>JAFIRS010000205.1:10000-610000 GCA_018342105.1 Gonioctena quinquepunctata | reverse complement strand
TTCGTCTGAAGGTGGCCCCACCCTGGTATTTGTCACAATTATCCAAATATTTGGTATATAGACGAATATGTGTATGGGGTGTATAAAGACCAATATTCGCAGAAAGAGCATATTCGCCAAATACAGGGTATTTCCTAACTACGGTACGAAACTTCAGGGGGTGTTTCGTTAGGTCATTTCACAAAAAAAAGTTCCTATGAACATATGTCCGGAGTTGCTTCGTTTCTGAGATACAGGGCGTTGAAGTATAAAAAAAAAGGTATTCATAAAATATCCTGAATATCCTGAAACCGATGTGGTTGAAATGTGGTACAGCTATTTGAAGTAATAAGGCAATTATTTGGCCCTAAGTAGGTCCAGTGGCGTCTCAGTGGGCACCACAGCCAACAATACTGAGAAAAAAAATATTTTCTTTCTTTCAGTGCATTTGAATATAAGCGTGGGTTCTAAAAAGTTTTTTATAAGCGTGGTAAAAATACAACTTTTCGGCCTCCTGTGTTTTTTTTCATATTTAGCTTAGTTTTCGAGAACAAAAAAAATGAAGGCACTCTACAATCATGATTACCTGCTATGGAGACCAGCTGACATTGATAGTATCGTCATATCAGTAAAAGTCAGAGTTGTCAATTAGCAGTGATTCCATCATGAACACTTTTACTAACGCTGAAATGGCTGACATGCACTTTATTCCTGGATTAGCAAATGGAAATGCGGAAGGAGCACGGATAATCTACCAGGATAGATATCTTTACAGAGTAATTCCATGTGCCAAAACATTTAGAACGCTACATGCAAAATTATGTGAAACTGGAAGTTTTAATAAAAATGTAAGTGGTGGAAGACCAGAAACTGTAACAACGCCTGAACTAGAAGAAGCTATACTTGATGCGATAGAAGAAGATCCTTCAAATAGTACCAGGAAGATTGCACTGCAGCTTGAAGTAAGCCCAAAAACCGTTTGGAAAGTTCTAAAAAAAACCACCCATACCCATATCACATACAGCGGGTTCAAGCTCTACTGCCTAGGGATTTTCACCCAAGAATAATGTTCTGCAGGTGGTTGATTCATAATATGGCACACAATAATAATTTTTCACCAAATATTTTATTTACGGACGAGGCAAATTTTTCACGAGATTCTATTATGAACTTTCACAATAACCATTTCTGGGCCGACGAAAATCCCCACATTATTGGAGAAAGTCATTTGCAGCAACGATTTTCGCTGAAAGTTTGGGTAGGAATTATTGGTGACTACCTAATTGGACCCTCTTTCACCATCCTACATGGCTTTTTTGCGAAATCATTCACCCATTTTGTTGGAAGAAGTACCCGTACTTGTAAGAGGCAACATGTGGTTTATGCACGACGGAGCTCCAGCTCATTTTAGTGTTCTTGCTCGTCAGCATCTCGACATCACCTACCCTAATCGCTGGATTGGACGTGCAGGACCTCAACATTGGCCCGCTCGCAGTCCTGATATGAATGTTTTGGATTTCTATATATGGGGTCATCTGAAGGCTCTCGTTTATAAAACCCCTATACCTACTAGATGTGAATGACTTGAGGAATCGAATAAGTGACAATTTCAATGTCATAAGGAATACTCCAGGTATTTTTGAACGTGTCAGACAATCAATGACACATCGATTGCAGTCGTGTATTTCATCAGACGGTGGACATTTTGCTCACTTACTTTAAGGTCGAAATTGTTTATGTTTTACTTTAGGTTTGTATTTTATGTTGTCCGTGGATAATTTGTAGAATAAGTTAAAGTATTTTTTTCTCAAAAACGAAGCTTGATATGAATAAAACACAAGGGACCAACATGTTGTATTTTCAGTTGTTTAATCTGAAAAAATAAAATACTACAGAAAAAAAGTACTTTTTTTTCTCAGTTTTGTTGGCTGTGGTGCCCACTGAGACGCCTCTGGACCTACTTGGGGTCAAATAATTGCCTTTTTACTTCAAATAGCTTCACCACATTTCAACCACATCGGTTTCAAGATATTTTATAAATACCTTTTTTTTAATACTTCAACGCCCTGTATCTCAGAAACGAAGCAACTCCGGACATATGTTCATAGAAACTTTTTTTTGTCAAATGACCTAACGAATCACCCCCTGATGTTTCCCACCGTAGTATGAAGATTTCCCTCTTGAAGTCGGCAAATTAACACAAATCAAAGGCGCAAATATTTTTAAAACAAGCAAATACCTGTCTGATCCACAAATCGTCATCAGTAGAAAATGGAGTGGTCCAACGAAACGACAATGGCATTTTTAGATTTATATGAAAATGATCCTTCCATCTTGAAAATGTTCGCGAGCGGAGCAAAGTGCCGCCTTGTAAGATTGATTAGTTTGCATTCAACTTGTATAGCAAGGTTAGCCAAGTTGAGTTAGGTTGTGTTCCTTTTTTTTACGTAAGAGAGTGATTGGATGTTTTCTCGTACAAGACTACATCCAAACCAAATGAGTTTCTTGGTCCGGTTTACAATTACTTAAAACAAAATGATCTTGGGTCACATTATTTTAATAGGTTTGGTTACTTTCTAAATGCGGCCCATCAACTTCATGCCTAATTTTCAAAAGCTATTAGACAGTCCCAAAAAGCGTGTTGAAATATTATTTGCATTTTAAACTTCTAATGATACATATATCCATCAGAACTATCATATCGCCTTTTCATGCTATAATAGTTATTATTTATTTATAATCTCATTATTTTTTTTTCCTTTTGGAGACATAGGCAACGTCGCATATCAATAAACTTCAAGATCCAGGAGATTCGGATAAACATTACACAATGACCAACGTTTAATTTTTGACATTTCTTCTGTAAAATTATATAATATAATAATATATAATTATAATATTTATTTTCATTAAAGTTACATGCATGGACAATGGACATGATCGTACTGTGTCAACCCGCTTTTACGTGACGGTTTCCACCAGTCAACACCTATCGCAAGCCGCGTAAAGGAAACCTCTGAAAAAATATGTATCAGCCCTTTAAGTAGTAATATTTTGATCCAAGTATCTAAGTCAGACGTCATTAACGAATTTTTTGGAGTAAATTAATTAAGACTTAGACTCAACGATTTGATATTTACCTACGTTGCCTAGGAGGCTTACTTGCATTGTTCCCCCTACGCGACGACGCCTATATCTAAATATTATATTATTATATTTTTTTATTTTGAATGGGAATTCAAAGACATAAAACTAGTGAAATCTCTATATTACCATGGGTGTTAAACAAATGAACAAACATGTTTCGATCCAAGCTTGGATCTTCAGTGTAGTACAAAAATTCCTGAAAAGATTGGAAAACAACTTGTGAACAAAGTTAGGGTAAAACAATTTTTGGAAAAATTTACATTAACTTAGCGTCAGTGACATTATGTTTTTAAATTTGGGTGAAATACCCCAAAAAACGAAAGACATGAGTATAATAGGTGAACTTGAGTCTGAGACCATCCAAAAATTGGCAAACAATAAAACAAGATGACAGCACAGAAAATGGGCACTGTCATTTTGTTGAACAAAATGTGTACAGAAGCGACATCTGTAAGATCGTAGTGGAAGGTCAAGAGAGGGGTGGTAATAGAAACTACAATCCAAAAAACTGAATTCTAATAGATCTACCCAAAATGGCTATGATACTGAACTTTGAAGTATAGATGGAGATAGTAGGAACAGAAAGTGAAGGAGAAAAAGATGCAAAGATTTGAAGAGAAATTGGGGAAATTGAAAACAAGTATACAATCAAAATGGATGTGATCATTTAATGACATTAGATTAGGGTCGGCTCTGGAAAGGTTAATGTAGTTGATTCCACTGATGTTAAGAGGAATGCCTTTATTAGGTAGGTAGGTAGGGGAGCTTTATTATCTTCAATGGAACATTTTGTCGACAAAGTCAATAACTTCTTTAATACAGTACACAGTTTACAGAATTACTGTTCAAATATAAATAAAAATAAATAAAATAAATTGTTTTTAGAGAAACATGCACAAATAGAACATATTAAAAATCAATAGAATATAAAGATTATGACAAAACGACATGTATTTTAAACTTGATAAAAAAATTCAGTTGAGCCACAACATGTCATAGAAGGACTAGAATTCATATTCAAAATATTCGTTTGAAGTATAAAATCCTTTTCCCATTAAGAGGTATTGTAACAGATTTCCTAAATTGCTTCAAACCATTTATTGCTGTTATTTGATTTGGTAAGTGGTTGTGAATTTGTTCACTTCTATAGAGTAATGATTGTCCCGTCAAAGATGAAACAGGAAACGGAAGGGTAAGTTGTTTTTCGTTGCGAGTATGTCTTCCCCTGTTGACGTTTATAAATTCCTCTCAATATTAATGAAGCAAACATGCCGTTTCTAGGATGAAAATTTCGTAAATTGTTAATATCTTATTGTCCATAAAAACTGGTCCACATGATTCTCGCATTTTTATCTTGAATATAAATCTCAGAACACGCTTTTGGAGGACGAATACACTTTGCAAGAGAGCCTGGCTACCAGAACCCCTGAATGGAATGCCATAACGCCATTTTAGATATAAGTAAGATGCGGAGATCATTGTTAGTGTCGAAAATATGCTGTTGGTTAATGATATGGTTTGCAAAGGAGCTATTAGTATTGATTTCAAAGGAATGGTCATGATTTTGGTTTTTCTCGGTAATCTTGTGATGTTCATTCATTCTGGTTACAAAGGTTCAGCCTGTTTGGCCTACAGCTGACCAATTAGGGGAGATGCATAAAAGTTGGTATACACCTGAATTGTTTAGGACATGGGTCGTGTCTTGCGTTGGTTGAGTTTTTAGTAATAGAGTTATTTGTTTGGGAAGAAATACGAAAGTATAACAGACACTCAATCCCTCCTCGCCCTGTTGATAGTAGGTTTCCTTCCATCCCATATTTAAGAAATACTTCCCTGGCCGTCAGAAATATTTTTCACAAATTCGACAATAACCTTCGTATTTATTCCCAAATAAATAATTCTATTGCTAAAAACTTAACCAACACCAAAGATAAGACCCATGTCCTAAACAAGTTAGGTGTATACCAACTCTTTTGTTCTTCCCCTGATTGCTCAGCTGTTTACGTAGGCCAGACAGGCAGAACCTTCAGAGCAAAATCATCGAGAAAAATCAAAATCATGACCAATCCTTTGAAATCAATACTAATATTTCCTTTGCAAGCCATATCATTAACCAACAACATATTTTCGAGCCTAACAACGATTTCCGCATCCTACAGGCATTTCTCTTAACATCAGTGAAATTTACTACATTAACCTTTCCAGAACCGACCCTAGTCTAATGTACTTCAATGATCAAATCCATTTTGATTGTATACCCTTTTCTAATTTCCCTTTAAATCTTCGTATCTTTTTCTCATCCATACTTCAAAGTTCAGTATCACAGCCATTCTGGATGGATCTATTAGATTTCAGTTTTTTTGGATTGTAGATTCCATTACCACTCCTTTCTCGACCTTCCTCTTCGATCTTAAAGATGTCGCTTTTGTACATATTTTGTTGAACAAAATGACAGTGCCTATTTTCTATGCTGTGTCATCTTCTTTTTTTATTTACCACTTTTTGGATGGTCTCAAACTTGAGTTCACCTATTATGCTCATATCTTTTGTTTTTTGGGGCATTTTACCCAAATTTAAAAACATAATGTCACAGACGCTAAGTTCTCACTTTGTTCAGATCACGGTAACCTTCCAAACCTGATGTTTATGTAAGTTTTTGTACTACACTGATGATGATCCAAGCTTGGATCGGAACATGTTTGTTTGTTCAACACCCATGGTAATTTAGAGATAACACTAGTTTCAATTAGTTTTTTACTTTTTTGAGGTTTTTTTGTGTCGGAGATTTTTCAAATTTTCAATTTAAGTTTCATTTCATGCTTTATAAACTATATAAATATTACTAGTAGACACGCTAAGATCCACATTATATCCCCACATTCACACAAATATTTTCCGGGACGAAACACAAAATTGCGACACGGGATCTTGCCCTCTCCGAAGCTGCGTATTCTGTCGATAGTTGTATTTTCATAAATATTATTACAGTTCAGGATCTTCTATCACTATTACTTAACACGAGTGTAACCCTAAGGCTCTTACTCTTTGAGCTTCGAACAAGTGGGCAACAGCCATTCACGGATTTGGAATTTTGACTGGATAAGGACTGGAGATCGGTCTCCAGTCCTTCCCATGATGGCGGTTCTCAAAAATGGCCGAGAAAGAATTTTGAATCTCAATTTTGAAAAATTAAATTTCTATAGGGGATGCAGCTTTTACTACCCGGGATAGGTTGTTAGATGGCCCATCACTCCAGGGAGTCCCTAGGACGTTTAAAGCGCGAGGGGTCGTCCATGTTGTAGTCAGTAGCTTCCCTCACGAGGGGGTTCTCGTGGGTTATTGAGCAATCGAATACTTTCTGATTGCGGTCTCTGATTATACTCCTGATAGAAGGCAGGTTCAAGTCTTCAAGTATCCGATCGTTCCGCACATACCATGGAGCATTCGTTATCATCCTCAGGACTTTCATTTGCGCCCGTTCCAGGACGCGAATGCTAGTCCTGCAGGTTTGGCCCCAGGCGGCCGAGGCATACAAAATGACAGGCCTGAACATCATTTTATAGATCTTGACTTTATTTTTTAAAGAGAGTTTACTTCTTCTATCAATCAGAGGGTAAAGTGCGCCGATTTTCTTAGCAATTTCGTTTTTTATTATATTCACATGCGGCTTCCAGGTGAGCCGACGATCCACAGTAACCCCTAAGTACTTGACTTGTTCCGATCATTTTATCTCCCTTCCAGAGATAGTCACTTCCCTCTCCGGGTTGTTTCTCTTGCGACCCATCGAGATCGCTTGTCTTTTATCGGGATTTAACTTTATTTTCCACTCCAGGTACCACTGCTGGAGGTCGTTCAATGCATTCTGCAAATAAACAACACCCATCAGGTGGTTGCCTGACGAGGAAAGTAAGGCCGTATCATCGGCGAACAGGGAGATTTTCACGTGTTCGGTTCGTGGTATATCGGAGGTGACGATTGCGTATAATACAGAAGACAGTACTGCCCCCTGAGGAACGCCGGCCTCAATTTCTCTCGGGTCCGAGAGGAAATCGTCAACCTTGGTCTGAAATGTCCTACCCACGAGGAACGACTTTATCCACTTCACCAGGCTCAAAGGCAAGTGAAAATCGATCAATTTGCAGAGCAGGCCTTCGTGCCATACTCTATCAAATGCTTTACTTATGTCTAGAAGGACAATATGAGCACTATTGTTGGTGTTTAGCGAAGAGATTGTATTTTCCACCAGCCTCAAAACCTGTAGCTCGGTGGAGTGAGCGCGACGAAAGCCGAACTGCTCATTCGGTAGGACATTTCTGTCCTCCACTTCATCGTCAAGCCTTTCGAGAACGATTTTTTCAGCCAACTTAGCTGAACAGCATAACAAACTGATTGGTCGATAATTTTTCGGGAAGGTCGGGTTCTGACCTTCTTTCGGGATCATGACCACGATGGCATGCTTCCACCTTCGAGGAAATCTTTTGAGGCGCAGTGAATTGTTGATGATATTCAATAATGACTGCACCTGGTTATCCGGAAAATTCCTAATCATACAATTAGAAATTCCGTCACAACCAGGTGCTTTTTTGAGATTTAATCCTTTGATATGCGCCTTAAGTTCATCCAACGAAGCTGGACGAATGACATCACGATCAGGTTCTCTTAGAGTGCGGTGAACCCGATTTTCTAGCAAAAGATCACGATGCAGATTATCGTCTGGATGCTCATTAAGTTTAAATTGTCTTTCCATCGAGTCAGCAGAAGCTTGAGCTTTGGACTCGGAGTCGTAGCACATACCGGGGGGAAATCATTCTTTTTTGACTTTGAATTTCGATTTAATTTCCAAAGTTGTCCGTCACTTTCTAAATTTTCTAATGTGTTGCCAAATCTTTCGTTTTTGAACACGGTTACGTTATTTCTAACCTCCCTATTCAACTCATTTGGACGGATTCTGTCATCAGGGAACAGACTCCTTCGATAGGCCCTTCTGGCCCGATTTCGATCTCGAATAAGATTTTTCATTCTTCGAGGAAATTCATCCTGATATCAAGGAGCCGGTTCCCTTCGGGAGGAATCCCTGAGAGCATTTTTGATGGTGAGCTCGTAACGCGCTACCGCCTCGTCCAACTCAAGTTGAGAATCAATTCTCTCAGGAGTACAGTAACCTGTCTCTAGAAGCGAACGGAATCTCTCCCAGTCCACCTTGGTGCACATACGATCTGTCATGGGTGGTGAATCACCCCCTAGAAATAAAATCACCGGGTTGTGATCAGAGCCCAACTCGGAGAGAGTACGAATGTCCCAATTCCAGGTGATGTTCCTGGCCAAAGCAATGTCAAGCACATCGGGCCTGAGATGACCGAAATGCGTTGGCTCATCCGGAGCCAACACCTGGTATTCATTCCTGTCAAAATGTTGCCACAGTCGCCTACCATTCTGATTGGTGACACGACTCCATTGTGTGTGCTTAGCGTTCAGATCGCCCATGACCAAAACAGGTTGATCTGTTTCCATCAAGAGTGTATCGAGCGCTTCAGGAAGTATTCGATTGTTCGGAGGGTTATAAGCACTGATCAAACGCATAGGACCACTCCTCGTGTTGAAAACAATACCTACAGTTTCTATACCATGGGTATCATCATTGGAAATGCCAAGCTGAACATGCGAATGACAGCGTTTCACCAAAATGGCAACGCCGCCACCCGGACGTCCAAGTCGATCATTTCGGAGCATTTTGTAGTTAGGAAATCTAACAGTTTCTCCATTAAGACGAGTCTCCTGCAAAAAAGCAACATCAATGTTGTTTTCTACAAGAAACTCTTGAAACTCAAGTCTATTCTGGAGAAGGCCATTACAATTCCAACTCACAGCTTTGATGAAGTTCGGAAGCTGCCTTTCACCCATTAGTTAGGGTTGAAACCGGTCGAGAGTGTTGCAGCAGCCTCAGCGAACTGTGCAAGCAGTGTCCTCATTTGATCTAAAGTCGACAGAATATCTGTCGGACTATTAAGCTGAGATGTCTGTGCAGGAGGGTTATCACGGGCCGCCGCTGCATACGACATCTTCGACTGCGTCCTACCTGAATGTGCAGGGAAAAATCTAGGATTATGGTGCCCCGTGTTCGGGGGGTTCACCCTACGCCTTATTCGAGGACACTTGGGGCATCCTCGATAATTCGCAGTGTGCTCCCCCTCACAATTTTCACACTTTGCTTTTTCGGATTTTGGCTTGACACAATCCTTAGATATATGATTTTCCCCGCATTTGACGCAAGCGGGGGTGGCACAGCAGTTCAGCTGACAGTGGCCAAACTTTTGACAACGGTAACATTGTCCCACAGAGGCCCTTGGCCTCTGTGGTTCCGCTGTCACTCTGACATTCAGGATATCTTTAACATTGAATATGTCACGCTGTTCCTTGCTCATCAGAACCAAGACAAGAGGGAGAACTTTCTTCTCTCCGTTCAACTTATGTAGTCGTGCCACTGATTCCGGGGTAAAACCCCTGTCAACCAGCTCAGCTTTAATGTCGTCACAAGTTATAAACTCGGGGACGCCTCTGAAGACGACCCTGAGTTTCTTATCTTCAGGGAGAGTGTATGTATGGAAAGGGATCTTTTGATCCCTGAAGATGCTCGAGATCTTTCTATAATCATCGGGTGAAATTGGAAAAAAATTTATTCCGTCGAATACGTTTTCTGCAGGTTGGTCTAACTTGATGTTGTTTGATTTGAAAAGTGAGTTAACTGTTACCCACTTGCTCTTGTCCCTAACAGTGATAGGAGGTACCTGCTGTTTTTTTATCGTTAGTGGTGTCTGTTCTGTTTGTGGTCGTACAGAGTCGTTGGTAATGTCCATATTTGTATCGTCTTCGGTCAAATTTTGAGAATTTTGGTAATTTTCAGTCGTTGCGGGGATGCTAGAACCCTCAGTAGAATTTAAAATTTGGTTTGGGGAATTTTCTAAGCCCTGATCCGAAATGAGCGCACTGGCTGAATCCGCCCCTGGATTTCTGGGACAATCGACGTAGGATTCGTTTAATGTCACGTCTGACAGAACTTGAAATTTATTTGAGATTTTGACGTTTGTGGAATTTTGCAAATTTTGATCTAAATTAGTATCTACAACTATTCGAGAACTTCTACGAGTGCCAAGGAAGCTTGAAGAAGGTTTTAACGTGCCTTTGGGTGGTGGTAGAGCTGGGAAGTCATTCCTCTTGTGCTTCTTTGGAGCTGGTGTGCTGCTATCAGTTCCAACTTCAGCCTTTTTGGTGGATATCAGGTTGCTAATCACAGGTATTTTCAACAGGTCATCTCCGAGGGAGTTCAGCAAAGTCCCCAGCACCTCCAGGAGATCGGCCTTCGAGAGAGAGCCGATCCCCAGGAGCACTGATTTCTTCGGATCCAGACTACCTTTACCAGGGGGCATGTCGATTTCCACTGGGTAGGATTTTTGTCAGGACTTCAATGTAGAGGGTGGATGGGGGGTTCTTCTCCTGATCTTTGGCACAAGACCGTCAACCAATTGAAGAAAAAGCTTTATAACACTTAATATTCGCAGAGCGAAATTCGACAGTGTCGTCCGGAGCTATACAGGGCCGGACTCATATTATTACAGTTGCAAGATTTTGCCAATGCATCATTCCATTCAATCAACGCATTCACACAGTAATTCGCCACAAACGGTACTACATCGTATACCAATATTTCATATCGATTGAACGACTGACAGTAGCTCAGAATCCCTCACCAATTTATCCTCATTTCTCTTCCCTACGACATCATCAGATCCTGATCACCTTCTATCTATAACCTATTCATTGAGACCGTTCCAATGAGCCCAAACACGATATCTCTGCTGTAAGTTGGTGAGGAGATGGGTCTCCTGCAGATCACAGGTGATGCTGCAGCATCAGGTCAAAGTTACCATGTTCTTGCAATATCATTGAAGTAACAGGATACCAAATTTCTAATCGATCAGACCTGTAAATTGCTCACTAGAAAAGATGATCTTCAAACGGCTGAACAGATTTTCTCGAATTATAGCTAAGAGTACTCTCGATCAAGTCACCTTTCAAACAAAGAAAACTAAATCAAAATCGGATCATCCGTTTGGGAGCGACGATGCCACAGACAGATACACACGTAAAAATTCATTTTCCTTCCGATTAGTGTCGAAAAAATAGTAGGTGCCATTCGAAAAAATCGAGTTTGTGACAATTTTTGAATGCCACATTTGAAAATATCCTACGTCCATAAAGTACAAAATGTGACTATCAATGGAACATCAGGAGTTAGAATGCGCTTTCAGCTAACTGCTCCACAAATTTAATTTCTTAATTATTAACGGTTTGCGAGAAAAAAAATTGTGAATTACTACGGAGGTAACTTTTTCAGAAAAATGTCAAATACTATAATGGATAAGTGAACTCGGAATTAGAAGGTCATTGGAACCATGGGAAAAAATGGTGGTGTCCTTTTAGAGTAAGAAAGTTGGTACCAACTTTTGGCACACCTCGTATAGCTGTGGGTGTGCCAGGTAGAACGGACATAGTTATGACAACATAGCAAGTTTCTTATCCAACTGCAAGTTGAAAACCTCCAATGCACGGCCTACGTGAGGATTTTAGGTTAAATAAAAGTTTTATTCATGAATACATCAATGTTCTATTCCTATGTTCGCTGTTTGAGGTTTTCGTGAATGCATATTATTCTCCTGATACCTGTACCCATTTCATAATTCTGTGTTACCTGGGAAAGCCACCCTGATTCGGGTTGATTGAATACCCATACGTCCTTACCTGCTATAGTACATCCCAACGGAAAAAGTCTTAGGTTTGATAATGTACCGTAGGTCTGGCGGCTCTGGGCTCTTGGACTATTAGAAGAAGTAGAATACCCGACATTTTCTCCTGAACATATTTTCAAATTGTTCTCCCATTACAATTGATTGCTCGCCTTGCTATTGATGAAATAATGCAGAGAACTTCACTTGAGGACTACTCGATTTCCAATTAGCCAACTAGAATGTCCTTTCCTTTTCGATTTCTTCTTATAAAAGTTGATTAAGTATTTCTTCAAAACCTACTCAGGAGTTCGCAGTTACCAATTTGAGTTTCCCTCAACAACCTGTGAACTATTTCTCTGATCAATTTCTTCAGTATTATTCAAATAATTATTTTCTAGTTATAAAACGAAAAAACCTAATCAGAAAATGATATGCCATTCCTGGGTGTATTTCTCATCTTCATGGCTATTTCCAAAATTTGCAAATTTTTCCTTAGCTCCACTGGATCTTACGCTTATCAAATTGTATTTTTGGCAGCCCATTTTGATACGATGATTCGTAAGCAATGAAAAAAAAAGATTTTTTTTATGAAAATTATTTTGGATTCTGGATATGAAAAAAGTCTATCAATTAAATTGGCTCTACATAGTTGGAAAGTCTGTCCACTCTTACTGAATCATCTTGTTAGTTAAATATAAATCGGTGACTTCAAATTGAGTTTTCATTCATTCGGTCTGCTGGAATATCTGAGGAAAATTACCGCACCTGATTCTTCCTCTTCAACACAAAAATCAGACAGAGGAAGTTTTCAGGAAGTGTGGAGAATTTCTTTCAATTTCGATAAAGACGAAAATAAAAGAAACGTTGAATGAAAAGGAACCGTGAAGTAATAAGAAAACGATACAGTGTTGTATGGTCACTTCAGCAAATACTAGACCCCCCAGAGTTTATTATCTGCATGTTTCCTCTCGAATATATTGACAATAGTTGCAGAGTATTTTTTTTTCTTGAATCAATTCCAATGAAAAAAAAGATCCTTTCAGGCTCCAAAATAATTTTCATGGTCTCATATTCCTCTTTCCCAGAATCAGATGGGGACAACGATTCTTCTTGTACACATCTTTGTTCAGTTTCCGAAACAGTTCAATGGAAACTGGATTGTTTAATATTCATCAAGAATGGAAGAAAGTATTGAAATCCCAATTATTCACGAAGCGAACGCATTTTCATAAAGTTCCAAATTATAGTAAATAGGGCTATAGAGTTCTGGGACATTTTTTCATTCCACATAATAGTAAATGTGTTAGGGAGAAAGAGAAGAGAACATATTAATTTCTCTTCACATCTGGATGGAATTTCCAGTAGACTCCAAGGGTCAACCTGATAATTATATGGCCTCTGATCAGATTCTTTTGGCACACTTATTTCAACTCAGTAAAAGATAGAAACAAATTGTTCTCCAGGTAACTGTAATATATGTTGCATCATATTTTTAAAAGTGATCACAAAAAATTTGGAGAATCATGTTCATATTAATCAATAACCTACAATATCTCTCTACTATATTGGTGTTATTATAAAGAGAAAGTTGACGGATCAATTTCCATATTCAGATTACAATAGAGGGTCAAATTTGGACCAGCTTCACTTTGGAGATTCAATGTGAGATAAATGACTCGAATTATCTACAGATTATGTAGGTGTGGATAAGAATATATCTGCCTTTTTTCAGCTTAATTGAGTTATCAATGAGCATCTGATCGAGGGAAGAACAATGAACAGTTTGAGATTTGGAGACTTCTCAAAATTCATCTATATATAGGACAAAACCACAAAATCCGTCTCTCTCTCTCTCATACATCGCTCATCAAGAGGGTGGCAACAAAGTATTCAAGAGTTTTTCGCGACAAAAATGCCCGAGGACATCTATAGCCCATACTTATAATGCTTTGTCAGGTTACTGAATTACCAAGGATAATTCAACTTAATATGATGAAGAGAATGAGTTGTGTAAATAATAATCTGTAAAAGCATTGCACTGCCGAATTGGTTTCGTCACACCTTGTATTTGTAGTTGTAGGCATTCCATATAGGTACGGACTGGAAGAGATGGAGTGATAGAGTAAAACAAAAAAACATGGTGTGTTTGAGTTCTTATGAAGAATTTTTCAGGCCAACTCGATGTAATCTTGTTTGACCAAAGTTTCGCGTTCGTCCCAAAGACTAATTAATTTGATGATTCAATTTGTATTCCAAGGGATTCGGAGTAGAAAGCGGACATTTCCAATTCCCGGGAAAACAAAGAGATGTCTGGTGAACATCTATTCCATCGTTCTATTGTTTATGAAATATAATCACTGGTGTTCATGACTGTGGAAGAGAAATCCAGCAGTCCTTGGTAGTCTCCAGAGATGATGAATGGATATTAACAACTAGATTATGCACTCCCGAGTATACTCAGACCCGAAAAAAGCTTGGTTCTATTCGAGAAATCCTCATCCATATATTCATAATCAGAATAATAATGTTTTTTCTAAAAATACTATTATGAATCATGAAGGTGGTTACCTGTACGTCAAAATGATTTTGAAACTGTGCTATATTATGAATAATGATCTGATATCTCCAATACGATTTTCCATTGGTGAAATTGGCCATAAAAAATCAATAATAATTTCCTGCTCTCATCAAAAATTATTTATTTGTTTTTTTTTTCGAAAACAAATGGAATAAAATACGTGAATTTTGCTGGGAAATGGAGTCTCTAACTTGTCTTCGAGGTGCGAAGCCTCTTGTAATGATAAAATTATATATATTGTGGCAAAATCGGTTCAATGCCAATAAAAGAAAAGATTTGGAAGTCCAGTAATCTGTAGTTATCTGTTTTTTCTCAATGGACACAAGGAATATTCGAAACTTTCAATCATAAGACATAGATTTTTGGAATTATTAACAAAAATTTGGATAGTGAAACATTTTATTTTCAAATATATTGTTTTTAAGAACCTGTTGGAATTTTTCTGACAAATAGAACTCTGCTTTATAAAGTTCCAATATATTTCAGATATTACTGATTCTTTCTGAAATCTCTGGAGACTGCTCTCACTGAAGTATTTTTCTCGAGTGATTTATTTACATAGCTAATTATGGTTTTGGTCAGACAAAAAAATCCATCAATTTCGATTATTCCCCGATATGTACGGAGGTGTTGAAATTTCATGGATTATTCATATTTCATCAGAGAATATGAGAGTTATAGTTGCATTACCTGGAACTCCTACTCGAAATTTGTATTTTCCGATTTTTATTCATCATGGATTATCTACATGGTTTATTCAAATGAGAGATGAGAGATTTTTTAAAAAATTTCACTCATTAAGAAACAGTACCGGTTATTTTTTCCGTAACTTTCAGTTGACATGAAAAAAATCGAGTAGGTATCAACAAATTGTAGAATATTTAATCAACAATTGAAGTGCATTAATACGGGGACTCATAAACTTTCAGAACGTACTTCATCAAACAGTGCAAATATATTTTATCGAAACGGTGTATCATCAGAATGATAAAAAATCATCCATCACAATTCAGAACTGTACATATTCAGAAAGTATTTCAGCATACTGTAGTCGGGCAGGATGTGAAAAGTTTGATATCCTGCAGATGTTTGGTATTACATTTAAGATATTATTTACATGTTATGGTTTTTCTCCTCCCATTGTAAGTAACCTTTGATTCACTCTTACATTGTATAACATTACCTTCATTCTTCTATTTATGTTTGTGTCTCTAACTGAAGATGTACGTATATACAGAGTGGGAGTGTGTTTTCGAAAGACAACACAATCTGCGTTCTGCAAAATCCAGTTTCTATAATATAAGGTGCTGCTATTTTGATGGAATGATCATTTACACTTCTGATTAAAAGTTTACCAGGCATATCGAAAAATATGTGAATTTTTCAAGACACAAACTCTTTGAAAAAAAGAAATATTCTTTTTTTTTTTTTTTCATTGCCTGTACGAGTGAAAGTTACCTTTTTAACATGAATATAACTTTTATTGAATTCTAAAATACCACTGTCTAAGAAGAACCATTCATTTTTAATACATCCTTATGTTTGTTTTGTATTGACTTGTTAACCTTTCTCAGCATAAAAATATCCAGAATGAATATAATGTGTTGAATTGGAAATCCGGACGAAATGTTGAATAAAACTAAATGGTAAATGGTCGACGTTTCGAACCTTCATTTGTCCATCTTCAGGACTCTGGAGGTGATAAAAAACAAGGACATGTTTATCAAAATAAAATTCTTGACTGATGTTTGGATAGAGCTGCAACTGAAAGAAAGAACATAAAACAATCATACTCACGTTCAGTGTGGGTTTCCTTGTCCTCAAACATAAACCTGTATATTAATTTATATATTGTGTCATTGTTTTCATTATTGAGAACACCCTCAATGTGAGTAGTACAATTTCTTGTTTTATCTGTTTTTTTTTCGGTGGTTTCATCTTTTTTCCGGTGGCTCATCGTGATTTGTTTTTGGTTCATATCAACATCATCCAAGAATTCCATTTCGATACCTACGTTCTTGTTTTCAATACTTCCGAATCCTGAAGATGGAAAAACCAATAAAATTTCGAAACGTTGACAGTTTGAATTGTGGTGTTCTTTTTTATTCTGACCGAATTTCTTCCAATTCAACGCTTGAAATTATTTCAATGGGTCAGCAATGAATATAATGGAGTAAGGAGCATGTTTGTATTAATTAAGGAAATTTGTAATGAGTAGGTACTTCAACCTATATTCTGTGATTTATCACTACTATGCAATTTCATTATCTTTCAATTTTGCGGAAATATGGAATGGGAATAATGGGAAACAAAATATGAAAAAAAAAACATTCATGTTATTCAACAAAAATGATTTTCTTGCTACATTTTGACTACGATAATTCGCACATATGATGATGTCATGAAACATCTATGCCTCCGTACAACGGGAATATATTCAGATTATGAAGTATCAGGAGAATTGCCGGATATGCCGATTTTTTGTGACATGTGATCTAAACTGCATTTTCCATTGAATTTTCAGAGAGAAATTCACAAGACGCCTCTGGCACCCGTCCGTTCGGGCAACCCCTGTGTTTAGGTCCCCAGATAGAAAACGGGAACGGCGTTGGTTTTCCCCAAATTCCCTCACCAACACCTTCCAGAGGAAAAACCACACCCACCAATAAAAAAGGCACAAAATCCAGAAATAAATGAAAACGGACATCTTTCCCAATTTGTTGTTATATAGTTGTTAGTTATGGCTCATTTTTGCTCAAGTCATTCTCCGATTTTTTGTTAACTATTTCCAACTGTGATAAATAAAAGTAGTTCAGGAAAAGTTTGTTTGTCATTTGAAGGACGGTAGTCGAAAATGAGTTGCTTTTTCATCTGGTTTGGCATATAACAGTGTGGTTTTGTTGATTTTTCCTCACAGCGTGTGTATTTGATAGGGTTCAATATTTGAGAGTTGACATATAGGAGTAATTCACGCAATTCACTCATCTGCTTGATCAATATATTGCTTGAACAAGATTTGATCGTTTGTGATAGATTTCCAGGAGGTGAGTACATGTACATATATTCCTCTATTTCTGAAATTATTGAGACCTATAACGGGTGTCAACGTGTTCTTTAGACAAGCCATGGATTCCAGAGTTCCAAGGGTGTTGGGTTCAAGATTTTTTTTAATATTTCATACCCTCCCGTCACTTCCGGTTTCACCGGCAACAACCCCAGCTTGGGAATTTCAAATGGAACACCCTGTAGATTTTTACTTTTTGGATTCCAGGGACGATTCCAGTACGATCACATGGTTTTGAGACTAAAAATTGGTACATTTGATTTATCAGAAGCATTTTTATATTTGCATCTAGAGTGCGTTGGACCCAGTTCAACCAATCTGATGAACATGAATGATGAGTAAAAAATATTGATTGATCTAGTTTTTTTTTTCGCCTAGTTGAGAGTTGTGAGAATGTTTTTTTTTCAAATGACTACATCTTATAGACAAACATTTCCTAGATTCCAATTCTCACGACGAATTCATTAATGGTTTCGAATCGAAAATCTAATGGATAACCATATCCTGATACACAAATTATTTGTCGAAAAATTAGAGGAAATTGGGGTATATCGCTCATCAAGTATGCTATGATACAAAATTGAACGGAACCAGATTCACTACTTCAATTTACGATCGAAAAGGAAGGTATAATTATTGTACGAATAAATCAATTTTCAAATAAGTCAAACATTTCGAAGGCACCTTTACTCGGAACTGAATCAAACTTCGAAATTCTTGATGAAACGCTCTGTATAATTATACATTTTTCGATTCCGCAAACATCTCCAAGTAGGTCTATTCAATTTCGGAAACGAAGTCAATTTTTCCGATATTCCCATTCTCATCACATAATTCTTATTGTTTGGTGAAATCTTTCAAAAAAAAGTGTGCTATGGAAACAAAAATAACTTTGACAGAGGAGCAGATCCAGACCCAAATTAAAGGGGGGCCATTCAAAATAATAATGAAATATTCAACAAAAATTTTATTGAAACAAACAAGAATAATAGAGTATATTATCATTTTTGAAATGGAACACATTCTCAATTGAATATTGAATCAGAAGATTTTTCTGCGAGTTGAAAAATACATGATAAAAATTAAGTTGTTTTTCATGAATGTCTAACAGAAGACAACTAATTCGCTGGCTAAAGCCACGCTGCACATTGAACTACATCTGATAGATATTTTGAAAGGATCCTAACTCGAAAAAATAAATCTCAAATTGAAAATTTGCATTTTCATTCAGATAATTATTTGATTTTATATTACAGTCTCAATTAAGAACTCGTATAGGCAGATGAGGCAAAGAAAAATGTTTTCCAAAAGAGAGTACTCACCAAAAATTGTTTGTAACATTGACGCAAGAGAGGCATCGCATTCACGAGGTCTTCAATATATTTTTGTCGACGAAAATCTATTTACGCTTCCACTATCATCTGGAAGACCGGAAAGAATAGTGAACACATTTTCTACAAGCAATCTCTATAAGTTCTATATGCAAAATTAAAAAAACATGATTGTATTATGGGGCATATCATTATAGCAACACAAAACATAAACAAATACTGAAAATAAATTTCAATATGTTGTAAGTAATTCAAAGCACAAATTCTACTCTCCACGTCTTTTTGTTGCAAATCGTTTAGTTATATTGGTTATTTCAATCTCATCACATACAGCTCGGTGGATGTGCATCAAAGCCAATCCATTTAAACGATCTTCAGACATTCTAGACCACGAATAACTTATTTCCGAACTGGCAACGCTTATGGGTAGAGTAAATAGAATATTTAAAAATGTAATAATTATCGGGAATATTGATTCAGGTTCAGGGGGGGGGAGGGGCATGGCCCCTATGGCCCCTCTCTGGATCCGCGGCTGCTTTGATAAGAAATAAATTAGTGTACATCAATTTCCTAATGAGTTCATATACCTAGTGTGCTTCAGGTCCTTAAATTTTTCAACAAATAGGTATACAAGAGATCGAAGCCGTACCCAGAGAAACATTTTGGGGGGGTGGGTTCTAAAGTAAATAATGCAATGTACATTAAACCAAATTTTATTACACACACTTTTTTTTCACCTTATTCCAGAAATATTTTACAGATTTACATGCTATAAATTTATAACGAATGCAAGAAGAAATCGAGGAACGCAGCAACTTTGTATGCTGAAAGATATCCCAACAGACATCATCCATGTTTTCAATATTTCTCCGTTTATCATTGATGAGATGACGGAAATCAATGTTTCAGCATTTGCAGAAGTCAGTCTTAGCGCTTCTACTAGGGAAATTATTCATGAGTTACAAATAAGTCATGAGTCAGCATGGAAGATTTTGAAAAAGCATAGGTACAGGTCGTTCAAGTACCAAGTGCACCAGCATTTGTATGAAAATCTTCACGAACAATGGAATGTTTCACAGAGAAAACCTCAGATATTGGGCGCAACCAAATCAGCATTTAATGATGGAGAGTAATTTACAGAAAATATTCGGGGTGATCATATAGGCTGGTGTAATCGGAAGTAAAATATTTGGACCAAATTCATTTCAAGGGCAGTTGACAGGAGTAAGGTATTAAGAACTCTTCCAGAATGATATTGAGGAATTGTTAATGGTCTTTCTGAAGTGATGTAGTTTCAACAAGATGGGGCTCTACCTCATAATACATTCCAAGTCATGAACTATTTAATAAACCTGTTTAATGAGCGAGTAATTGCAACCAATGGTCCTGTACATTGGCCTGCATTATCAGCTGATGTCAATATTTTAGACTTTTTTGTGTGGCGTTATGTGAAAGAACGAGTGTTTTATTTACCTCGAACACTTACAAAATAGCATTCGCGAAGTGTTTGCTACGATAAATCCCGCTATGTTGCGAAATGTGATGCGAAACACAATTGATAGAGCCAGAGAACATCAGGAAGTTGGCGGAACGTACCTCGAACATTTAATTCCTTTCAACTAATCCGGGATTATAAACTTCAATTATGTGAAAATTGATGTTTTTTTAATTCAGTTTCATTCAATTTTGTATCCACAACAGACTTGGATACCCCAATTACCTCATAATTTTTCGACAGATAATGAGCGTATTAGGATTGTTATCCATCCGATCTTCGATTAGAAACGATCAATGGATTCGTCATGAAAATAAGAATCTGAGGACTATGTGTTAAACCCTTCAAGGCCCAACTTTTCTTTCTCTCAACTATTAAGTTAATATGTTATTTTCTGAGTGCAAAATGGCTCTTAGAATGAGTTTTGTGGCAGTTTTCTTTCATTTTTGATTTTTGAAAAAGCTGCTAAATGGTGGTTTCACCGTGGAACCGGTGGGCAATAGAAGATTTCAACAAAAAACCAAATATTAAACTTTTATTATTTTAGCAAATAAAAAACAACTAAATCTTTAACTTTAATTTTAACAAAAAATCAATTCAGTAATTCCTAAATTCGAATTTCAATGGAAAATATCAACTGAACCTCATGAAATTCTGCAAAACAGTTTTTATTGTCATTTAGACATAAACCCACATTGGACCTGAAAACAGAATAAAATTAGGAATAAAACTCCCTAAAACAAAATTTTCAACAAACCTACTAATGCACTGATTTTTGGCTGAACACAATGCACACCTTCTTGATGTTCCATGATATGGCATATGGCTGGGGCACAGTTATTTTTTAATGGTAACTCGAAGTTGATGGTCTTCCCACTTTGTTACCAGTTCTTATTGGAATACCAATAAGACCAGATATAACTGCACATATCGTCAGAACTCAATTGCTTCAGTTTCTCGAGCGTAATTATTTTTTCTCGACCAAAAATAAAAATACCCTATGATGCCCACCGGTCCCATGATGAAACTGTTGAACACTGGGCTACAGGGTGTTGGGAAAACCACACACCTGAATACCAATGTTGACGACTGGACTACGGGGTGTTGTGATTTAACCCACCACACCTGTAGTACCAGACGTTATTCGTTAGGTTGGAAAAACGGTATTAAGAGCAATCGCCTGTCTGAAGAAGGTCGATACTGAAACTAGGTCTGGAGCGGCTCAGATCTGATTTCATTTCTCTTAAATACCGGAACATGGGCTGTTTATTCAGGAAGTACTACCGTTCAGAAAGATTCGAAAGGTTATTCATAAAAGAAAATAAATAAAGGACTGCACTCATAAAATGTTGAAAATGTATATATATATTTAATAAAACTTCACACAATTCTCTCAAATCGTCTATGGACGAAGGATAGACAATAATATTCATACAATGCAAACTAATGTAGCGTATTGGCAGATAATTCTGCAATGGGCTTCTCAATAGAAATACTTTTACTAAAAGAAATCTTGCAATCAAGTGCTGCAAACGACTAACAATAATTCTCTTTTCGAAAACTTGGTGATCTTGAAAACTATGGACATACTTTATAGACACATACACATTTTAATGGGTTGGGTTTTGCCATAAACATAAATACAGAAAAACAAACATGAGACTCACCCTGTTTAACACTTATTCACTGGATGTAGTTTTAAAAGGGCAATTAGATTAGACTTTATTATTCGTTTTCTCCCGCGTCAATCGGTTATTCTAATTAATTCGTCCGGTATATTCGTATACAGTTAAGGTTTTTCTAAGTGATCTTGAACCTTTGAAATTGCCGAAATCCGTTATTATCTCTGTTTTGGAAGCTTTACAATTTGTGGAAACTATACTGTTCACTCGTGTTTTACTAGGAGCTGCAATACTTGATTTGAATCGGCTGAGTTTCTATGTTTGCTGAAGTTAACTACACCGGTTTGGAAACTCTCATTATTATTGCACGATACTGTGATTAGACTGACTTTTTAACCTAACTTTTGCGAATGGCATATTCTCGTGTTCACTGTGGAATACCAAATCGAACTACCTTCTATTGTTGACATGAACTCACGCTTTTATATGATCTCCACACGGGAGCTAGTGGGCGGAGCTTGGTGTGTTTTATGAGGATTTTAACGAGTTGACATCGTAAAACTGATAAGGGACTTGTTTGTCTAACCCGTTCTGGCTCATCTTATGTTATAATTGGATAATATATTTACGGTAGCTGTCGCTCTATCGCGGAATTAATGACCCCATGTTTATCGAATTTGGACGGATGTTTGAAATATGGATATGTTTTCTTTCGGTAGTAAATAAAACTGATTTTCTTATCGCGCTGGGAATGTACCCAGTAGCAGTCAATAATCTTTGTTTTCGCTCCTAGATGAATGATTTATGCGTCCGGTCTACAAGGGATATTTCTTGGTAATTATTTTTAAAAGCATTTTATTTGTCTCCCGATAACAACGTATGGTTTTACGAACGTATGCTTATCAGCAGTTTCAGTCTAGCAGGTGGTCCATATTGATCTTTTCTGTTTATCAAGAATATTACGTTGTTTTGTATCGTAGAAAAATTTCTCTGTATTTACGTGGCTTAACAAAACCACTACGTTTTTCTAAAAAAATCAGGCATTAATCAATTCTTTTACAAAAAATTTTATCAAACATAGTTGGCAATGTATAGAGAAAAAGAGTAATATATTATTTTTTACCTGCCATAGCGAAAAAACATTAAAAACATAAACACATTATCTTTACAACCAAGCAACCTGTGCACGTCTTCTCATGACCGGAAAAACAAAACAAATTGCAGGGAGTTAAGGTTAGTGTTTATGGCGCACGTGGAAAGCCCTTCAATGCAATAAACTCCACCTACTGGTACCGGTGCAAAACCGTCGGGCTTCCAGATAAAAATATTTAAAGTTGCTGTTTCGTGCTGAACCCGGTAAGACACAAAGAGCTAAATTATGTCATTTGATGAAATTGACCCAGTTAGTGGTTTTGGAAATATCAAACAGCCATAGGTACTCAGCTAGGCTGAAAACACTGTCATATAATATTTTTTACTCATCATTCATGTCCATCAGATTGTTGAAGTGGGTCAACGCACTTATGATACCATATGTTAGTATTGAATCCAGTAAAAATATTGGAAAAGAACATGACGGCACATTTATAGAGAGCTAAACCAATAAAATTTGCAGTCAATCTATTGAAACCATTTTTCTCTAAATCTCTCATTACAGTTGTTTGTGAAATACCCGAATTCTCGGAAATATTCCTGCCTGATTGTGAATCATTTGTTTCTTTCAAGGACATTATAAACATTTTCATGACGCCTTTCCGTTTTCCTTTTCTTTCGAGGCATTCTCTATGATTCTGAAAGTAGCATTGTTCAAAACCCTGAACAATATTGAGAGTAGACTGTTTACAAGAACTTGTATTACAGAATTGCCCTGATAAAATAATATCCTAGCACCTGTGTTCTTCCAGCTGCCAAACAATCCATTAATTCGTGTAATACAGACATTATCGTCCTAAAGAATATATAATAGTTTCATAACCGCAGTAAATCCACTCATGAATCTTTAATATTCAATATTCCCAATAGTATCTGTAAGCTGGTTTAGCATATTACGTACCTCTGAAAATTCGCATTACAAAAATTGTGTGGCGTTTGAGTAATCACAACATTTCGATACCATTCATTTGAACTGATAACTTCAGGGATCATTCATATTTTTAACAGACGAAACCAAAAAGTAGGAGGCTCTCTAGTGGACGCGTATTTTTTTTTTGTATGACCACGCATAACTTTTTACTGAGGCGTCGGATTCCGATAATTCTTTCTTCAATGGATAGGGTATACTTCGAAGTTGGTCCCATTTGGATTTAAATGATTGAATCCACCCCTGAGGGTAGCAAAATGAAGGATATTGATCACTCACCCTCTGAATTCTGGTCCGTTAACCGATTCTCTCTGGCATAACTTTGTACTGGAATCTTCGATTTGGATGATTCTTTTTTTATTAGATAGGGTAAACCTCAAGTCAATCATATTTGGAATTCGAATGGAGTCATCCACCTTTACGGGTAGAAAAATAGGGGATAATTGATTTTTCACTTGTGAACATTATTGGCACACATATGTAGTTGACAAAGATCGCCATTGTCATTATTTTTGTTCTCCTACATCCGTCACAATCATTATAAGAGTAGGTAGTGATTAGTAGATTTCAGCCACAAAAAATTGAAAAAATAAAACTTTTTAACAAAAAATAAAACCGACGAAATACGGAACTAAAAGTAAAAATAAAATAAACCTTAGTCTCAATAACTAAGCTCCTAAACTAATGTAAGTAACTAATTTTGAGTCGGCGCCAAACGAACAATCAACGAAGATCATTGAATTACTTCAAAAAAAATTATCAGAATGTCACCGCGCAACTCGATGCTATCATTTTACGCCTTACCTAATTCATTTGCTTGTTTGTTTGGCGTCACCTCAAAATTAGGTACTTACATTAGTTTAGGAGCTTAGTTATTGAGACTAAGAAGGTTTATTTTATTTTTTACTTTTCAGTTCCGTATTTCGTCGTTTTAATTTTTTGTTAAAAAGTTTTTTGTTGAGCATGATCCATTACTTGGTGGGTATTGATCAACCAAATCTCAATGCTAGACTGATGCAGACAAAAGTAAATCCGTCCATAATGCAATGGCCTTGTTGCTGCTATATTTTTCCGAATTATTCTGAAGATTCACGATTGATCGAAAAAACCTTCTTTGCTGGAGTTCATCTTCCAATCAGGAATATATCTGAATAAGAGGAGGCAGCATAATGGATCGATTATATTTTCCTAAAGAGCTCTGGAATACCTCCTGTCAGATCAAAATCCCCAAAATGCGTTTGTACCTTCTCCGGGAAATCTTCCATGAGGTTCAATCGATAAATTGAGATGTTTCCATGGAATGTTCAAACGATTGTCAATGTCAACTCTCATTTTATTTTTACAGCCTTCAAGGGAAATCTCAGTGTTCAATAATTCACAAGAAAAAACTATAAAAAGCTCATTATCGAGAGAAACATACCCCGCAAACCGCTCTCCTTAATTTTCTCCTTCCAGAAAATCCAAAGATCCATCAGTAGTGGTAACGTTCGAAGCCTAACACTAGTATACAGTTTTAATGAACCTCCAGTAGCTATCCGCCTCACTAATATGTTCGTTACTAACCTAAATGTAGCTTGTTTTTACAGTTCTTGTGGTTTTTTATTGTAGAAGTACAGTTTTTTCAATGTTATTTGTCAGGATCAAGCATGAAGCCTTCTCCAAGTGCTGTGAGCATATGTCCAATGTTTGGGTCCAACTATGTCGGTCTGTATAAAACGACCCCTAGCGAAATGATCCAAGAATTGATGATTTTTTTTTCAATATTTTATTTCAGTTCCTTCCTTAGATGAAATAGCAAGCAGGTTGTTCATGCGAGAACCACATGTAAGAAGATGATTGAGATCTATCATAGAAGTTCCAGGGATAGAGGATAAACAGTATGAATAATAATATATTGATAACTGAATAGAAAAGAGTTCATATAATTGAATGGTTGATTCATAATGTGAGCTATGTCGTTAATGTCGCAGAAAGCGTATAGTGTACAATGGACATGTGATATTCACTTATCTTTGTCTCTTGTGGCAATTTCGGTAATCGTGAGAAATGCATTTCGTTCCTAATCGTTGTAAAGTAAATTTCTGTCGCGAATTGATATGAACAATAATAATTGTATACAGAAAGAGCTCAAACTGATATTGAATTCACTGATGAATATAATGTGCAGTAAGGCAAATGAACTGTTCAGTATAGATGGCATTCTTGTTGCAGTTTATATGAAACTGAATTCTTTTTTTCATCTTCAAATTGGAAAAAGGTACCTTCATTTCCCATTCGAAATTAATCTTAATTATCATTAGTATGAACTGAGGAGAATTTAAAAACCAAATAAGGAGATGTTCTCCCATTTTTACAAGATTTCATTTTACTCCACATTTGTATGTATGTATAAGATGAGTCAGAATAAGACCGACAAACTCCGACTACAGATTCCTCACCTCATTTCGAGGTGAAAAGTTGCTATCAAGGTATGTCCTGAAATGCATCCCCTCTGAGATACAGGGTGTCGGAAGTACGAAAAAAATTATGATTTAATTTTTTTCTCTAAAATTCCTGAAGGAAAAAACTTGAAACTTGGTACACTAATCAAGATTTATCAACGACGTGATTTGAAGTTATAATTTTCAATTTTCTTATACCAGTTGCGTAATTACGATGGTATGTGGTCATATGTTCCTTCAAAGTTTCTTGGGACACGTGAATGGACAAATGAGCGTTTGACATCAATTCGGCTCATCGATACTCAACCTAAAAGTCAAAACATTCCAAGTTCCTAAAAGTGAAGGTTTCTGAGATAATTGAGAAAAACTGAAGATAATAATTTCCTATGTGCTATAATCGCGTAATGCTAATTTCTTACAACATGTGTCAACCTGTAACCATACTTTCTTGCATACGATTGTTATCACAGATCAACTGATAAACAAACCAACTCATAATACTCCACTGAGATAAGAGTTAAGTTCCGAAATAATTTTTGCGAAAAACTGAAGGTAAGTACTCTTAATTTGTTGAAGTTTATGTATCATTATCAAAGCCATTTCTAATTGAATTATCTAGGAAAATATTATCCAGTCAACATGTTTTTGATGGCGAAAAACAATTATTGTGTATTAATATCTACTTAAATGATTCCTTTCGATTCGCGATAACTAGTTGCAAAGTCGAGCCTTTCATGCTAGTTTGTGATAGGTTGTTCAGTACACCACTGCTCAACGCATAAAACATACACGGAATATTGAACTAAAAAGAAACGTAGCCTTTTTCCATTGTTCCCGGTAGAACCACACTGATATATCGATAATTACATCAGACATAATTGACAGTAACCCAAAACAATTTGTATTATTCAAGTAATCTGTCATCATTTCAGTCAGGGAACATCATTTCGTCGTGCATCGACGATTGAAGGATTTCTCAAATCCAGTAAACACCATTGTGGTGCGAAGAGAACAAGAAGAGATAATGTTGCGGAAGAACAAATTCTTGAACGATTAATAGCAGATCCTTCTACCAGCACTCAAGCTATTTCGGATAGGTTACAATTGTTACAATCAACAGTAAGTCGGGTAGCACGTGAACAACTATTGTATCAATTTCGCCTACAGAAGGTGATTGCACTAGATGCTGGTGATTATGGCCCTCGTAGATTTTTTTGTGATAGGTTTTTGGGGATGTATGAAGGAACAAACGACTTTCCTAGATATGTTCTATTCACGGATGAGGCATGTTTCACAAGAGATGGATATTTCAATAGTAGGAACAGCCATTCATGGGATCAACAAAATCCGCATGGGATGTTTGGAGGAGGCTACCAACAAAAGTTTTCAGTGAATATTTGGGTAGGAATTATCAAAAATCTTATCGTTGGACCATATCTTCTTCCTCCCCGTTTGAATGGACATAACTTCCTGAACATGTTTAACCTGGGCTACTTAACTTAACCTCTATTGGTTCGTCAAATAATGTGGTATCAATATGACAGAGCACCGGCCCATTTCCATCGAATCGTTCGTGAATTTTTCGATCAAACATTCCATGATCGGTGGATAGGTAGACGTGGTCTCATACTTGGCCTGCACGTTCTCCGGGTTTAACTTCACTTGACTTTTTTTTGTGGGATACTTCGAATCCCTAGTGTATGAATCTGTGGAATATTTAACGGCAATAATTTTAGCAGCATGTACGTGAATACAGGATACACCAGGAATATTCCAAAGCGTGCGATAGTCGATAATACGGAGATGTGAATTGAACAAAATGGTGGTCCATTTGAACATTTGCTATAATGCCTTGTTTGTTTCTATGTACTCTACGCACTCAACCGTTTCTATTATTTAAGTAGATATTAATACACAAAAATTGTTTTTCTTCATCAAAAACATGTTGATTGGATAATATTTTCCTTGATAATTCAATCAGAAATGGCTTTCATAATGATAATCCAACATTAACTTCAACAAATTGAGAGTACTTATCTTCAGTTTTTCGCAAAAAATATTTCAAACCCTAACTCTTATCTAAGGGGAGTATTATGAATTTGAGGTTGAGTTTGTTTGTCAGTTGATCTGCCGAAACAATGATATGGTAACATATCAGTGAATCCGCGACATCGATTTGATCAAATAATATGATGAATGAAAAAATGGAGTTATCGGTCTTATTCTGACTCACCCGTACTATGTTTCCGATTCTACCAACATTAAAAAATGTTTAGGAGGTTGACACATATTCCGATATGTTGTGAGAAATTAGCATTATGCGATTACTGTACATAGGAAATTATGTCTTTAGTAAGGACATATCTTCAATTTTTCTCAATTATCTCAGAAACCTTCACTTTTAGGCATATGGAATGATGACTTTAAGGTTGAGTATCGATGAACCGAACTGATGTCAAACGCTCATTTGTCCATTCACTTGTTCCAAGAAAATATGAAGGAACATATGACGACATACCATCGTAACTACGCCACTGGTTCACCAAAATAAAACATTACGTCAAATTAGCACGGTGATAAACCTTGATTAGTGTAGCAAGTTTAAAATTTTTTCCTTCAGGAATTTTTGAGAAAACAAATTCAATCTGAATTTTTTCGTACTTCCGACCCTGTATCTCTCTTGATAGCAACTCCCCACCTCGAAATGAGGCGAAAAATCTGTAGACGAAGTTTGTCGGTCTTATTCTGACTCGCCCTGTATATGTGCATGTTCAGTTCAAATATTGCAAGTGAATTTTGAGCCACTTCTAGTAGTCCGATTAACGTGAAATTTGGCAGGTGTTCATAATTCTGGTGACAATGCATTATGGATTTTTTGCTGGTAAAAAACAAAATGGCGGCTCCAATATGTCGGACGAGTTTTGGGATTATGGTTCGATTCTATTCAAAATTTGTATGGGGGTGTTTTCGGGACAGAGATCTCGAATTTTTTGTCAAAATTCTCAAATTAAAAATGGCGGCTCCAATATGGCGACGAATTTTGTGGTTATAGCCCGATTCCAATAAAATTGATATGTGGGGGTTTTGGAGTCGAGGATCATGATATTTTTGTCAAAATCCACGAATTCGAGATGGCGACGAGTTATGTGATTATTGCCCGATTCCATTCAAAATTGGAGTGTAGGGGTTTTCGGGGTTGGACATCATGTTTTTGTCAAAATTCATGAATTCAAAATGGCGGCTCCAAGATGGCGACGTGTTTCGTTATTATGGCCCGATTCCATTCAAAATTGGTATGTGGGTTTGACCTAGCTCATTCTATAAGTTGCAGATTCAGAAGCTTGCCGCGAATATAAAATAGATATTCTTGCGCGGCAAGATTTTGAATCTGCTACTCACAGAATAATCTAGCTCAAACAATGAAAGAAATTATTTTTTCTTCTTAGTGCATTTGTACAAAAGCTTGTCTTGAATTTTTTTCTATCTTTTAGAAATATCTGCAGATAGATTGAATTCTCCAGCTATTAAGGAACTCATTATTCTGGAATTGGAACTTATATGATAGATCTTCGTCAAAGGTGAATTTTATGGTTTATCAAAACTTTGATAAATACATAAAATTAATTATAAATAAATACACAACTGCAATTCACTTATAGTCCCAATCAAACATAATTTGTGTCCCTACGCATCATTTATTGATATTGAAATCTAGTGTACAACCAATATCACCCTACCCTCCATAGCATTTGTACGGGTGCAAATCATTTTTTTGATCGGTTCTCGCATGAACAACATTCTAGTCTCCTACCAAAACTCAATAGTGGTACAGCACAAAGTACCATCTCTAGTGCATGGTGTTGAAAACTCTCAGCCTCATTGCCTGTTGGAACCAGAATTTAAATTTATTTGACTGCCCATAGCACCCCACTCGCCTCGTCGCCAAAAGCTGAACCTGCGCATGAAGAGCTTGTCTCTGGACTCTCCGGAAAGCACAGAACACGTGAGAAGAGGAAGACATCATGGCGTGAATGCTGCCAGCGATCCCCATTCCAACCAAAGCTCATCTTCCAGGATTCAGTGTATGAATTCAGAGTTATTGCATGTTCTGTTTTCATTATTGTTCGGGTTACTAGGTCCAAATGTATTGTGCTTTTCACGGGTTCGAACAATGGACGGGGGTTGGAAATAGCAAGCAATGCGTAATTTGTGAAAGACCACTTATTGTTGATAGGCTTTTTGGCTCTTATAATTCTTCCGGAAATGAAAATTAAAGAAGAAATATATACAGATACAGTAAAGCGAAGGACTTGCTTTGAATATAAAATTCATTCAAATAGTCACTAATTTATATTTTTTTTCATGGGGGCTCTCCAACAAGCAGGTTTCAAACTGTGACTAAGTAATTATCAATTAAATGAAAAGAGTTTTTCAAATTTCTTCGAAAACATTTTTATAATAGTGCCTCTTCCTGTGTCGCCGATTTTAGGCATATTAGAAATTTCACAAATTTTCTATTGCTAGTAATAATTTTAATTCATCTGCCATTATATTAAAAAAATATATTACTTTCAACACACGATGTACTTTACTTCAAAAAAACATTAATATGTAGATTTCGACAAATTATCTCTACTGAGAATTACAAGAAACTTACGAAAGCGATATTTTAGAATACAACATACAATTATTCATTAGACATTTCACGATTGTCGCATGCGACATATTGAATTCAAGATTTGAGAATAGAGCCACTCAATCTCTTTCTTGGCCCTCCTATTATTTCCCATCACACATTGAAGTATTGCATTGGTAGCAAGTCAGACTGGAAATTGCGATAATTATCATTTGGTTCAAGAGGCTTATAGATCTTTAAGTTATCTGCATGAAGACGAAAGTTGATAGTCTTCAAACAATGTCATTTGTGAAAAGGTTGACGATTAGAGGACCTAGATGTATTCCCTGTGGTATCCCTGATTTGGTATTGTTGATAGTCAATAGGCACTATACCTCAAAATAAAGCAAAATTAACAAAATTCAGAGTTTAGCAATTTATTTATTCTAGTCATCTACTGATTAGTAATTTATCAGAGCGAACCAATTCCTTTGCTCTTCTTCATTTGAATAGATTCCTTGGTTGATTTTGCATTTTTTAGATTATGGGAGATTCTTGAGAATAAAAAAGTTATTGCTCAATTCTTGGTGAACAAGTATTTACATCCATGATACTCCGTCCAATGATCTATCCTAGAACACACAAGGATCTAGTGATCCTGATTTTTGCATGAACGGTTTGCTGATATTGGATGAGGTTGAATATTTTTGTTATTTCGTTTTCCAAGTATGTTGAACAACATTTTGTTATTTATGCTTGATAGGAAAGAGTTTAAGAATTATATTTTTTTACTGATAATTATGTACTGTAATGATTATTGCTTTCAAGTGGTAAGATTTCGCAAAGCTTTTGGAACATTTTCGTAATTTTCATTAGAGTGATACCATAATAATCTTTTTTTTATATGCTGATTTACTATTATGCGAAGATTATATTGAGCATACCAGAATTAGTATAATAATCGTTCCTTTCAAAGTCAGCATCCCAATAATGAGCACTCAATTGTTGTACATAACTGCATTTTTTCATAACCATCTTTGATTTACTGATTTTTGCATGCCATTCCAGTTTCCCAGTTTTCCAACAGACATGTTGAAAATGACATCTTATCACGAAGCAACCTCAGAGCAAAGTCAAGTATGTCTTTGTTTTTATATGTAAAAATTGAAATTCCGTTGATTTTTCTCAAATTATTTTTTCTATTTCTCTACTTCAATGAAATATTACCCCCCATTCCACATGTATATTGATTTTTGAGAATTCAACGAGTACGAAATACATTTCCTTTTTTATCAATAAATACTCTTTATATTCATAGGAAATACAGGTATCATCAATGTTCTTGAAACTTGATATGCAGATGTATGTATAACTTATCCATCACGACATTGTGTTCATTTTGAGTTCACTTATATAATTTTGGCATGCTTTTTCAGTTCCTCTGTTATCCAGAAATATCAAGAATCATATAGCACGAAGCCACCTCAAAGCAAAGTCAAGTATGCAGTTTTTCTCCCTCATGTAGATATTATTATTCAATACCCTACACTTGGTGACCTCAACACTCAACAATTAATAGTGGACATTCTATGTTCACGCTTGATACTTATCGCTTGTTAGTCAATACGACAGTCAACATTTAACACTCAGTACTCGACTTTCGGAACCTCACATCTTACCAATGAATAGCCAATAATCAATACTTGGTGACCTTCAATACTCAACAGAAGAGAGCTAGAACATATTCATAAAAACCATTCGAAATACCATAAAATTGTGGATGACAAAACATTTAAAAAAATATGGAATGGGTAAAATGGGATGAAGTCTTCGAAGCACAAGATCCTCGAGAGACTACCAAAACTTCCATAGGTCTTGTACAAAATGCGGTGGAAATGTCTATAAGATATATAAAAATCAAAGGAAGTGAGAAAAAACGTTAAAATTAGATAACCAAATCATTAGTAAAATCAACGAATAAAAAAAATGATGTATCACAAATTAAAAGAGATCCGAATAATAAAACAAGAATAAATTTCAGGCAAACAAAGAAAACTCAAAGATATTTTGGGAAACCGTAAATAAAATATTCGCAAGTCCCATTGCGACAGATATGAACTGTATGAAATTGAATAATGGATACGTATCAAACAACTACTTATCAAATAACTTTAATATTCACTACACCAATGTCGGGCCAGAATTAGCCGAAAAACTGAAGAAATTGTACGGATATAAAGAAAATAATAAAACCAATAATGCATTACTTTTTCTTTTTCAAACTGATGATATAGAAGTCGAATATATGGTTTCGCAATCGAAGAATAAAAAATCGGCGGGACCCGATGGTTTCAAAGAAGAAAAACTAAAAATTATTACAGACTACATCACTCCTCCTCTTTTTCATATCATCAATAAGTCATTTGGTACTGGCATCTTCCCTTCTATACTTGAAATATCCACAGTCATACCGATATACAAAAATGGCAATAGAACCAAAATGTCTAATTATTGCCCTATTGCGTTGATATCTGACTTTAGCAAAATAATTGAGAAAATAATAAGGAAAATATTATATTGATTTATTGAAAAATACAACATTCTCTCGGCAGCACAATTTGGTTTTAGATGCGAAGAAACCAACAATCATAGATTTGGCAAAAGCCTTTGACACTGTCGATCACTCCATCCTCCTAGCAGTCTTGGAAGACGTGGGTGTACGTGATACAGCGCATAGTCTCATGAGGTCATATCTAACTGACAGAACACAACGGGTTAAAATACAAAACCACATCAGTGAACAGAAACCAATTTCATTTGGTGTACCTCAAGGCATGGTGTGGGGGCCAATTCTCTTCATAATATATATGAACAATCTCTTTTCCACAGAAGGAGATTGTGAAATAATGAGTTTTTCAGATGATACTGTCATTATTTACGAAGACGAAACCTGGCAGAAACTAAAAATAAAAATTGAAAATAATTTTCCTCACATTGGTAGCTGGCTAAATCATAGACTGCTTTCAATAAACTTGAAAAAACCATTTACTTGCCTTTTTGTAGCAACAAAACAAGTCTTCCGTACTGCTGCCAAATTGCACTCGAAGAGAACTCCATACTCTCAGCAGATAAAATCAAATACCTTGGAATCATAATTGATGTACATTTCAAATGGAACTCGCATATAGACTATCTGGTGAAAAAACTCCGATGCATTTTACATAGATTCAAATAACTTTCAGGAATCTTCAATACAAAACAATCTGAAATCATTTATAGGAGTCTGGTAGAATCTCATCTGAACTACGGAATTATAGGATGGGGAGGAGTCTCTGAAACTCCTCTCAAACACCTCAAAGTGGCACAAAAACGTTTTCTTAGAATGATTTTCTTCGAAAATAATAGGTACTCAAGCGACGCTCTTCATGAAGAGTCTAATATGTTTGATCTGAGACAATTATTTTTCATCAGTATAACCACAACACAGTTCCTAAATAGAATTGTTCTTAATAAACCACCTCATACTTATGCGACGAGACAAATTGATAACTTCTCGATACCCTTCGCCTCCAGATCAATTGGCCAAAACAGATTTCTAGCCCCAATGGCATTTAATGTGCTTCCTAATGAATTGAAAAATGACACTTCAAAATTCAGATTCAAGGAAGGAATAAAACTCTTCACGAAACAATCTGATCGATACGAGACTCGTGCACTGAATGAAAACTAAAAAAAACCTGTATTGATTGATTGTTTACCACTATTTTGCATGATATTGAAAAATAACATTATCAATACAAACTCTATTCACACATTTTACACATTTATTTTAGCATATTCTTCACCAGCCATAATTGTATGAGTCCTGTTATCAGCCCTAAATATGTTTTGAAATACTTTCAATAAATACCCTCATATTGTTTGTGAATAAATTATTATTATTATAAAAATTAATAGTAGACATTATATGCTCAACGCTCAACAGTTCATGCTTGATAGTTATCGCTATTAGTCAATACTCGACAGTCAACATTTAACACTTAATACTCTACTTTCGGAACCTCATATCCTACACTGAATAGTCAACAATAAATACTTCAACATTCTTAATGAAATCATCACAACCCTTTCAACACTTGATGTTTATTATCTAGTGCCCAATGATCAACGCCCCACACCTGACGCCCAGCAATTAGCACTGGCATTAAAAAGGTATCTGTTTGCTAGAATCCAGATGGTTTTATGAGCTACACAACGAAAACATTATCTGATTATTTTCATGTATATTTCTTTTATTTGGAAATTTGCAGCACCCTCAAGCCCCGTTCACAATCGTCGTTTGCTGTCGGCGAAAAATATCCGAATGTCATCCGTAGAGCTTCCCGACGAAAACGACAAGAGCCCATCGTCTGCGAGTACGTCTCCTTGTCCCAGTCCTGTAGGAGGAAAAGTAAGTATTTGGGTTGATACTGAATGGGAATTCATAACCTGGAAAATACTGCCTACATGTCGAGGGAAATTGATTCCCATAGGGAAACCATAGAATACTCTATTTTGTAACAACTGATACTTTTTTCTCTGCCAATACTACATATGACGAAAAAGATTACAATATCAATGTATTTTTTATTTATCGTCAACATTTCTATTCATGGTATTTGTTCAATTACGCAAACAGAACACTGGTACTTTTGAAATATTCCCATTAATAATTTCCGCAAAATCTCCGCTTGTAAAAGGAGAAACAATGTGCATTTGAAATTGAGGGCATGGTAAGTGAAGAATCAGCTCCAGTGATTGAGCTTACTCTCTTATTTGCTAAGTTAATAAGATTTTGTTGAGAATTATCTCTCTCTCTCTCTCTCTCTCTCACTTTCTCTCTTACTCTCTCTCTCTTACTTTCTCTCTCACTCTCTGTATCTTTCTCTCACTCTCTCTCTCTCTATATATATACATATATATATATATATATTATGTATATATATATATATAACGGGGATCTTCAGTCAGCACAAGTGTTGAATTATGAAAAACTCTTTAATCGTTGGACCGAGGTTTCGTTTCAATTTTGAAATTTCTTCAGCGTCCTAAAATATGTAAATTACATTATTGAGAAAAAATACTTAAAATGAAGGAAGTACTTACAGTAATTTACGTGGTTGATTGATAAACTATAAATAAAAAAAAAACGTCAGATATATGTAAACATTTGTCGGAATGGTACTATAGCTTTGACGTTTCGAAGGACATTGAAGGATTTGAAATTACTACCTATGATTATTCGTCAGAGAAATATAAAATATGTAGTGGGTGTGTAAATTTTCATATTATATTCTTTGAAAATCATCAGTTTTAATCTATTTGTAAAAGATAACTGTAGATTCTGCTGAGATTTTCGATATTTGTTTTTTTGTTCATATTATGATTGGATTTATTAATACCAATCATTTCAAAAAAAAAACTTTTAGATAATTTTCTTTCTGAATGTAAAACTTGTGCTTCCTCGAATGATATTTCATGGCCTGTTTCAATAGCATGTTGACACATGCACATGACTTCTTGTTGAGTCTTATATCACTTCTGTGAGAGATAATACGGTTAAAGTTCTTGAACTTGTACCAATATAGTTCAAATCACAGTTGTTACATGGAATGCTGTAGACAACATTTGATTTCTTCAAATCTGGTGTGGGATCTTTCAACCTCGTATTTAAATTTCCAATAGTCTTGATATTTTTTTGTGAGATATTTATGTTACTTTTATTTTTGAATAATGTAATTATATTTGATGATAGAAATCCTATAATAGGAATTGAAAAATAAATTATCCTTTCATTGTTATTTCCTAAATTTTGATTATTTGTGTCATTATTATTAATTTGTATATCAGAGTTGGTACTGAAAAGAATTCTATTAAGAAGTTTTTCGGGATAAGAATTATCTAGTAAAATATTTCTGAGAATTTTAAAATTTTTGTTTTCAATGAAGGACGAACCAATATCTTGATTAATTTTTTCATACAAAGAATCAAATTTATTTTCATTCTATTTGAGTGGAAGGAATGATAGTTTATGTATCTTTCAGAGTTTGTTGGTTTTATATATCAATCTGTGATAAGTTAATTGTTTTCTCTACGGATTATTCTAGTATCTAAAAACGGAATACTTTTATTTTTTCCTAATTCAATTGTGAATTGTGAATTTTTATTGTAGTTATTAACTTTTCTTAAAATTTCATCGGATTTATCCATTGGTATTGTACAAATTATATCATCTACAAATTTTTTTTCAAATGGAACTTCAAAGATCAATTGTGGTAATATTTCTTCGAAAAGGTCATCCATTACATACGAAGCAATGATGGGTAAGATGGTAGCTCCCATAGGTGTTCCAAGAATTTGTTTGTAGAAATTTCCTTCGAACGAAAAAAAACTTGATTTGAATATGAATTGAATTATTTCTAAAAATTTTGTTTGTGAAATATTACAATATTCTTCTATTTTACTCCATCTCTTAGTTATACTTCTCAACACTAATTCTATCGGTATGTTACTGAATAAGGAAACAACATTTAGACTTATCAAGACATAGCTTTGTGGAAGTTGTTTTTCGTTCATGAATTTAGAAAACTCGAAAGAATCTTTAACATAAAACTTATTTTCAAAGTCATATGCATCTGTAAGGATGTCTGTGAATAACTCAGATATTTTGCTATTGGGTGTATTAATAGATGAAATGATAGGTCTGAGTTTCATGATTGGCTTATGAATTTTGGGTAAACCATAGTATCTTGGTGATACAGAACTGTATATCATACCTTCTTTACGTTTTTTTTAAAAGTTAATGTTCATCAGTCAACCACTCAAATTACTGTTAGTACTTCCTTCATTTTAAGTATTTTTACTCAATAATGTAATTAACATATTTTAGGACCCTGAAGAAGTTTAAAAATTGAAACGAAAGCTCGGTCCAACGTATTGAAGAGTTTTTCATAATTCAACACTTGTGCTGACTGAAGATCCCCGTTATTCCCCACTGTTCATACCAATTTTCAGTCGTTATATCTTAATTTATTTATTTCTATCATGTCATTTTAGTGTGAAAATATCACCCAATGTATCTATTTAAACTACCTGTTTTGTGCAATTATTATTTTGAAAATGAGCAGGAAAATATCAAAAGGAATATTGCGTAAAATATATTATTTTGAAATTCTTAGTGTAATTCCCGTGAGTTGTTTCCTTCTTATTTGAATCTTCGATTGAAATGTAAATATTTGAATTCTTTTTTGAAACCCAAAGATGTCGTTATCGTTTTTTCTCGTCTTGGCAAAAGCCACACTGCGCTCACCGCAATTCCGATTTTTTTTCTAGGTGTTTTCATAGACTTCAGTGACCTGTCAGTAGTCCTGTTATGATCCTTAAGTTTTTTCTATTCAGTTCTAACAGGGCTGTTGTTATTTTCAAAGGGTTAAGTAAAAAAGCCTTTGAGTGCGCTTTGATATTCCATAGAAGGGCTCTGGTTCTATGAACTCATTCCTAGTGCTTTATTTCACCAGAATGTCGGCTTTTTCATTACTTTCGAAGCATCTGTGTCCAGGGATCCATAGCTGTTGTTCCCGCCGACGCTTTGAAGGACTTTCACACGGTTCCATACTAATCTGGATTCTATCCGACTTGATGCCAGATCTTTCAGTGCTACTTGGCTGTCAAAAATGATTTTGTTCGATTGATTCTTACTGTTTCTGTTGCGAATTCCTTGCAGGCAGAGTTTGATTGGATGGACTTCTGCCTGGCATATTGAGGCAGTTAAATTCTGGCTGTATTCCATGCACTCCAGCCCCAACTCCGTCTTCCATTTTCGAGCCGTTTGTGGACTATTGTAGATTGGCACTTGTGACTTCTCGATCTTCCGTCTCATTCATCTCATCCCGGCAGGTGAATCTCATCAAGTCTATCGAATATAGGGGGATCATTGTATCCGATGGCATTGCTAGAATCGTATGGATTTGTATCTTGTTCACGATCTTGCAACAACTATCACTCATTGACCGGGACAGGTTTCTGTATACACTCACTGTTGCCCACTTTTCCAAGCCTGAGGGGCATTGGTATGAAGCCTTTCCACGTCGGAGCTGAGGAAATTATCCTCTGGGCTCAGTTCAATATATTTGATAGAATCCAGTTCTCAGAAATCTGGATGTACGAGCTGTATTTCCTTGCAAGGAGGATTGATGAGATGTCTGCGTAAAGCAGTATTTGGCAATGTTCGAAACAGTGTTTGATGCTTTTTTATGTTCTGGTTCCCACGAAAAGGGATATCCTTTAATGTTCAGAGAACATCATGGGAACCAAGGGAAAGAAGGTAGGAGTTGGTGTTCTTCTTAAATTTCTGGAGGTTGTATGCCTCGGGGAACACCTCCCTAGGCAATGAGTTCCAAAGCCTCGCTGTTCGTTGGATGAACGAGTCTTTGGAAAGTGATGTTCTGCAGGTCTCCAAAGTGACCACGAAGGGGTATGATGACTGAACTTGACGGGTTAATCTCGAAGAGACTGCCAAATCAGGAACGATTGTTGATATTTCAGAAGAGCATCGCCCATGAAAATATCTATAAAATAGAGACAAATCGCCAACTTTTCTACGGTGTTCCAGACAAGTGAGCGAGTTTGTAAGCGAGGCATCACCGACGAGACGAATTGTCCTCTTTTGAACAGAATCCAATAGCCTCAGGATATGGGAACAGTATTCCAGGACAGGTCGGATCTGTGCCTCATAGATCATAAGCAGCTGAGTGGGGGTGAAATAGCTCTTGGCACGAAACAAAAAACCAAGTTTTTGGTATGCACTTTTGGCAATAGACCTCACGTGATTTTCCCAGGAAATGTTATTGCTGATATTGATACCAAGCATCGATATGGATGACTTCAGTGGTATGGTTACTCCTGACAAAGTTATGTTAGGCACAGTGAGATCGGCTTTTCTAGAGAAAAGACATGCTTGTGTTTTGTTTGCATTGAATTCTACCAAGTTATTAGATCCCCACTCGAGAATTGTTGCTAGGTCCATATTTATAATATTAACATTTCTTCCTCGTTCATTTCTGGTTTCACGGGCTGATATAGGGGCCCTGGAAGAGAAAGCGGTATGGAGGGTACTATCATCGGCAAAGCTGTGTACTGGACATGAAGTTGCTTTCAACAGGTCGTTGATGTGAAGTAGAAATAGTGTTGGTGCGAGAATAGATCCTTGCGGAACACCAGCATTTATGAGTAGAGTGTCAGATGAAGCTCCATCGACCACTACTTGGAGATACCTGTTTGAGAGAAAACTAGCAAGCAGAGAACACAGCTGAGGGGGCAAGCCATAAGACGGAAGTTTGGCGAGGAGTCCCTGGTGCCAAACTCGATCGAACGCCTTGGAGATATCTAATGCCACAGCTAATGTTTCTCCATACTTTTCAATAGATAGCTGCCATATATGTGAGACATAAGCGAGCAGGTCACCAGTTGATCTCTGATGGCGGAAGCCATATTGCCTATCGTTGACAATTCCTGAGTCTTCCAGATATTTCATGAGCTCGATGTTGATGGCTTTTTCCATGACCTTTGAAATAATAGATAGCAGTGCGATAGGTCTGTAGTTGCTAGGTAGGGCCTTTTCCTTTTTAGGGCTGTGTTTTTTGAGTGGTTGAACAACTTGCAAAGAACAGGTGTAAGTTCGGGGGCACATTTCTTGAGAACAATCGGCGGGATTCCGTCAGATCCACAGGCTTTGTTGGTGTTGAGACCCAGCAAAATCTTTCTGATAGTACGTTGGCAAAAGGTGATCTCGGGCATGTGACTGTCAATAGGTGTAATGTTCGGGGGTTGTTTTCCCGATGAATCCAGAGTGGAATTTCCAGCAAATAGGTGCGCAAAGATATTGGCTTTTTCCTGGGTTCCTGGGTTCCTAGTGTTCCATCTTCTTTGGTTAGAGGAGGAAATGAGCTGGAAGTGAAGTTTCTTCCCACAGCTTTGGCGAAAGACCAAAATGAACGGGATCCGTTAGGACATTCAGCAAGTTTTGATCTTATTTTGGCATTGTGGGCATCTTTTGAGCATTCTATTGTCTCTTTGCATATGCCTCTAGCCTCGACATATGCTGCTCTGGTCTCAGGGCCCGGATTTTTTAGCCAGCGATGATATGCTGCCTGTTTGGAAGCCACAGCTCTAGAGCAGTTTCTGTTAAACGAGGTCTTATCGGATGATGTTCTTCTTTCGGTATTCGGTATGTAAGTTTGCATCCCCAACATGATGATTTCGGAAATTGTCTCAGCAAATCGTGTTGGATCTACTGAAGAGAAACAAACTCTCTTCCATGGAAACGCTGAGGAAAACATACGAAGACCTTCCCAGTCGGCCGAATTGTAATGCCACATGAGACGGGGTGGTATTGTGCAGCTCGATGGTAAATGGAAAGAGCATGTTGTGGAGATGAGGGTGTGATCAGAGTTTCCAAGTGGGGCACAAACTTCTATTCTATACGGGTCAGGATTGGTGGTGAGGAAAAGATCTAGTGTATTGGCAGACTGGTTATTGACATCAGGGATGCGGGTTGGTAGCTCGACCAGTTGTTCTAGACCATGAGTGATGGCGAAGGCCTCGGCTTGACGACCCGCATAATCTGTTTTGTTAGAGAATTTGAGCCAGGCAGCGTTATGTACATTAAAGTCTCCCATGATTATGGTTTCAGCTGTTGGATGGTTCTCCTGAATGTAGTCCAGTTTGAGTGATGAAAACTCAAAGAGGTCGTTAAATGAAGGTTCATTAGGTGATAGGTAAAGGCAGCAGAGGAACTTAGTCAGTTTGGTATCAGATAGCTTGAACCACATCACATCAAAGTCTTTCGGTTCCAAACTCTCTTCACGCTGGCATGAAAGGTTAGCCTTAGCGTAGAGGCAGATTCCACCTTTGAACCTGAATCGAGAATGGAGTTCGTAACCAGGACAAAGCATATGGACCTTGTTGGTGGACGAGTTTACTTGTGTTTCTGTTAGAGCCAGAATATCCGGTTTTTTCGTCTGTAGGTGATGGTGGACGTCATTGATGTTCTTGTTGAGTCCGCGAATGTTGCAAAAATTAATCTTTAATGTTGAGTCCCCTCGAGTACCTCTCGCCCGGAAATCCGGAGACTTCATCATTCTTACTATTTGTTTATAAAAAGGAATTTTTGTGGCATAATGGACAGATTATTAAATTAAAGAAAAAAAGCATCCTCAAGTGGGACTCGAACCCACGACCTTATGTTTTCTAGACATATACTCTACCGCTGAGCCATCGAGGCCATAGAGTATATGTCTAGAAAACATAAGGTCGTGGGTTCGAGTCCCATTTGAGAATGCTTTTTTCCTTTAATTTAATAATATGTCCATTATGCCACAAAAATCTTTTTTTCATTATTTCTCTCGGACAATAATTCCCCACTTTCACATTATACATTTGGCTAAATCTTATCAGTGGTTGGAGATCATCTTCCTAGATCTTCTACTGAAATCGTCAAATCGACGATGATGTTGGAGTGAATAGGTATCGGGGCTCGACGGCCATTGATAAGTACGTTCGATTTTCGATTCATTCCAACATGCACATTAAATTATGGAATAAAAGTTTTCGCGAATGTGTGTCGATTCCTATGGCCTCGATAGCTCAGTGGTTAGAGTATATGTCTAGAAAACATGAGGTCGTGGGTTCGAGTCCCACTTGAGGATGCTTCTTTTCTTTGATTTAATAATCTGTCCATTATGCCACAAAAATTCCTTTTTCATGATTTCTCTCGGACAATAATTTCCCGCTGTTTATAAAAATAGTAAAAATGAAAGGACCCAGATGGCTACCTTGTGGGACCTCGGAAACTGCTTGGAAGACCTGTGGCTTGAATTCAATTACTTCGACTATCATCTCTCCACTTTTAAGTAGGACCATATCCATTTTAGAGGGGTTCTACTTATACCGATCTCAGCCATCTTTTCTAGAAGCAGAGTATAGTCAATTATATCGAGTGCTTTGCTGAAGTCGCTGTATATACTGTCTACCTGAATCTTATTGTCTGGAGTATCGCAAATGAAATTCGAGAACCACATTAGGTTTGACTCGATACTTTTTTAGGGAAGAAACCGTGCTACTTCTCCATATTTCTTTTTTCTCTGGCACGTTTATATTTTGCAAAGATGCTTTAGCCGGGAAAGTAGTTGTTTTTTGTTAGACATTCACAAAAAATAACCTCATTTTAATCGTGGATTTTTCAATTCACAGAAAAATCTTTCTATCAATATTCAATTGGGAAATGTTTCCCTTTTCAACATGAATACCCCACAAGAGGTTATCTTGACGATGGAAGATAGTGACTTAAGTTTATCTTCCAGTCGCAGATGATTCCACATCTGATTTTATGAACATCCTGTTTATATTTTCAACAAATCAATGCCCAATTTGGTTATAGTTTTTCACTAACTGCTTTTGTCCACTTTTGTATAGTGGTGCAATTATTGCCAGTTTCTCCTGAGAAGGAAAGACGCATGTTACGAGTGATTTTTGAAAATTTTGAGAAGGGATATTAGTGGGTGCTATATATATATATATATATATATATATATATATATATATATATATATATATATATATAATATATATATATATACAGTATCACACATGAAGTTCGCCAACATATGGAAGTTTTTTTTATTAATAGATATAATGAAAATTTGACTTCTCAGTTAGTTTGAGCTTGAAAAATGAGTGGGAAATAGTCTCTTTTCTTTCGTCATGTGCTACTCTAAACCTGTCAAATTTGAATTTTTTTCAAAAATCCTCAAAAAATCAGTTTTTTTTGAAATTTCGAAAAATGCCAGAAAAAAAAGTTGCTCGGTTTCCAATACCTTTGCTCCGAATTTGTTCTCTCTACTGTCACTTCGAATTTTTTCCAATGTTTTTAATTTTTCGAATTTTTCGCTCTACCGATTCGAACGAAACATGATTCAAATTTCATAACTTTGATGGATACGAGACTTTAATGTCATATCTTGCCCGGAAAATACTCACATTGGCCTGTTACCAAAAAAAATAATAAATGCACCTCCAGAAATTCGTCTTTGTTGTTGCAGAGTTCATCTAGTTTTTTCATTTCATTGTGAAACTGATTCGAATAAACGAATTTCTCTTCATACTTATTACACTCGTATTTCTTTTTCTAATAGATTTTTATCCAGTTTTATTATTTTTCTGGCCAATTATTTAGTTACAAACAAACCCGAAATATCATACTTTTCTGTAAACTAAACAATGACCTACAGTTTCATAACTATTCAAAATGATTTTCGTTCTATCGATTTGTACTAAACATGATATAAAATTTCGTGATTTCAAACAATACAAGACTAATGCAGTATTTCGGGAAGAAAATAGTACAATTATTGCGTTTAATAAATCGAGTTGTTTTGTGTACAGATTTTCGTACATTTATAATTCACAAATAAGTTTTATGTGCAATGTTATCCACACAAGACAAAGTGAGAATCGTTCTTTTATCTGGTGAGAATGTGCCATATCCAGATGTTGCTTGTATTTTCAATCACCAGCATCCAGGAAGAGATATTCACTTTAGTACCGTGGGAAAGATATTGAAAACATTCAAAGGAACTGGCTCTGTGGACAATCGTTTCAGGAAAGGTATAATGAAGAAGAACAACTCAATGTTTGTTTGAGCGTTGTTGAAAACGAAAAAACTAATATTAGAAGTATTAGTGGAAATACAGGGGTTGGCAGTGAAACTGTGAGGAGAATTTTGCACAAAAATAATTTCCATCCCTATAATCCAAAGTTCATACACACTCTTAAAGAAAGAGATTTCGATATTTGAGTAGGATTTTCATTTTGGTTCATAGGTGAGAGAGAAAATGATATCACATTTCCCTACAGGATTTTATGGACAGACAAGGCAACTTTCACGTCGAACGGAACAGTTAGTTCCCAAAATTGTCGCTGGTGGTCCGACAATAATCCAAATCTTGTAATAGAATGCCGCGACCAATATTCATTCAAGACAAATGTGTGGTGTGGTTTATTGAATAACCAAATAACTGGGCCATATTTTTTTAGAGAAAATTTTTACGCAAACATGTACAGAAATTTCATTATGAGTCAGTTGTCTGAAGTTTTGGATAATCTGCCTCTAAGTTGTTTTGTTGTGAATTTGGTTATAGTTATTTTGGTTAAACGTTTCTTACACATCTAATGGTGATAATAGGGAATATGAGATTTATGAAATTAATTCAAAAAACGTTGCGAAAAATTATTATTTGCTCGAAAATTACATCTAACAGTTTACATCCAACAGTCACACTGTTGGGTTTTTTAAAAGCGAGTTGCCAAAACTGCCATGAACACAAACAAAATTAGTATCATTGAATAGGTTTTTTCGATACCTTTTAAAAGAGGTGTTGCTTGCCGTAGGGTTCCATTTAAAATTATTGGTCACAATGGCCTTGTGACGTCATCTTTGACGATTTTCGTCATCTATCATCACTAGTATGGAAGTTTACAACCTTTAATATTCAGTTTCCAAATTTCACTTGTTCATGTATAATCGTTCCAAAAATAAGAGGGGGGGAGAGGACTTTTGAGAAGCACTGTATATATCAATTTTTGTATTCACGTAAGCAAGTCTATTAGCTGAAACGTATTGGAAAACGTTAATCCAATATCGGATCGCCAAAACTCAGGAGCATAATTTGAATTAATAGATCACGCTCCATATAGAAAATCGCCAAAATTTTTCCATAATTCTCTTCATATATTTACTTAACCAATACGGCATTCTGACAAAATGTTGTTGTACGAAAACTAATTGGGTGTATTTTATTGAAAATAACTTTTTCCGCAGAAGTCCCACCGACTACTCCCCACCAATTTGTATGTAGTGTTATACAACTTCAAGTCCAGGCATCAAGATGAACTCGACCTGAAGGCCGGTTACAAAGTTACCGTAATTGATACTTCCGATCCTGACTGGTGGAAAGGAAAATGCCTGGGAAGGGTCGGCTTCTTCCCCTCGAAGTATGTTTCCAAACTGTCTTCCGGAGAAAAACCCTTACAGGTGAGATTCTTGGAATTTGAGATGGGATCGTTATGGATGCGAGTGGATATTTTGTGAAGGAAAGACATATTTGGGATATTCTATGTATGAGTGCAATATTTGAGGTTGTTTAGTTCCGGTTTGGGAGATAGGAGAATCTGGAATACTCGATTTGTAGAATTTTTTCAACTGGTGTTGAATCAATACAGGGTAATTAACGTAGGCCGTGTTTTAGAAAATGACATCAGAGTAGTGAAAGAATGGTTCGATCACAAATTGCATACTATCATCTTGAACAAAATAAAATTCATACCATCCAGCTGCAATGCATTTAATATGCCAAACATGTAATTTTTCGAGATAAATATGAATGAAAAATCTTACAATATACAAGCTGAGAAATGAATTAAATACTTACAATGACAGACATCTAAAACGGGATTGCCACATAGATTATACTGTCAAAAAATCACAAAAAATAATCTATAAATTCGAACACCTCAAACAATACCTACCATATGATGATTTAAAAACTCTATACTCGACACTAGTGGAAAGCCATCTCCTATACGGAATACCTGTTTGGGGAGCAGCTCGGCGTACAATTTAAACCCACTTGAAAAACGACAGAAGAGATTTCTGAAAGTAATAATGTTAAATGCCCCACATACTCGTCAGATGAATTATATCGAGAATCCGAAATTATGGACACTCAACCGCTTGTCAGAAAGTCAATTTCTCAGGAATCATATTCACATATTGCACCAAAGATGTATAATACCATCCCAGAAGACATAAAATCCGAAAAATATTATATAGCATTCTAAAATCGATTGAAATTTTTTTTTTCTGAATATTGATAGATAATTTTTCATGAATATAGCCAAAAATAATGAATTTTATTTTTATTTTCCACTTCTTACATTAAACATATCATAATTGGAAATTGTATTCATTGCTATCAATCATAACGAATTTTATACGTTTGTACTTGTTACTAAGGTGTTATTATCTAATCTAAACAAAGGTATATTCACTTATCGATATTTCTAACATTATTTACAACGCAAATATTTTCTTATACCATTTCATGTCTCCAAATAAAATTAATTAGAAATATAATAATAATAATTATTATTATTATTTATAGTTGGGTTTAACGGGAATTAGGACCAGGGAGTGAAACTAATTTTTTTTGCTGACGATTCGAAATTAATCTATTCCTTTTACAAAGCTAAAATGAAAATATGCACATATAGATTGAAACAAAGAACATGTCTATGACCCACCTTCAAAACTAAGTTATTCCTGCTCATGGATTCAACTAAAAAACTGTTGGGTAGTAGATACAAACTCTGGTCGATAAAAACACATTGGCACAAATTACACATTAAAAACTTTAGAATTGTAAATAAACAAATACAGGCACGCTGAAATGAAACAACGCACAACCGTGTATGGTCAATATGCAACTGATCATCCCGCCTGAAATATTCCAGCGCTACATAGATGAAGAAACGAAAAAAACAAAACAAATCTTTTGGGTACCATTATTCAGAAATCTGTTTTTCTTTTAAACCTTTCTAGAATATGGGTGTATATTTTTGTCAGATTTTGTGTATCACTTTTTTGGTTTACGAATTATCATGGAGATTGATTTGAATCATTTCTCCCAAAATGTTTACTGAATCGAAACCAAAATTTCACGACGATTCAAAATGATTTGCACCAGTGCTGTTTTTTCGTTTCTATTTCTATTCTTTTTATAGCGGCCATATTTGTGTTGATATATTCTGGTTTTTGGGTATCGTTCAGTTTGCCCTATATAACATCTCCCACATTCACATATATTACACATGAATCTGATTTAGCTGGTATCTCATCTTTCAACTGCGAGAATTTTGAATTACTTATCAGAACTCTTTCAGCCAAAAGATTAATACAGCCTCTAACCTAATAGCGATAATTGTTTCCATTCGGAAAATTTAGTGAAGGCGAAGAACTTGTTGAAAAACAACAACTACTCCACGAAATTGACTAATATTCTCATTAATAAACGTCAAAGAACAGTTAGGCAGGATATGTTTCCGAAGGAAATATGTTACTATTTTAAATTTCCATATCTAGATGGACTCTTATATAAAATCAAAAAATGTTTAATAACTGATCCTCACAAGTTTGCTTTCTTCAATTTGAAAACTACAGGAAAATTATTAATGCAGTTAAAAGATGAGATAACTGCTAAATCAGATTCATGTGTAATATATAGCATTCCCTGTGAATGTGGGAAATGTTATATAGGGCAAACTGAACAATACCTAAGAACCAGAAGATATCAACACAAATATGACTGCTATGAAAATAATAGAAATAAAAAAGAAAAACAGCACTTGCTGCACATCATTTTGAATCGTCGTGCAATTTTAATTTCGAATCGGTGAAAATTTTGGAAAAGGAGATGACTCATTCAAAGAGATTGTTGGGAGAATGGGGAGATGGAGATTGCATGATAATTGCGTAAACCAAAAAAGTGATACACAAAACCTGACAAAAATATACACCCATATTCTAGACAGGTTCAAAAGAAAAACATATTCCTGAATAATGATACCCAAAAGATTTGTTTTGTTTCTTTCGTCTCTTCATCGTAGCGCTGCAATATTTCAGGCGGGATGATCAGTTGCATATTGACCATACACGGTTGTGTGTTGTTCCATTTCAACGTATCTGTATTTGTTTATTTACAATTTTAAAGTTTTTAATGTGTTATTTGTGCCAATGTGTTTTTATCGACCAGAGTTTGTATCGATTACTCAACAGTTTTTTATTTGAATCCATGAGCAGGAAACCCAAGTTTTAAAGGTGGGTCATTGATATGTTCTTTGTTTCAATCTATACGTGAATATTGTCATTTCAGCTTTAAAAAAGAAAAAAATTAATTCCGAAACGTCAGCGATAAAAAATTAGTTTTACTTTCTGGTCCTAATTCCCGTTAAATCCAACTCTGATCAATTCTTGGGACGATGAATCATTTATCAATTATCATTATTATTATTATGTTGTAGTGTCATCAGGACTACATATGTGTGCTAAGTTTCAACAGAATCGGTTCACACCCTCAGGGCTGTAAATTTTTTTCAAATTCAAATGGGACCAACTTCGAAGTATACTCTATCCATGAAAAAATCATCAAAGTCGGACCACTCTGTGGTCATACATAAAAAAACAAATATACGCGTCAATTATTGCACAGTATCTACAATTACCAATTACTACTTCATGTCTGAAAGTGGTATTACATTTTCAAAATGTAATAAATGTACATAAATTTAACATAACAATTGATAACAAATAGATCTTGAATTCGTTAACATTTTTTATAAGCACAAGTTCTGTTTATCATACTCATTGTTGGTAATTCAGTACCTATCTATGTTACTTAATAATACATTTTTCATTTGATTAATAAAAAATGTAAACTACTCTTGCAATTTCGTCTCTTCTCAGGAATAAAAATGTGAACAAAAATGGTAACCTACTCGCCTAATAAAAATAGTGTGCACCACCTAAAATTTTAGGTCAAGCCAATTTCTGATTCTGCCAAAAAATATCAACTTCACGGTCCTGGTATAGTTATTCTAATAAAATTGGAATGGTAATAAAAATAAGAGCACTACGAGGAGTGCTCATATGCACTGCCCGGCAAATGGGAAATTTATATACTACCAGTGTTTTTACTTTCTGGTACAATCATAAAAAAGTTCTGTCGTGTGGAAGAGAATTCCTTCTCGAAACTTTTTATGTCGGTCCAATTGGGATTAGAGATATTATACACAAATACCTATTATTTAATTGGTTGAAATATTTGGAAAATTGGAGTATTATGTTCTAAGTCAGAATCAGAATCAGAAATGCTTTATTGTCATAAAATATAAAATTTTGTTGCCAAAGCTACTTAGAACTAGGATACAAATTGATACATACACATTTTTTAAACCAGCACACTGTATAAGTTAAAATAAAATAATAAAAATTAAAAAAAATCAAGAAGTTTAAAAATTCAACCATTCCACAAAAATAGAGTCTTCATTCTTCATAATTTTCCACTCTCATGTCCCTTGTGAGTAACAAACTTATACTGAAATTAATTTTAATCTCGAATTCATTTTATATTTTGAATTTGTATTCTTGTTACGTGATTATTTTGATGTTCCCAGGTTACCCACAACCTGCAAGTATCAGACGGAGACAACGGCCTCATGCTCCTCCGGGACCAAATAGTCATCCAGATCGGCGAGGAACTCGACGGTATGGTGATGATCCGTTCCGGAGACAACCGACAGGGTATATGTCCGCTGAAATTCCTCCAGGAAGTGTGACATCATAATGAAGTAGCTTGTCAAGCCACCACCCCATGTGTCTGTCTAGTGAAGCAACAAAATGCACCACCCAACACCCTCAAGAAGATCTACTACCCCAATCCGATTCCTAGAGTTATACAGAATAACGTCTCGAACAAGCAGAATAATAAAAGGAATAATAGCAGTTCTGGGGGGATTTTACAGTATTATTATAATAATTTTGGTCGGGGAAGTAAGGATACGAACGTTTATAACAATGTTTTGAACAGGAGAAAGAACGAACTCGCATTTCTCCACGGTAAAGCTCCGTTTTCTTCTACGAAGCGCCCTCTGTCGATCAGGCTCTCTACTCCTAAGCACATGGCGAATTTTTTCAGCAAATACAAATCCGATTCCCAGAAGAGACCTTTGCTACTACAGGGTTCGACTAATTTGAACAATCACAAGGCCAGCTTTCAAATTATACCCAACAAGAACGGTTTGAAAATATCGTCGATTTACACTATTAGTGAGGACGTTGAGAAATTCAGTCTGTATAGAAAGAACTTATATATTTCCTCGAACAGCAGGCCTCTGTTCGTTAGGATATAAGCTTTGGTTCATACTTCAGGTGGATACGGCGAAATTTCGGAAAATATGCTGACTTGTTAAATCAAGACTTTTCAATATCATAAATCGGGGCAAAGCACATTCATTTTCTCTAATTTAACTTGGATTCTGAAATTTTGATCAAAAATGATCTAAAACCAACTTTTTACAACACTTTGTCACTTTGAAGTGACAACTGAGACTTTGAACTGACAACTGAAGTGACAACTGAGACTTTGAAGTGACAATTGTCACTCTGTACTGACAATTGTCACTTTGAACCTGACATTTGTTACTTGGAACTAACAATTGTCACTTTAAAGGGTGTCTAACTCAAAAAAAGTACTGAGATATTTGAAACACTCCCAAGATTATAGAATACGATATTCAAGAAATTCGAAAGATATCCAATCAATAGCATACTGTGACTCAAATTTTGCAGGAGTCACCGAGGAAACAAAGAGCACGACTGGATATGTTGTGATATTTTGCAAAGATATGTTTGTGTTCCAGGAAACAACAGATTGTAGCCTTATCTAGTACCGAGTAAGAGTATATTGCCGCTGCAGATTGCACTTAGCAGTTAATTCACTTGAAATCACTCACTGACGAGCTCACAAATCGAAATGTGACCATCAAGTTGAATATCGACAATCAAAGCACCATTAAATTAATACGAAATAGGCAGTTTAATCAAAGGAGCAAACATATTGATGTGCGCTATCATTTTATCAATGAAAGAGTCATCGATATCCAGTATTGTTGTTCTGATGATAAAGTGGCAGACATTTTCACAAAATCCCTTGCATATTGCGAATTCGAAAAACACAACAATTCTTTAGTTTCCATGATTCGATTCATCCAGTAATTCATTATTAAGAGAAGGTGTTGAGAATAATAATGATTATTACCTCTATGCTGAACATATTGTTCATTTCAGTAAAGTTCGTTATTATAGATATATAATGTAAAAGAATAGAGTATTGTTTTGTAGATGGAAAATAAAGATTTTCCTATTTAAAAAAGGAATCAATACTTTCACAGCTTATTAACTGAAAAACAATATTTTTGCATTGCAGTTGGCAATAAATGTTTTTTTGAATAACAATTGCCACTTTGAAGTGACAATTTCCACTTTGAAGTGACAATTGTCAGTTCAAAGTTACAATTGTCAGTTCAAAGTGACAATTGTCAGTCCAAAGTGACAATTGTCACTTCAAAGTGACAATTGTCAGTTCGTAGCTACCATTATCAGTTCAAAGTGACAATTGTCACTTCAAAGTGCTAATTGTCAGTTCATTGTGACAATACTCACTTCAAAGTGACAATTGTCAGTTCAAAGTAGCAATTCCAAGTATTTTTGAAAAAAAAATTGTTGGCCCTTCTACACCTTCGTAAAAACGATACTCGTTTGGTTCTGCTAAAATTTTGTGAGGATTAGTATACTATGAAAAACATAATGAGATACGTAATATCCTAAATAATGGACATATCCTATTCTTTTTTCCTAAAATGACACAGCAAGTTACAGTCGCTGAACATATATTTTCATCAATTGATTCTCCTCAATCTCACACACTTTCTCGGAAAAAAAGATTTTGCTCAAAGAATTTCCACTTATAATCTCCATAGAGCATGAATTAGTGCCGAAAATTTTTTTAGTACAAGAATTTTTCGAAAGCGGCGAGTGATAATTTTCTCTAAAAATTCATGTACGAGACAAATTTCCCGCAATTAATTCAAGCACGTGAGGGATTCGGTAGGAAAATTTTATACCGGAATTATATTTAAATAGAAAACATTAAGTAAATATTCACGAATAAATAGAAGGCTGTGTGTAATGGGAGTTTTAAGGGAGATTTTTTTCTGATTTTCCCCGTTTCCTAGTGAAATGAAATATATAATATCAGATAAACTATTATGTAAAATTAATTGATTTCATACAATTTTCTTAATAGGTATCAGAGAAATGTTAATATTGACTAAAAAAGAAAGTGGATACGTTCGTATTGCGAAAGAATTTTTTGAATTTCCCCTAGTAAAATAAAATATATAATATCAGATAAATTTTTATATAAAATTGATTGTTTTCATAAATTTTTTTTACTGGGTTCCAGGAAAGTATCAATATTGATTAAAAATGAAAGTGGATGTTCGTATTGAAGGATATTTTCTTTAAGTTTTCCCGTGCCCTAGTAAAATAAAATTTTTAATATCAGATTCATTATTATATAAAAATAATTGATTTCATATAATTTTTTTACTAGGTTATACTAGGATATACCGTGATAACGGGAAAACGGAAAAACAGGATAGTGGAAAAACGGGATAACGGAAAAATGGGATAATGAGAAAATGGTATAACGGAAAAATGGGACAATTGGAAAATGAGAAAATTGGAAAAAAGGATAACAGGAAAACGGGATAACAAGAAAACGGGATAACTCGATAACGAAATAACGGAAAAACGGAAAAACATTAAAACGGGATAACGGAAAGCGGGCATAGTCAAAGGCTCAACCTAGATGGAACAACACAAAAAAATATAGGAAAAAAGAAATTATACGCGGACGAGAGTTTTCGGAAATAAATTAGGCAATATAGAAATATGGACAGGAAAACGCTGGTCGGGTCAATTATTACAATATGAAATGAACAAAGTATAGCAATAGAGATGTTGGAGTGAAAATGTTGGCAATGTCTATGTATGAAAACTGAAATGAGTTAGAGGTCGAATTACTAGCAAAATGCACGTATATTGTTTTGCTTGAATGTACTCGACGGAATAAACGCTTTATGATTTTATGCGTGTAGTTTGACTCTCACACCGATCGCCATGAATGTTGGTGGTATTCACATATATTTGAACACGGAGAATATTTTCGCCCTGTCCATTTTTCTATAACTCGCCTAACGGGATAACGGGAAACTGGTTAACAGAAAGCTGGCAATGTTACAAGCATAACCTAGATGAAACAACACAAAGAAATATTTAGGAAGAAATAAAATCTACGCGGACGAAGTCGCGGGTACCACCTAGTATGATATATATTTGAAGGGCACAAGTAACTTTTTAATTAGTTTTTATGTTCTTCAAATCTCATTGTATTTGATGTGCATCGGATGAATAACTGAAGATTTACGTTTTACTTGTCATTCATATGCGTGTTATGGAAATGTTTTGCGAAAAATTATTCAATATTCCTTGGAAAGGATACACGCTGATCAAGATCCATATTTTCTGAATACTTCGTTATATTCACCTGAAGTGGATGCTCATTGATAGCAAATTTAGACGTAGTTCGACCTATTTTTGTAAATGTTATAGAATATGACCTTACTTGTAACAAGTTGATATATCTGCACCCAATCGGTATCAGTATCACATACTTCTCTCAATAATTGATATCACCTCTATATTTCCACTGAAAATAATTCTTGAAATTGAAAGGAATTGAGTTTTCCGTCTAATCAAAGAAAACTTTTTGGTTTTGCTCTTTAGGAATATTGTGATAAGAAATATTTTTTTATGGAAATACACGAAGAAAAATATATATAATTTCATCTGAAAACGCAATGAGGAAAAAATATAAAAAGTCTTTGGACATGTCGAAAGCCCCCGTAACTTCGGATCAGTCAAAGATTCAATGTTGCGATGTATGAGAAAATGGCCGACTTTGGTTCTCGGTGGAATAGGCAAGAAAATCGATAACCTGTATATTTTGGTACATTTGGATCTCATTAGTCAAAATATAATGATACATCCTGGAGATATTTCTTTACCGAAATTTATAATAATAATAATAACATTCATTCATATCAAAAAACATACAGTGCGTTCATAAAGTGTGGAAACGCTCCATTATCTTACGAGTTGATCATTTTCGGAGGTCGATTTTGTATTTTAGTTTTCCATCTTTTTTTCCAAAAACAAAAAAAATATTTTTTCCACACCACCTTACAAGATATGACGTCATCGATATTTTTTTTTAATTAAAAGCTCATATTTTTCTGAGTTCAACCATACCACATACGTATATGTAACACTTCAAGTTACAGTATACTGAGTATAAAGGAAACCAGTGTTGATATTTCTTAACATTCATTTAATTATTTATTTTGCAATGAAAATTTCATAAGTAATGAAAATAATCAAATGACAAATTCACAACAGAGGCTCGAACTCAGCTCCTTGGGTAAGTTGACAATATCCAAGACGTCCGATGAATTCTAGTGTTACGTTTGACAACATCTCTGGTGTAATTCGTTGAATTTCAGTTCAAATCCTCTTTTTAAGGTCTCCCGATTTGGTAGGTCGATTTATGTACCCTTTACTTTCTAAGTAACTCCAGAGAAAAAAGTCCTTGGAATTTGAATCTGGGGACCTAGCAGGCCATTCAATCGGACCGCGTCGTACAATCCAGCGATTGGGAAAGGTTTCATTGAGAAAATCTCTCAACCACTCAAGCATAATATGGACCTGCTCCATCCTGATGGAACTGATGAAACCAAATAGTAGAAACTATTCGACCAGGTTGATTATTGTCTGGTAATGTTACAGTTAGATACGGAACTACATAAGTTTGTAACATTTCCAAATATTCTCACCCGTCACAGTACCGTCAAAAAAATATGATCCAACAATGGTATTCCAAAGAATCCCAGCCCACTTTTTGAGAATATTGGGTATAAGCTTCCATCGTCCCATTGGGATTTTCTGTCGCCCAATAACGACAATTTGGCGTATTCACAGTAGCGTTTATAATATAAAAAGTTGATTCGTCGGAAAATAAGAAATTAAATTCAAACCCATCATTTTGATTACACACTTCTTTTATAATTTCACAATACTTCATGCGTCTATCGAAGTCGACTTATTTATATGGATGTAATTTGGTTTTGCTTAGAATTTTCTGCACAGCACCACGACAGAACTCATTGTTGTCAGATAAAGTTGTAATTGAACAATGAGGATTTTCTTCAATTCCAAGTAACACATTCAATTGAGTGTCTTGGGCAACGGTAGGCCTGACACTCTTACGCTTATCTCTAACAGTGCCAATCTCATTAAATTCATGTACTATTTTGCTCACCGTCGATTTGCTTTTTGGTTCTCGATCAGGATATTTTCCATAAAAGATGTCGCATAATTCCGCCATACTTCTTTTGCGATCGCCGTAACCTAAGATCATCAAAGCTTCTATTCGCTGTTTTTCTGACAGCACCATCGTAATTTCAATTAATTTTTTCAGGGTAATATTTTACAGAACGGTATTATTGAAGACTTATCAATCGATATGCTACACAACAAATCAATTTGATACTGACATATTCAAGGGTAACTAAGATTTGATTGTCTGGTTGCCAAGGGCTTTCAGATGTTCTCATAGCCTACTCAAGTTTGGCAATATACTCAAACTAACTACTGAATAATTCTCAGGTTTTCATTGCAAAATGAATAATGAAAAAAATGTTAAGAAATATGAACACTGGTTTCTTTTATACTTAATACACTGTAACTTGAAGTGTTACATATGACGTATGTGGTATGATTGAAGAAAAATATGGGCTTTCAAATGAATATAAAAATATACCCTTTCAATAAAAAAAATATCTTGTAAGGAGGTGAGAGATTTTTTTTTTGTCAGAGCTTCACCTCGGAACAATGATTAACTCGTAAGGTAATGGAGCGATTTCACAATTTATGAACGCACTGTAAATGTTCATAGGGGGGTAAAAGAGATCAATAACAGTTCAATCAGTATCGAGCGATAAATATAAAAGGTATTTTACAGATGGAGAGATAGTTGACAGAATGTATTTTTTCAGTTCATTTTTGAATTTCGTTATGATATCAATATTTTATATTTCAGGTAAACTATAATAATAAATTATCTCACGATTTTTTCCAAACTATGTTTTTATTAGGATTTTTTTTAAATTAGTGCACAATCGGTTGTGATATTTATGGCAATCAGAATTCACTCTGAATGTGAGATTGGAATGCTTAATATCATTTTTTGTGAGATACCTACATATTTTCAATTTGAATATCAAGCAGATCCCTTCGTTCGTATAATTTAGATGTTTTTTTCAAATAGTAATTTGAAAATACATTTAATTGTTTTATTTTGGAGGGATTTCAATGGTTTAAAACAGATTTGCAGTACCCCAAAGTCATATTGAATATTTCGAATAAATTAGACTGAAATGAATAATTTTCAAATATTTGAGGGAGAAAACCTCATCTATATAATAAAAATGAATCTCGATTCTTCATGAGCGCAAAACGTGATCAGAAATTTGACGAAAAAAAACTATCGAGACATTTATCACCAAAGAGGTTTCACTGTCGCCTACCAAGCAGAAGGTCACAGGAACGAATCCCGGTCAGGGTAACATTTTATTTTATGAAAACAACGGCTGGACCGATTTGGCTAATTGATTTTTTGAACGTTCGTAATACTCCGAATAAGGTTTTTAGAGAAAGAAAGGATTTTTAGAAAAGTTATTGGATATTTCTTTGTCCTGGAAAAGTTTTCAGGAATATATAATAAAAATGAATGTCTATTTGTGTTGGTGAGCTCATAACTTGAAAACGGCTGGACCGATTTGGCTAATTTTTACCAGGAAAACGGGATAATGGGATAACGAAAAAACAGGATAACGGAATAACGAGAAAACGGGATAACGAGAAAACGGGATGATGGGAAAACGGAATACTCGGAAAATGGGATAACAGGAAACGGAAGAAAAGGGGAAGGAAGGGATAAGGGAGGAAGCCATAAGAATAACAGGAAAACGCGATAATGGGAAAACGGGGTAATGGGATAACGGGAAAACCGGATAAATTGAAAACGGGATAACGGAAAGCGGTATAGAGGGCAAACGGGATAAATGAGAAAATGGGATAACGAAATAAAGAGAAAATGGCCTAACGGGAAAACAGGAAAACGGAATAACGGGAAGCGGGATATTGAGAAAACGGGATAACGGGTGAACGGGATACATCGGTAACGGGGTAACGAAAAAACGGTATAACGAAAAAACGGGATAAAGGGCCAACAGGATAACGTGCAAAGTTAAAGGCATAACCTAGATGGAACAACAAAAAAAATACTAAAAAAGGAAGTCTATGCGGACGAGAGTTTTCAGGAAAAAAAATTAGTTAATATAGAAATTCGAACAGCACAACGTCTGTCGGGTCAGTTAGTTTTATATAAAATGCCAATAATAGGAGATAGTTTCTTCTGTGAATTTGAATATGTGTTGACCAAGAGTGTCAATAGTTATACTTAAAAATTTTGATTTTGTTGAGTATTTGATGCAAAAATTTTCAAACGTCGGTGGATTGATTTATTTATCAGGAATGATTCTTTTTGAAATGTACATACATGAAAATATCTCCTCATTCAGTATAAATTCATGATTCCGTAACTCTCCAATTATTAAACCTAGGTTGTCTTCCATTTGATTGGTAAGCATAATAAATTGATGTACAAGGATTTATCTCTGTGGTATACCACAAGACATGTTTTATGTGGAATATTTCGAATCTCTCATATATACGAATTGCTTTGTATCGAATAAATAATTTCTCAACCAATAATAGACATTTCCTCGTATTCTCATTTGACAATTTTTTTTTAAGAATTTCGAAGTTTACTGTATTATATGAGTTCCGTAAAACCCATGATAACAATTCACTCTTTCGGTCTGCATCTAATTTTCCCACAATTAGTGCTTTGCATTTTTCCCTAAATCACTTCATTCACTTCCAGCATCTGGTCATTTATTCATTTGTATTCATTTTATTCTGAATGAAGTTATTAGTATTATTCTTCAAATGGTTTGGTTGGGATTAGTATCAATATTATTGAAGAAAAAGTATTGCTTTCTTCCCAACGTTCCGAACTTAATGAATTCATCATCAGGGCTCTGTAACAATGAGATTTACTTTACAATTATTTTGGAGAAAAGTCGATTATTGTAAGATAACAGAAAAAAAATAATGAGAAAATGCCCACAAAATATTGAAACATTTCCAGGGGTTCAAAATATAAAAATGTTTTCGATCACGAAATATTAGAAGACTCACCAACAATTCGTTTTTCCGAGAGGATACGGTAAAACAATAATAAATAAAAAACAGACATTCTAGGTACGTGAATAACAAACATTTTACCATATTCAACTTTTCTCAAAAAGAATTGTAAAGTAAAACTCATTGTTACAGAGCCCTGATGTTTAATTTATTGAAGTTCGAAACGTGGCCAGAAAGTAATAGTTTTTGAAGAACATATCTGTGGATCACCAAACTTACCATGATTATTATTATTATTAATGAGATCTATTTGTTCATATATACATCACAAAAAATTAACAAATTGAATGCGGATAAATATATGAACACAAATATATCTAGGAGAAGGATTGTATGTATAGGAATTCAAAATGCAAAAATATGCAGGATGTCCTTATTGGAAGTTCAGTTCCAAGCCAATAGTATAGAAGTAATAAAGTGAATAGAATATTTGTAAAATGGCCACGCTAAATTTGTTGAAATCCATTCACTCATTCGAATTATAAGGGGTTTCGATCAACTAGGCCATCTCGTAGACGTATTAGGGAATCATGATTTCTGGAATACTACATGTTAACGTTATATTGTTTCAAATTTAGTCGAAAATCAACTTTTAAATACATGCAAGTTATTCAAAGTATGAGTGAATACAAATTTCTACCCTTCCAATGAGTACATTCATTTCATCTCAGTATAAGCTCACAATTGGGAGAATTATTCTTGAAATTTTTTTAGGGGTTATAACCTCTCACAATCTGAAAACAAAATAAAATGGATTTAATCCATTATCATTCTGCAAAATAGAAGATCTTCTTCCAGTGAGATCCATATCAAAATAATTTGTTGATGTACAGTTTTCACGAGATAGAAAGAAAACGGTTTCTTTTAGTTGTCTCTTCTTGTTATGGGGTTCTTTGGATATAATTGTTGTTTTATTCAATTCCACTATGTGGTCAAAATATGTTCTGGTCATTATGAACCTGAGATGTGTCGATTCTTAATATAATCTCGATGTTCATCCTGGCGCAATTTTAACGGTCTTGATGTTTCACCAATATAACTTCAACAACAAGATCTGAGCCCATCGCCAATGAAAGCTGAACAGCTCCTCGAGTTGGACAAGAAAGGCTTGAAACTGGTAACGGGAATGCTCACCGGACATTGTCCTCTGAGGTATCACCTAAAAAAAATTGATAGATCAGACCGTGGACTGTGCCGTTACTGCAAGAACTTCGTTGAAACTGCAGCGCCGTGACAGTCACAAAGCAGGTGTTGCTTAGTGACTTCCAAGCGCTGTTTTGCAAAAGGCTTAAATTCCTCGAGGGGGTTTCACTAACGCCCTCAGACATCAGGAACTTAGCTCCCAGGAAACTGATACGATTTGCAAGGAGTCTGGGAATACCGGGTCTTGAATAGATGAAGGGTAATGTACAAAAGACCCTACAGGTCGAGGTACGGAGAGGCTGGAGAGCCATATCGACTCCCCTACGATCTAAAATCTACAATTTCTATCTACAAGAACAATTTTTTGATTTTTCTTATGTATTCTTTGGTTTTGTTTGTGTAAGTATCGATTTAAATGAGTTGTTTGTTCCTATGTCATGTGGGTGGCCAATCCGTTTAATTCATTGAGATAATCCGTGGTAAGCAGGTGTGGCTTAGTGACTGCCAAGCGCTGTTTTGCAAAAGGCTCAAGTTACTCGAGGGGGTTTCACTAACGCCCTCAGATATCAGGAACTTAGCTCCAAGGAAACTGATACGATTTGCAAGGAGTCTGGGAATACCGGGTTTTGAATAGATGAAGAGCAATGTACAAAAGACCTCACAGGTCGAGGTACGGAGAGGCTGAAGAGCCATATCGACTCCCCTACAATTTAAAATTTTTATCTACAAGAACAATTTTTTTATTTTCTTATGTATTTTTTGGTTTTGTTTGTCTAAGTATCGATTTAAATGAGTTGTTTGTTCCTTTGTCATGAGGGTGGCCAATCCGTTTAATTCATTGAGATAATCCGTGGACATAAGGTATTATGTTATTTTTGAGATGTTTCAGTCACGAAGCAGGTGTGGCCTAGTGACTTCCAAGCGCTGTTTTGCAAAAGGCTCAAGTTCCTCGAGGGGGTTTCACTAACGCCCTCAGACATCAGGAACTTAGCTCCCAGGAAACTGATACGATTTGCAAGTAGTATGGGAATACCAGGTCTTGAATAGATGAAGGGTAATGTACAAAAGACCTTACAGGTCGAGCTACGGAGAGGCTGAAGAGCCATATCGACTCCCCTACAATCTAAAATCTACAATTTTTATCTACAAGAACAATTTTTTGAGTTTTCTTATGTATTTTTTGGTTTTGTTTGTGTAAGTATCGATTTAAATGAGTTGTTTGTTCCTATGTCATGAGGGTGGCCAATCCGTTTAATTCATTGAGATAATCCGTGGACATAAGGTATTATGTAATTTTTGAGATGTTTTAGTCACGAAGCAGGTGTGGCTTAGTGACTTCCAAGCGCTGTTTTGCAAAAGGCTCAAGTTCCTCGAGGGGATTTCACTAACGCCCTCAGACATCAGGAACTTAGCTCCCAGGAAACTGATACGATTTGCAAGGAGTATGGGAATACCGGGTCTTGAATAGATGAAGGGTAATGTACAAAAGACCTTACAGGTCGAGCTACGGAGAGGCTGAAGAGCCATATCGACTCCCGTACAATCTAAAATCTACACTTTTTATCTACAAGAACAATTTTTTGATTTTTCTTATGTATTTTTTGGTTTTGTTTGTGTAAGTATCGATTTGAATGAGTTGTTTGTTCCTATGTCATGAGGGTGGCCAATCCGTTCAATTCATTAAGATAATCCGTGGACATAAGGTATTATGTTATTTTTGAGATGTTTTAGTCACGAAGCAGGTGTGGCTTAGTGACTGCCAAGCGCTATTTTGCAAAAGGCTTAAGTTCCACGAGAGGGTTTCACTAACGTCCTCTGACATCAGGAACTTAGCTCCCAGGAAACTGATACGATTTGCAAGGAGTCTGGGAATACCGGGTTTCGAATAGATGAAGGGTAATGTACAAAAGACCTCACAGGTCGAGGTACGGAGAGACTTAAGAGTCATATCAACTCCCCTATAATCTAAAATCTACAATTTTTAGCCACAAGAACATTTTTTTTGCTTTTGCTTATGTATTTTTTGGTTTTGTTTATGTGAGTATCGATTTAAATGAGTTGTTTGTTCCTATGTCATGAGGGTGGCTAATCCGTTTTAATTCTTCGAGATAATCCGTGGACATAATGTATTATGTTATTTTTGAGATGTGTTAGTGATTGTGTCTGTACTGAATTTATTTCTAGGTTGTTTCGTGTATTGTTGTTGGAAATTCCATTCATAGTGTTTTCCACAAATTCATCTGGATACGAAGTGTCCTTCAGTATGGATTTTATGAAAACAGTTGCGTCTTCAAGGTTTCCTGTTGAATTGCATTTCATTCGAGCTCTATTGTAGAGGCACTTAACTATACCCTTCTTGACAGTTGAGTCATAGTTTGAGTTGTACTTGAGATATCTATATTAGTCTGTGTGTTTTCATTCTCAAAACAGTATTGATCTGTTATAATTTTCAGAAGCATTCATTTATTCACTTCCACCTGTCCCGATGGGTATAATAAAATCTAACAAGTCAAATTTGACCCGCTTCTAGTTGTCCGATTACCGTGAAATTTGGCAGGTGTCCATAGTTCCCGTGGCAATGCATTATGAATTTTTGTTAGAGAAAAAAACAAAATAGCGGTTTCAAGATGGCGGACGAGATATGTGTTTATGGTCCAATTCGATTCAAAGCTGCTATTCCGGGGTTTTCAAGGTCGAAGATAATGAATTTCTTGTCAACATTCATGAAATCAAAATGGCGGCTCCAAGATGGTGGACGATCTCTGTGATTATGGTTCGATTCTATTCAAAAATGTTGTGTTGGTTTTCGGGGTCGGAGATTATGATTTTTTTGTCAAAATTCATAAATTTAAGAAGGCGGACGGGTTTTGTAATTATGGTCAGATTCTATTCAAAATTGGTATGTGGAGGTTTTCGAGGTCGGACGTTATCGAGGTCGGACGTTATAAATTTATGTAAAAATTCATAATTTCAAGATGGCGGCTCCAAGATGGTGGATGAGTTTTGTGAAGTCGGGGTTTTGGGGTCGGAGATTACGAATTTAGTCGGAGACTATAGATTTTTTGTCAAATTTCATAAATTGAAGATGGTAGCTCCAGAATGGCGGATGAGTTATTCTTCAGATGGTATTCTTATTGAAGAACTAGCTAGCTCAAAACAGAAACAGGAGAAAGGCATCATAATAACGATGCCCCAACAAAAATTCGTAGATTAAGGCGTACTAACTAAAAAGCACAAAATAAAATAATTTAAAGACTTTGCTTTGCTTTTATTCAAATGCATTAAAAAGTAAAAAATAATTGCTTTGGATATGTGACGTAGGTTTTTTGTGAGTTACACATTGTATTCGAAATGAAAACTTTGCGCGAAAAATTCTTCAATCTGTAACTCACGAAATAACCTACGTCACACATCCAAAGCAACTATTTTTTACTTTTTAGCGCATTGGAGTGAAACCTTGTCTTTAAATGTTTTTTTTTATTAATGATTCTATTTTATCATGACATTTAAAAAGGAAAGCTGGTTATTTTCCTCTGATTCTGATTTGAATTCATTCGTTGGTTCTTGTTAGTTTATATGATCTGAATATGAATTCAATTCATCTTTGTTCTGGTTCCAGATGGCAAAAACATCATCAACATATCTTCACCATACTTTTGAACTATTTTGATGAAAATATTACTCACAATGGGACATAATGCCATAGCCATGGCTAACTCCTGTTGAAAGTATTCATTTTTTAATTGGTAAATGGGTTTTTTCTGTACACAATTTCAGGAACTGCATTAATGTTTCTACATCCATCATAGTTCTATCTTTCAATGGTTTCCACAATTCCTAAGTTATAATCCCAGAAAGGTAGCAAGAATGAGTATTCGTCTACGGAAAAGTAGCTTGAAAAATTCGTCTTGCCTACTGTCAAAAATCTTCACTACTAAGCAAAATATGGAAATATCACCATCAAATTGAAATTGACAAAAGGTGTGACTTTGACAACTTCAATGAAAACAAACTCCTTCACTCTTCAGTATTCTTTATATTTAACATTTTCGGATATTGTGCAATCAATTGAAAAGGTGGAGAATCAGCATTTTCATAGCAGCTTCGAAAGAAACAACAGAAGAATTAGCAGAATCATGTGTTTCTCAACCATTACACATGGAAACAATTAATAATGTTACTCGGGCCTTTTCAATTATCGCGATTCTGATCACTACGAGATGGAAGCATGTACTCAGGAGAAGGGAACACACTGTATAGATAGCAAAGTGATAAAAAGTTTATATAAATCCTCATATACAAATCACTCCATGATATCAACTCCTTCTTCACAAGCATCAATCATTATATCATTTTCAAAAGTTACTCGTTGAGGAATTGATACCTGAAAAAATATTATATACGTTGTGGTTTGCCAGAAAATGGGTAAACTTGGTGGAATTGAACGAAATTTGAATTCGTTAACATTTCACCGAACAAAAAATAGAATTATCGTCGTTACATCTATTCCTACACTTTTACCCACTTTCTCGTCATTCCAAAGTTGACTAGTTTAAAATATAAATTACACTGATATTTTATGTATTTATTGATGTTACTAGATAATAAATATACCAGATGAATTATTGTCTGCAATAAATATAACACATATTCATTCCTAAAAGACTGTTATTGATTTTGCATTGTTTCGAAATCGTGAAGGTTATTGTTTGAGTACCAACTTAAGAGATCATCCCCATAACTATCAGACCAAACAATTTGGGGCTCCACATTACAGTCCAAAGATCTTCGACGCTAGAATTAGAATGTTGAGTTGATTTTGTAGGCAAGGATTCAAAAACGTTCCTGTCAAGTGTTGATATTCTGTATACTACAATTGGGGAAAAATCAAATTCGACGAAGAAAAATGTGAGCTACAATACAATCACATCTATATTTCAGAAGCCCATACTTTGATTTTCTCATATTTTATCCTTGAATGGTTTCATAGTTGGTATTGGAATATTAATGACATACCAAAAACGACGAGATGGGACAAATTGTCTTTGAAAGTTATTGAGAGGGCCACAGTCTCCAATTTTTTTCAAGAAAGGCTAGAATGGCACGAATTCTTGAAAAGACCTACACTAAAAACTAGTCTTTGAGAATTTCAAACTTCAAACTCTAAATGAATGATCGGATTGGTCCTCTGCTCACTAGACCTGACACTGAATCAACTTTATAGAAATTAGAAAAAGCAACTGAACTCTGAAAATTATCCAAATTCATAGTGAAACGACAGTTTCGGCTGAATAAAAGTCTAGACGATGATCTGAAGTTGAAAAACTTGTGAAAAGACTTGAGGAAGAAGTTTAGAACAATTCGGTTGAGGTTAGTAGAAAACACAATAACTGCGGGGAATAATGGCAAATGTGCCCATATAATATTAATAGATATAAGCAAAAACCCTGACAAAGACCTCTGGGACTGGTGGGATGGATAAAATCGTTTTTATTTGGCAGATCATTTCAAGCACTTGTTCTCGGAAACGAGAACACTTCAAGCAGTTCGTTCAACGACCTACAAACCATTTTTAAAACTACGGATTCCGCATGGCCTCAAAGAAAGTAATCTATAGGTGTGATGTCCGGGGAGCGAACTGGCTATTCTGTTAGACCTCGACGTCCAATCCATCTACCCGAAAACCTTTCATCTAAGTAGTTTCTCATTTCCGAAAAAAGTATGCTGAAGCTCCATCTTGCTGAAATAACATGTTTCACTAGTTGAATTTCTGTAGGTTTTGCGCAACCATCTCATTGATACTGGGAGTGATTGTGTTTTGCAGCATTTGGGGGTAACTATTTAAATTTTCTTCTAAGAATATAGTACATATAATATGGTCACCTAGAATATCAGCCCAAACATTAATCTTTTGGGTAAATTCAGTATGCCCCTCGCGGGCTTCATGGGGATTCTCATCACTACACTTTCTGAAATTCTGGGTATTTACACTCCCATTTTGGTAAAAAGTGCTTTCATATCGCTATAACAAATGTTTTGGAAATAAATAGGATTCACAACAATTCTTCCCGCCATCATCTCGAGATATTCAAGTCACCTCGCCGGTCCGAATCATCTTCAACCATATGGTGCAAATTTTTTTGAAAGGCTGGGATTTATTTCTAAAATCCTCTTTACTGATGTTTTAGGAACATTTCATGTGTCAGCTACTCGCTTAATTGATTGTTGTGGGTTATTTACCATTTCAGCTAGTACTTCCGTAATTATTTTCGGCCTTCCAGATCTTTGAGCATCTTTCACCGTTCCTGTTCTGTTCAATTTTGCCACCAATTTCTGCAGATATTTTTGACACATTGGACTTTCCGGAAAACGCTCATTGAAACTTCGAATAGCAGCGGGGTAATTTCGATCAGCTTCACCAAATATGACAACGACTTCCACTTTGTCTTTTACTGAACTATTAATCAACGAACATAAGTTATAAAAAAAGTTATAAAAAAAGCCACAAAATTAATTGTTTGACATTTGGCGAAAACAGATTAGAGTTGTGTTGGTATGGATGCGCCTACCGTACACAGCCTACTTTATTAATGGGATCGGAAATCAAAATAATATACTGAACATTTTATTTGCATCCATACCCAACAAGAAAGAACATGAATATTAATAAAAATTCATAATTATTTCAAGAAATCTCGGGAAGGATTTGATATTCAAGTCAATTGAATCTACTAGGCAATTCAAGAATTAACTAATAGCTTGGTCGATAGCAAACTGTTTCTATAACCTCGATGAATTCAATAGTTATAAGAAAAGTAAGTGCCACTGAAACCATTTCAAAAAAAAAATTTTTGTAGTATTGTAATTGGCCTGTAGTTCGAGGTCACAAGTTTCTCACATATTTTCATATAATATTTGTATTATCAATGCTAACATGACATTACTTTTTCGAACAATGTTTTTAAGGTTAGTCGTTACATTTACTCTCCATTTATTCCACAACCATTTCATTTTGAAATAACCGTTATCTAAATTGTAGTGATTGGTCTGAGAAGCTACATTATCAATATTGGATAGATGATATTGATGACTCATGGATTTCGATTTTTGAGTGAGACTTAATGACAGAGAAACAATGCAATTTCAAATTTAACTTAATGCACACGACCAACTTAACAAAAAATCTAAGTATTATGCTAACCTTACTGTATTTTGTACATGAAAACATCTTCCCATGAATTTATGTTTCTACTTTCCCCTCCTACGAGAATATGAAGAAATAATCCAGTTAGGAGAGCTTCAGAGATCTAAATCAATGTTAATAGATAGAGTTACACTTATACGTTGAGTTTGAATTTTATGAAAGCACATTGTTGAAAATGTAATGTGTATGAATATATAATATTGAATAGGCGTTAGTTTCTTTATAATCCCTCCTATTCCATATAAAATTATATATATATATATATATATATATATATATATATATATATATATATATATATATATATATATTATTCTACAATTTTGATTCTTGAAACATGTAGTATAGAAAGGATTGTAGGTTTTCTCAGGTTATGGTTTGTTGGGTAAATAACCAATTGCAGGTTAAAACATTTTATGGGCGGTTTTATTCATAACAAAATAACGTTTTGCCTGGGAGGCTTCTTCAGGCTGTCAAAACAAATTCGAAGGGTTAACGGTTGACATCAATTGATGTCACTTTCTCGAAAGACAATTTGTTTCATCGATCAAAAAAGAAACCAGATATTTCCATCTCAAGAATATCCACCTTACTTACAATGAAAAAGAAGCAGAAAAATGTTTCCCAGAATAAAATGGAAAAGGAACCCAACAACCGTTAACCCTTTGAATTTGTTTTGGCAGCTTAAATCTGAAGAAGTCTCCCAGGAGAAACATAATTTTGTTTTAAATAAAACCGACCATAGAATGTTTTTACCTGCAATTGGTTGGAACCATTAGCTGAGAAAACCTACAATCCAAATAAAAAACTAGGGTTTAATTGAGAACAAATAATACTGTTTTTCTTGAGGTCGCAGTCAATAGCAATGGCCAGTATAAAGAAGGACTCTTCGTTAATTTGTTATAAAAAATTTCGAAAGCTCGACAAATTAACAAAGAGTTCTTCCTCAAACTGTCCATTGACTGCAACCTCGAAAAAACAATAATATTCGTTCTCAAATGAACCCTAGTTTTTTTAACTATTGCAGACTACAGACTATACACTGTGTCCGTAAAGTATGGAACAAATTCATTTTTAGCTAAACAGATCATTTTAAAAATAATCCTGAAACACAACGATTTTTGATGTTAATTTACCGTATTTTAAAATAATAATCTAATATACAGGGTGAATTACGTTCGAGTAATGACGTCACCGTCATTTTTTTTAAATGGAACACCCCCATTTTGTCTCAATTTTCGGATTACTCTAGCTGAGCTGATTCCAAAAATGTATCACATGTTGATTCCAATTGGTACAGGGTGGACAAAAATACAATAGTTTTGTGTGTGCTCATAAAGTAAGGCGTAACATTCTTTATTAGGTAAATTAACAATATTATCAAAAATAATCATTGTCTAGCGGGCAGAATATGCTGGAATACATGACTTTATGAATGTTCGAACTGCAGCCCTTGCTGTATTTGACAGTAACCCAGACGGTGTACAAATTCTTGTTGTACCTTGTGTATGGTTTCTTGCGTAATATTGTTTATTTCTGTTCGAATTTTCTCTTGTACATCTGCAATATTTGCTGGTTTCGTTTTATAAATAACATTCTTCAGATGGCCATTCGGTGGGTCCACGTCTACCAATCCACCTGTTCGGAAAAATTTCATCTAGGTACCTTCTAACATCTACAGCATAATGTGGAGGTGCACCATCCTGTTGAAACCATAAACTTTCATCAAAACCTCCAGGATTACGTCTGCTGGGAAACAAATTACATAAAGTAGGTACGAGATACCCCCTTAAAAACTCAAGGTACGTTGCCCCGTTTAAATTACCTTCGCAAAAGTAGGGTCCGATGATTCGATTTCGTACAATTCCAGCCCATACATTTACCTTTTGAGGGTATTGTGTATGATGCTCACGCATCCAGTGGGAGTTTTCTTTTGCCCAGTATCTACAATTCTGACGGTTAACCTCACCATTTGACATGAAAGTGGACTCATCAGAAAAAATAATGTTTTGTATCAAGAGAGGGTCTCGGTGACATTTATCCATCATTTCTTCGCAAATTTTTTGATAATATTGTTAATTTACCTAATAAAGAATGTTACGCGTTACTTTATGAGCACACACAAAACTATTGTATTTTTGTCCACCCTGTACCAATTGGAATCAACATGTGATATATTTTTGGAATCAGCTCAGCTAAATTAATCCGAAAATTGAGACAAAATGGGGGTGATCCATTTAAAAAAAATGACGGTGACGTCATTACTCGAACGTAATTCACCCTGTATATTAGATTATTTTTTTAAAATACGGTAAATTAACATCAAAAATCGACGTGTTTCAGGATTATTTCTTAAAATGACCTGTTTAGCTAAAAATGAATTTGTTCCATACTTTACGGACACAGTGTATATATATATATATATATATATATATATATATATATATATATATATATATATATATATTTCCTTCTTCTCGAAATAAAGGTCTGATTCAGCCCATTCGTATAATTTCTATTAACGACATTTCGACATAGTATTTGTAATCATCAGGTTAAAAACACTAAAATTGAAAATATTGAGTTTGAGACATATTTAACAACACAATATCAAAATGTATGCACTATGATAATTAATTAAAGACATATGGTTCGGAATATAACACGTTACTTAACATACTATAAGAATATCTGTAATATATATGAGTATTCACTTACAAATTATTTTATTTGAATTTCTGCGTTTGCATCGTACGAATGTTATTGTATGTGTAACTTCGAAGCTATCGGGAATTGTTTGTTTATCTTTCATGCATTTTTACCCTCTTCATAAGTACACTGAATTGTTCAGATTGAGTTCTAGTATATGAGCTGGACTGTATTTTTTGGCAGCATGTGAAGATCATCATTATTACTATAAACAAAGGTAAAAAAGGTTGTTATAGATCTAGCTTACGTTTTTTTTATCATTCATATTATTAATGCGCTTAGGGTATTTTTTAATATGTATTATTTCAAGGAAGGTTCTTACTCTTAGATTTCTTTCTTTGGTCAAAATCTCAACGTTGTTGATTTTTTTTTACAGAAATAAATCAACATAAGTTTGACAGTAACAACATCAAAATCTTGACCAACGAAAGGAATCCAAGAGTAAGAATATTCCTCGAAATTATGCATATTGAAAAAAAACCCAACAGCAACAATAGAAATGATATCAAAAACGTAAGCTAGATTTATAACAATCTTTTTTAACTTTTCCATAGTAATAATCATTGGAACTGATCCTTAAATGCTGCCAAAAAATACAGTAAGGCTCATATACTGGAACTCAAATCAGAACAATCCAGTGTACTTATGAAGGGGGTAAAAATGCATGAAAGATAAACAAACCATTCCCGATAACTTCGAAGTCAACCACCTACAATAACGTTCGTACGATTCAAACCAGAAATTCAAATAAAATAATTTATAAGTGAATATATATATTACAGATATTTTCATATTGTATCAAATAACGTGTTATATTCCGAACCATATGTTTTTAATTAATTATTTCAGTGCAAACCTTTTTATATTGTGTTGAGTTAAATATGTCTCAAACTCCATATTTTTATTTCAGTGTTTAACCTGAAGGTGGAAAACATTATATCGAAACGTCGTTAATAGAAATTATACGAATTGACTGAATCAGACTTTTATGCCGAGAAACTGAAGAAAAAAAAATATACATACAGGGTGTTTCCTAACTACAGTACGAAACTTCAGGGGGTGATTCGTTGGGTCATTTGACAAAAAAAAGTTCCTTTGAACATATGTCCGGAGTTGCTTCGTTTCTGAGATACAGGGCGTTGAAGTATTAAAAAAAAGGTATTTATAAAATATCCTGAATATCCTGAAACCGATGTGGTTGAAATGGTACAGCTATTTGAAGTAATAAGGCAATTATTTGGCCCCAAGTAGGTCCAGGGGCGTCTCAGTGGGCACCACAGCCAACAATACTGAGAAAAAAAAAGTACTTTTTTTGTAGTATTTTATTTTTTCAGATTAAACAACTGAAAATATAACTCTTTGGTCCCTTGTGTTTTATTCATATCAAGCTTCGTTTTCGAGAAAAAATACTTCAACTTATTCCACAAATTATCCATGGACAACATGAAATACAAACCTAAAGTAAAAAATAAACAATTTCGACCTCAAAGTGAATGAGCAAAATGTCCACCGTCTGATAAAATACACGACTGCAATCGATTGTCTGACACGTTCGAAAATACCTGGAGTATTCCTTATGACATTGCAATTGTCACTTATTCGATTCCTCAAGTCATTCACATCTAGTATAGGGGTTTTATAAACGAGAGCCTTCACATGACCCCATGAATAGAAATCTAGAGGATTCATATCAGGACTGCGAGCGGGCCAATGTTAAGGTCCTGCACGTCCAATCCAGCGATTAGGGTAGGTGATGTCGAGATGCTGACGAGCAAGAACACTAAAATGAGCTGGAGCTCCGTCGTGCATAAACCACATGTTGCCTCTTACAAGTACGGGTACTTCTTCCAACAAAATGGGTAAAAGATTTCGCAAAAAAGCCGTGTAGGATGGACCTGATAATCTTGCTGGTAAAAAAAAAGGTCCAATTAGGTAGTCACCCATAATTCCCACCCAAACGTTCAGCAAAAATCGTTTCTGAAAATGACATTCTCTAATAATGTGGGGATTTTCGTCGGCCCAGAAATGGTTATTGTGAAAGTTCATAATGAATCTCGTGAAAAATTTGCCTCGTCCGTAAATAAAATATTTGGTAAAAAATTATTATTGTGTGCCATCGTATGAATCAACCACCTGCAAAACATTAATCTTGGGTGGAAATCCCTAGGCAGTAGAGCTTGGACCCGCTGTATGTGATATGGGTATAGGAGGTTTCTTTTTAGAACTTTCCAAACGGTTTTTGGGCTTACTTCAAGCTGAAGTGCAATCTTCCTGGTACTATTTGAAGGATCTTCTTCTATCGCATCAAGTATAGCTTCTTCTAGTTCAGGCGTTGTTACAGTTTCTGGTCTTCCACCACTTACATTTTCATGAAAACTCCCAGTTTCACATAATCTTGCATGTAGCGTTCTGAATGTTTTAGCACATGGACTTACTCTGTTAAGATATCTATCCTGGTAGATTCTCCGTGCTTCTTCCGCATTTCCATTTGCTAATTCAAAATAAAGTGCATGTCAGCCATTTCAGCGTTAGTTAAAGTATTCATGATGGAATCACTGCTAATTGACAACTCTGACTTTTACTGATATGACAATACTATCACTGTCAGCTGGTCTCCATAGCAGGTAATCATGATTGTAGAGTGCCTTCATTTTTTTTGTTCTCGAAAACTAAGCTAAATATGAAAAAAAACACAGGTGGCCAAAAAGTTGTATTTTTTACCATGCTTATAAAAAACTTTTTAGAACCCACGCTTATATTCAAATGCACTGAAAAGGAGGAAATAATTTTTTTCTCAGTATTGTTGGCTGTGGTGCCCACTGAGACGCCACTGGACCTACTTAGGGCCAAATAATTGCCTTATTACTTCAAATAGCTGTACCACATTTCAACCACATCGGTTTCAGGATATTCAGGATATTTTATAAATACCTTTTTTTTAATACTTCAACGCCCTGTATCTCAGAAACGAAGCAACTCCGGACATATGTTCATAGGAACTTTTTTTTGTCAAATGACCTAACGAAAAACCCCCTGAAGTTTCGTACCGTAGTTAGGAAACACCCTGTATAAATATATATATATATATATATATATATATATATATATAGGTCAAAAAACTAAAGAAATATATAAATATGTAAATATGTAAATATATATATATATATATATATATATATATATATATATATATATATATATATATATATATATATAAAATGGAAAGAATTTAATGGACATAGCCTCAGAGAAAAGTGCTAACCGTAGACACGTGTTTCGGGCTCTCGGCCCTCATCAGTACGGTGGAGAAGTGCAAGGATGAACAACACTTGGTAGAAAACGACAAATCAACGGAGTCAACAAACAGTGTTGTTCATCCTTGCACTTCTTCACCGTACTGATGAGGGCCGAGAGCCCGAAACACGTGTCTACGGTTAGAACTTTTCTCTGAGGGCTATGTCCATTAAATTCCTTCCATTTTGTTTTCAACAGTCCCCTCGATATTACTCCCTTTCATATTTATATATATATATATATATATATATATATATATATATACAATACAGCACCTTCTTTCTTTAAAAATATTTTGCCAAAAGGTCGATAAAATACAGTGGGATAGTTTTACCTCCTCCCCAAACTACACAGGAAGTTTCTAACAGACCTTTTCAAGTAGACTACTGGAGCAGTAAAGTGATCTTTTAAATAATGAAAAACTACCAAATATTCCAAAATATCGGAACTGAAAATTTTGAGGTGGGCATAAAACTGGGTAGAAAGAATATTATGTTCCCACATGACGAATAATTCTTAAGTTCGTCATGCACTACCAAAAAAAAAGCTACAGACTAAAGCTAGTTTGAAAATAATAAAATTCATCAAAAATGGTGAATTCGCAAGGTGTGCACCCTATTCATTCGCCAAAATATTGACTTCAGTGTTGGTCTACTCTACAACAGGTGGCAGTAACAGTATACCATCTCAGAGACCATTCAACGAATTTCATCAAAGTTTTCAGGTACAAAACGTGGCATACCTTGTTTGGAAAAATCAAAGAAATAATTAGATTTCTTCAATTGCCATTTCTTAAATAGTGTAATGAGCAGTTCTTCCAATAATTCAGCCTTGTTAAAATCATTCATTGAATACCATATACAGACTAAAACAGATTCAGGATCGCCTGGCAGCATTTTCAACTACATAAAAAGGTCTGCAATTTTTATTCACAGCATATTACATAATGTAAAATACAATGTGAATGTGCGAAATGTTATACAGGGTGATTCAAAAGTACTTTGACAAACTTCAGTAGGTGATTCCTCACAATATTCTGATATGAATTGACCAAATAAGTATATGTACGGAAACGCTTCGTTTCCAAGATACAGGGTCTTAAAGTTTTATTTTTATGTTATTTTTTGTTAAATAACTTTCGAAATACTGACCTTAATCAAACGAAAATTGATATTGAGAGGTTTTTTGAGGTGTCAAATTCGAACCTGATGTTATTATTGCTCTTACTCGTAGGGGGCGCCACCTACACGTCTTTCTCTTTTTTGAAGATTCATAACTTTTTTGAGCGTACTTCTAGCACATTTTTCAGTAAAAAAATCAATTCCTCTATCATATCTACGTAAAAAACATACCATCGTTACAAGTCGCTATAAGCAACCATTTTCTAGATATTTGGACTTGAAAAATTTAAAGTCGATTATTTGATAATCGATGCTTGTTGAAGTTATTACCATTATTTTGCATTTTTCACAATAATGCTTAGAAAATGAATTTGACATTTGAGTAAGTAGTTTTGGTAATTACATATTACGTGACAGTTAAACGTTTTGTTGTTTTTTTGAAGTTTCTGTAAGTTTTAAAACACTAATTTTGAAAAAATGGATTGGTTAAACAATAATACTCATTTATCCGATATGCATTCCGTTTATGGCCTTGCGGATGGCAATGCGCTCGAAACAAGACGTATTTACCAGGAGCAATTTCCTAATCGAGTACTGCCTCCAGCTCCAACATTCTCCAGTCTCCACCGTCGTTTGGCAGAAACAGGTAGCTTCAAGAGGACAGCTGATATTATTGGAAGACCACGAGCAGTCCCAACCCCAGAATTGGAAAAATCTGTTTTGAACGCTCTCGAGGAGAATCCAGAGACAAGTACAAGTATAATTGCTGAAGCTCTCAATTCTACTCAATCCACAGTTTGGAGAATTATCCACGATCAACAATTTTATCCATACCATATTCGAAGGGTACAAGCTCTTTTGCCACGAGACTTTCCCCAAGGCATTACTATTTGTCAGTGGTTTTTGAGAAAATTGGCTGGAAATCCTCAATTTTTAAGATATGTACTATTCACGGACGAGGCAAACTTCTCCCGAAATGCTATCACATACTTTCATAACAACCATGTTTGGGCTCTGGAAAATCCGCACGCAGTTAGTGAAAGACATTATCAGTATCAATTTTCTGTAAATGTATGGGCGGCAATAATTGATAATTACTTGATAGGTCCTTTCTTTCTTCCGTTCCGACTGAATGGCGCAACTTACAGGGACTTTTTAGAAAATGAATTTCCAGGACAACTTTAGAATGTACCATTAGAAATTCGTATCCGCATGTGGGGGCTCCGGCTCATTTTAGCGTTGTAGCCAGGGAATTCCTTAACAGTGTCCAAATCGATGGATCGGTAGGGGTATAGAAGAACCTAACCAGGCGTGGGCACCAAGGTCTCCAGATCTAAGCCCGCTAGATTTTTATTTTTGGGGACATTTGAAATCACTAGTTTATCAAACTCCAGTAGCGATTAAGGAAGATCTAAGAAATCGAATAGTAGACGCCTGTGAAACAATAAGGAACACACAAATAATTTTTGAGCGGGTACGAGATTCAATGACTAGAAGACTGAATGCATGCATATTTGTTGAAGGTGGACACTTTGAACAATTTATTTGAATACAATTTAGTTTCCTTTATTTTATTTTATTCTACATATTCAAAATTTCTTTAAATAAAATGTTGATATTGCTGGCAAATTTTATTAAAACAAATACAGATTTTGCACCCTTGATACAAAAATACTTATTTTAAACGAGTAAAAATAAATAGACCAAACCAAAACTACTTACTTAAATCAAATCAAATGCATTTCCTAAGCATTTTTGTGAAAAATGCAAAATAATGGTAATAACTTCAACACCCATCGATTATCAAATAGTCGACTTGAAATTTTCAAGTCCAAATATTTGAAAACGGTTGCTTATAGCGACTTGTAACAGGGCTAGCTTTTTCATGTAGATATGATAGAGAAATTGATTTTTCTACTGAAAAATGTGCTAGAAGTACGCTCAAAAAAGTTATGAATCTTCAAAGAAGAGAAAGACGTGTAGGTGGCCCCCCTATGAGTAGGAGCAATAATAACATCAGATTCGAATTCAACACCTCAAAAAACCTCTCAATACCAATTTTCGTTCAATTAAGGTCAGTATTTCAAAAGTTATTTGAAAAAAAACAAACATAAAAATAAAAATTTAACACCCTGTATCTTGGAAACGAAGGGTTTCCAGACATATATTCATTCGGAAATACATATTAGAATATTGTGAGGAATCACCTCCTGAAGTTTGTCAAAGTACTTTTGAATCACCCTGTATAGGGCAAACTAAACAATACCCAAACACCAGAATATATCAACGCAAATATCATTGCCCTGAGAAGAATAGAAATAACAAAGAAAAAAAAACAGCACACACTGCACATCATTTTGAATCACCGTGCCATTTAGATTTCGATTCGGTGGAATGTTTGGAAAAAGAGATGAGTTATTCAAAGAAATTATTAAAATTATTCGAATCAATCACTATGATAATTGCATCAACCAAAAAGTGTTCCAAAGAAAAACAGATTTCTGAATAATAGATAATAGATATATATATATATATATATATATATATATATATATATATATATATATATATATACATATATATATTTTTGGGAATTAGCGGTTATTCAGTCTGGTTTCATATGAAGAAAAACTCTTCTTTACTTTTCCAAGCTCCCGACAATTTATTTTGTTTTTATCAAGGCTAAAAAACAAGAATGGTTAAAAAATATCAAATATGAAAAATTGGTATGAACTTACATGTAAAATGAGTTGAATTAACGAATATATGTATAAAAATTATATCGATATTATGACTTAAAAAAATTGTCACACTGTTAGACATTTGAATTTTTGTGAGTAGTTGATGTTTCTTTGTTAAGTTGTACAGGGGATTCTGTATGAATATTTATTGAAATAAAAGTTCATTTTGAAAGTAGATACGAGTAGATTTTGCTTATTCAGTCGATGTCAGATCTCTTATTCATGATATTTACGTCACTATTAGATGCCACCATTTCTAAAAAAAGTCTTTTTGTCAAATTTTTTTCTTGATATATAATTTTGTGTCATGATAATTCATTATGTGATCTTGGTTCACTACATGATCAAAGAGTGCACAAGAAAATGTTTGGAGTCTACAGTCACTTTTAAGACCAGTGATTCGTTTTTTTATTTCAATGTTTGACTCGTTTGTCCAAGAAATTTTTTATCAAATTTCAAATTTTGAATACATTAATAATTTCAAGAGACACATTTTTCATGTATGGTATTGATCCGAAAGTAATTATATTAATGGAATTTGGTACATTAGTATCTGTTTTGACAGTTTCATTAGAAATTGTATTGAATAATAATTTATTGAGTAGGTTATGAGGATACGAATTGTCTCTAATATTTTAAATTTTTATCTAAAAGAGATGGGTGGACTATTTTATGTACTCTCCATTCCTAAAATGAAATTGATTTTTGTTTTATATATATGTTGAGATAAATAATTGATATATTTTCTGGAATTGGTAGATTTGATATGCCAATCTAATATAATGGTATTGTTTTCGGTTCTTATCAAAAGAGTGTCTAAAAAGGGTATTGTATAATCTGTTTCTTCTTCTTTTGTGAACTGAATGTTCGGATTGAAACTATTGAATACATTAACTGTTTCTCAAATCTTATCATGTGGAACTGAACAAATTATATCATCCACATATTTTTTGATGAAAGGCATTTCAAAATAAAATTGGGGAATACAGAATTCTAGAAGGTCATCCATAACAAATTGAGCAACAATTGGTGAAACTGTAGGACCCATTGTGGTACCTAAAATTTGTTCATAAAATGTATTTGGGAATACACAGTAAGTTGTATCGAAAATTAAATCAATCATTTCTAAAAACATAATTTGGGAAATTTTGCAATGTAATTTTATTTTATTCCAGTGTTTCTTTATGCTCATTCTGATGACATTGATAGGTATATTTATATACCTATATTAACGTCTGAATAGTTCGAAATTTTCTGACACATCTCCTTCCGATAATGAAATTGGCTTTGGTAGAGAAATATTGAAGTTCGTATTTTCAACACAAATCTGGCTCCTTTCATAAATTTTTAGCTTGTCCTCTTAACTCTTCTATTTTATCTTCAACACTTGTCATTTCTCTTGTCAAGTCTGTCACTTACTTTTTCACTTAAGTTTTCCTAACTTGTCTTAGTTTTCTGTTACCTCCTTTCAGGACAATCTGACACCATGTTTTACGCTTTGTAATTGAGTAAGCCTGAGCTGGGTTGAAGGTATTTCTGTAGCTTTTTCAACTAACGGAGTAATACGTGAAATCTCTTTATTGACTCTCTTGTACATGATAATCGCTTGGTAACTGATATTCTAAAATAAAAAGTGTTCAACAAAATATAACATATAACAGAAATTTATCGTGGCCGGAGTTCACCGATAAAGATGGAAAAATATTAGTGGAGCAAGGTTCCTTTCGAAAAAATTCGGCGAAATATAGGATCGATGCTAAAGGAAGGAAATTTACTGATAAATATTATACACAAACTCTAGCGAATTTTGAAGAAATTAAAAGTGATTGGCTTGTTCATTCTTCCCGGTCTATAGTGTGTATTGTTTCTATTGCAAACCATTTCCAGGAATGGAAAATAAAATTAAACTTTCCAAAGATGGTTATTCTGATTGGCAGAATTTGTCCAACTCTCTGAAACCCCATGAGAGTTCTTTGGTACATATTAACAATTATAAGAAATAGAAAGACATGACGGCAAATTTAATGGGTAAAAGGACTATTGATAATCAAATAGAAATATTGAACGACCTAGAAAAACAACACTGGAAATCTGTTATTGAAGGAATTATAGAAATAATAAAATTCTTGGGACAGCAAAATTTAGCATTTAGAGGATCTTCTAAAAAATTCATCGAAAAACACAATGGTAATTTTTTGAAATTATTTCAGCTGTTTATCACAGCATGTCCAAAGGATCGTAAATAAAGAGTCCCGCGTCTATTACTTAAGTAAAAATACTCAGAACGAAATGATAGGACTTTTATTAAATAAGATCTCAGAAACCATCGTTGATTCCATAAGGGAAGCCAAGTATTTTTACTACTGATCTTAGCCACACTGAACAACTAACTATAATAGTTCGCTTTGTTCCGATAGCCACCAAATGTATCGAAGTAGGAGAACATTTTCTTGAATTTCTAGATGTGAATAAAACAACTGGTCTTGGTTTAACAAAATCCAAAATTGACAAATTTGAATATTTCAATATTGATATGATAATGAAGCCAATATGAAAGGGAGAATTAATGGTTCACAAAGTCATATCCTGAAACTGAATCCTGAATTGGCAATGTTTGTTCCGTGTTCGGCACATACACTTAATCTAGTAGTCAATGATGCTGCTGAAGTAAATATAAATACGATAATTTTGTTTTCGGTTGTTCAGGAAATATATAACTTCTTCTCGAGTTCGGCGAAAAGGTGGGATGTTTTGAAGAAACACGTCTTGGATTTAACTGTCAAACCTCTTTCCGATACAAGATGGGAGTCTAGAATAGATGCTTTTGTACTTTTCAGGTACAAAATTGGTGAAATATATGATGCATTATTTGATTTATATGAAAATGGTAATAATACGACATTCCAAGCAAAAAATCTGTGTGGAAAGTTAAACAAATCAACTTTTTATGTTCAATTGTGATTTGGTTTGATATTTTATTCCGTATCAACCTTATAAGTAAGATGTTCCTAAGTATTGGAACTAATATAAGTTTCGTTTTGAAGGCCATTGAGAATTTGATATTGTGTTCGAAAGATATCCGGTCAGACTTGGGTTTCTCTCAAATGATGGTAGATGCACGGGAACTAACGGAATCTCTCCATTCAACCACCTGAACAATTGAATATGATTCGCCAAAGGAAGAGAAAAATACTCTTCGATTATGAGACAGTAGGCCAATTCCCGCAACATCCAAAAGACAAATTCAGAGTGAATATCTTTTATGCAGTTATAGGTACAGCAATCAATTTATTGGAAAATAGATATACTCCAACAAATACCTATTCCCCATATTTTGGCTTCCTATACAATTTTCAGCACGTTGATAAATTGAATGAATCCGATTTATTACAAGAATACTTAGATTTAGAAATGCATCTCTCTAATGAAAACGATAAGGATATTGAAGCTAAGGAACTTTTCAATGAAATTACTGTTTCCAAATCTATCTTCATTAGTAAAATACCACTTCACACAAACCCGAAAGAAGTATTCAGTTTTTTTGTTTCTAAAGGTCTCCAGTCTTTCTTTCCGAATTTATTGGTAGCACTGAGGATATTGTTAACATTACCAGGGACCGTTGCCAGTGGGGTACGGAGTTTCTGTAGATTAAAACTGATAAAAAATTATTAAAGATCTACAATTTCTCAGGACAGACTGAATGGACTTGCCATGATATCTATCGAAAATGATTTGTACCAATCACTTCCCTTAGAAGATATCAAGGCTCGTAAAGTCCCGTTGGGCCAGAGCTAAATTTATTTTCTGGATAACGTGATTCTATTGTTTTGTTCAATATTTTTCAGGATGTCTGTTATTTTTCTGTGATACAAACTTGGTTCCTCTAATCTATAGTAGTAGTATTTTTATTTTGAGAATATTGTTTCATTTAATAAAAACAAAGTGAATATTTATGTTAATAATAGTCATAAAGTTAAGCTGCTTCATTTTCAGATAATGTTTGAAACTAATGAAACTATAAAAAAATATCTGAGGCTAACTTATTTACTTAAAAGTGCCATTATCCTATATACTTTCTATTCATTAACGTGAGATTTTTTTGACAGTTCTAACAACCATTCAAATCTTGTCATTTTGTGTCATATGAAACGATATCACCCAATCATGTTAACATTACACTGATAATTGCGTTCAGTGCAATTATCAATCAATATGACAACACGATTGAGTTTGACAACTTCATTCCAAATAAATTTCAAAATGTCACGTTTTGGCAATGCGAATGTTCAAAGTATAAATGCGCTCATCAAAGAAAAAAATCCCAGAAATACAGCCTACAGTCACAAATATATTTGGGGAATATTAATGGAATTTTGCTGCGAACGAGAAAATGAATTAAATGAACATAGAAGCATAGAAGAATTATTGGCGTTGATACTAAAAGATTGGGCGGTCAATATGAGGAAGACAAATTCAAAGAAGCAACGGTGGAGACAATGTGGAACGTTTCGTGCAAACTTTTGCAAGAAATGTACTATAATGACTATAATATTATGATTGGCCCGTTTAATAACACAATATTTAAACCAGCCCGAGATGCCCGCGATGCAACCAGGAAGAAACTACAAGCAGATCCATGTAAACGTAAGTCCAGTTCAGTTTCGTTAAATTTGTCTGAAGTTAACGAAATAATATTGCTATAGGATGAAAATACTCCTGAAGGTCTTATGCGTGAATTTAACTTTATTGCTGCTGTACAATTAGCTTGGCGAGCAGGAGAGGCAGTTTCTTGTCTGGTGGATTTTTTTCAAATCGAGAAAAATAACGATGACTCTCCAACAAATCGCATTGAATACAATCCGGTGTTCAGTAAAACGTGCCAAGGTGGTTCTAAAAGCTGTACAAGTAGTAAATGGTTGGTTTCCAATAGTGAAAGACAAAGCTGCCCTGTACGTCTTTCTCATAAACTGATATCAAAACGAGGCGACAATATTACCTCAACACGACTGTTCTTAAGACCAAACCGACACTGGAAAAATTAAACTGACAAATGGTACGATACTGTCCCTGTTGGAAGAAACACAATAAATGGATGGACTGAAACTGCTGCTGAGGCAATTGGCTTGAACGTAAAGGACAAAAAGATAACAAATCACTCGAATAGATCAACTGCTGTTAGCGAATTGGCAGAAAGTGGTGTAGAAGAACAACAATTGCTGAAAATTACTGGTAATAGCTAGCAATAAAAATTCTATGAAACCATACTTAAATCTCGATCAAGAACACCACAACTAGATCATAAATATTATGCGTGGTAATAGATCTTCTATAGTAGAGAACAGCAACGAAACTGATGTTAAGTTAAATTTTAATAATTGTACTTCCACCAACTGTACTTTTAATAAATAAATAAATGTTTCATTGTGTTGAGTTATAAATTTTTTTGTCGAAAATTTTTCCGCCGAATATTCCTCGGACATTGACAAAGTGGACTCTATTGTAGAGCTGAATGTGCCAAAAAAGATCAGAACTACTCGCAGTTATCCACCTTGGTACAACTCAGCCATAATCTGTGACATACTTCTTAAACATAGATTTTGGAAAAGGTTAAGAAATTCTGGTGATGAAAATGATCTCGATAAATTCAAAAGATTGAGGAAGTCCACCATTATGAAACTCCATCGTGATCATATGTAGAAGAAAATTTCACCTCTAATCCCTCGGTATTATGGAATTACATGAACTTCAAAAAAAAGAATGCCACCTCACCATCTAGTTTCAACTTCAATCAACAACCCTATCTGAGTCGCAAGACTTCTCTAATACATTTGCCAAATTTTTCCAGCAGTCTCATGCAACTCCCAAAGATATCACTTTTCCTGACTCATTCAATAATCATCCTTCGTTGGTAATAGATGAAGTGACTGAAGAGCAAGTATTAGTCTCATTGAAAAAATTAAAACCGAAATTAACTAGTAGACCTGACAATATCCCCTCCTTTGTTTTACGAGATTGCGCAGCTGCCTTCGTGAACCCCCTTCGTACATTATTCAATGCATGTCTTTCAATTAATACATTTCCTACTCTATGAAAAGAATCTAAAATCATACCGGTCTACAAGAACCCCCTTCTTGTAGACCGGTATGATTTTCGATTCTTTTCATAGTGTAGTGTAGTCTGATTTAGCCCCCCTGAATCACACATTTGCAACTACCGCCCTATAGTAATTATGAATAATTTCTCGAAAACCTTTGAGATCCTACTTCATGATGACATTTATACGCATGTAAAGAATCAAATCACTCCTAGTCAACATGGTTTTTTCAAAGGAAGGTCAACGATAACAAATTTAATTTGTATCACGGAGCAATTATCTGATACTATCGATGGAAGCTCTCAGTGTGATATATACGAATTTCTCAAAGGCATTCTATCGGCTTGATCATGGAATTCTTCACAAAGTGTAGAATTTCGGACTAACTCCAAATCTCACATCTTTATTTCAATCCTACCTTCAATATCGTAAGCAGTATGTCAGTTTCCATGGTCAAAAGTCTATTGAAGTCCTCCCCACGTCAGGTGTCCCCCAAGGGTCTAACCTCGGCCCATTATTTTTCATAATGTTTATTAATGACATTATAGCTGCTCTCTTCGTCGCTCACTTACTGTATGCCGATGATCCTAAGATATACCATGAAATTATCACCACAGAAGACTGTACTCTTCTCGAAAATAATCTAGATCGCCTCAATATCTGGTGCATCGAGAATAGCTCATTCCTAACTGTTTCTGAATGCCAGGTTATGTCTTTCACCGCCAAGCTGAATCCAATTCTTTACAATTATAAACTGGACAATGTCGTATTGAAAAGACTCGACACTTTCAAAGATCTACGAGTAACATTCGACAAAAAACTCTCTTTTGCAAAACATATCGAGCTAGTCACCAAAAAAACTTATAGATCATTAGGATTCATAATCAGAGTATCAAAAGATTTTGGAAGGAATGAGAAAACTCTTCTGCTATATATATATATCTAATTTAGAAAATATCCAACGAAAATTTTTGAAGTATCTATGTTTCAAACTTGATGGCAACTACCCAGACTTATCCACATGAACAACTAATTTCTAGATTTTCAGTCGATTCACTTGAATCTCGTCGAAATAGGTCACATGTTATATTCCTTTTCAATTTTATTCACAACAATTTGGACTGCAGCTGCATTTTGGATATCTTGAAGTTTCATATTCCTAGACTCACATCTCGGAGAAACATTACTTTCTACTTTGTCACACCAATGTTAAATTAAATGCACCTGTTTATAAGATGTGCAATACATATGATAAGATGAATGAAATCATTGACATTTTTTGTTGCAGTGTGGCCTCCATGAAAAAACTGGACTGTTCTGTTTTTGTCCAATGATTTATATTAATGTATATAGCTATCATGTTGAATAGTTCATACTGTATGTTCCCTATTCTGTAATTGGATCTTGTATCTGTTGAATTGTGTAATAAAAAAAAAACTTCTTAACAAAAAATTAAACCGACGAAATACGGAACTGAAAAGTAAAAAATAAAATAAACCTTCTTAGTCTCAATAACTAAGCTCCTAAACTAATGTAGTGTAAGTAACTAATTTTGAGTCGGCGCCAAACAAACAAGCAAATGAATTGGGTAAGGCGTAAAATGATGGCATCGAGTTGCGCGGTGACATTCTGATAATTTTTTTGGAGTAATTTAATGATGTTCGTTGATTGTTTGTTTGGTGCCGACTCAAAATTAGTTACTTACATTAGTTTAGGAGCTTAGTTACTGAGACTAATATTTTATTTTTTACTTTTCAGTTCCGTATTTCGTCGGTTCAATTTTTAGTTAAAAAGTTTTATTTTTCATTTTTTTATGGCTAAAATATACTAATTACTGACTACTTGCTTTTTTATTACTTCGAAAATACTTACTTACCCACCTTACTTCAATATGATTATCTACTTTTACTGTTTGTTGTAATATAAATTATTTTTGTTGTTCTGGTTAGTTTATTCCATTACTTTGTATATCATTCCATCCTCTCATAGAATATAAAGGTTCTGACGGATGTGGAACAGAAATAATGTCAGTAGCGATCTGTCATTGTCAACTACGTATGTGTGTGCCAATGTTCATAAGTGAACAATCAATTATCCCCTATTTTTCTATCCGTAAGGGTATATAATTCCATTCGGAATCTAAATATAAGGTATACCCTATCTATTAAAAAAAGAATCATCCAAATCGAAGAACCCAGTACAAAGTTATGCCTGATAGAATCGGTTAACGGACCAGAATTCAGAGGGTGAGTGATCTATATCCTTCATGTTGCTACCCTTAGGGGTGGATTTCATTTTTTCAATTCAAATGGGACCACCTTCGAAGTACACCCTATCCACTGATAAAAGAATTATCGGAATCGGACGCCTCAGTAAAAAGTTATGCGTGATCATACATACAAAAAATGATGGAAAAAAAAATATACGGGTCGACTAGAAAACCTCCTCCTTTTTGGTTTCGTCTGTTAAAAATGCCTCATAATTCTATGACAAATTTCTCAAGCTCGTTGCTTGGTAACAGCCCTCAGCCTTCGGCTTCGGCAATGAACGAGCTTTCGTTTGTCATAAAATTATCTCGTCCATTATCAATGTCCTAGGGATATTACTACTGATAATAATTATTATGTTGATCATATTACGGTATAACAAGGGCGCAAATAAAGTCTTGCGTGAGGGCGCTCAGTACCCTAGAGCCGGACCTGCACCCTGCCGTTCTGTAATATTACTTCCTCTCCCTCGACCGAGCCTGTGCATAATTAGCACGGTAAACGGAACGTATACGCGTCGCCGAAAGCTTGTTTGATATTTTTACAGCGGAAAGGAATATCGACGGTAACCACACAGATAAATAATACCCGGTATATCATTATTTACACAGGGAGAGTTGCCGCTTTATCATTCTCTCGTCATTTTTTCATATTGTAGAGTGTGGGAATTACAAACATTCGGTGTACACGGCAAATACTTCATGTGTGCTCAGTCTAGATAACAAAACTGGCACGCAAGACTTGTGGTTTGAATTAATGACGATTGTACGTGAGGCGGAGTGCTGAGCTCGTTCCAGAACAAACACAGCGACATTGTAGGAAAATATAAAAAACTGCGTTCGTGGAAAACGGAACATTCCGATGGATAATATTCATATACAGTATGTTAGTAACGTATACATACCTTTAAATATCTTGCAGTCTTAATAGGCAGCAGTCTTGATGAAAATGAAGTGAATCATCTCGGGAATGTAACAAGAGGTTTTTTTGAAAAAAAAGAAAGGAACAGTGGAAATCAATAGGACCATAAAAGTAAATAAAAACCACGACACGTGTTTGGATATAGGAATAAATCAGAGCTGAATCAGACATAAGGTCAGTTGAAATGGAAATATCACAAGGCAGTGTGTAACAGGTCCAATATTTTTCATATAGTTTTTAAATATTCCGGAGGAGATATGTGGTGAGAATTGTCGAATAACGAATTTGGCTGGTGATACAAACTTATTGGTTCGTGCAAGTAATTATACAAATTTAATATCCACAGCAGACGAAAGTCTTCATAGTGCAGATGAGTGGTTCAGGAAAAACAAACTTATACTGACTGAAAATAAAACCAAAACAATACAACAAATTTTCAGCATATTGAACTCTAATTTCAAAATCCATAGTGTCTGTCAGATATTAAATTCAGTACTATACACGTTCAGAGTGATTAGTCAATATATTGATAAAAAAGCAATAAACATTTTGCATTCGTCTGTAAGATATGGCACGATCTTCTATGGCAGTGGTAGGAATACAGAAGAAATGTTAATGATACAGAAAAGAGCTTCACGAATATTGATGCTATTAGTTTCAATAGTCATTTTGAAGGAGGTTTCAAATCACTAACAGTTATAGGAATTACATACAAGAGCTCTCGAGATTTCTTTTCAGAAACAAGTGTCTGTTAGAAAATGAGTATATTACAAGTACACCAAAAATAGAACGTTTATAATGGAAATGAGTCGAAAAGGGAAACATTCTCAATTGAATATTGATAGAAAGATTTTTCTGTGAATTGAAAAATCCACGATTAAAATGAAGTTATTTTTTGTGAATGTCTAACAGATGTAGTTCATTGTCCAGCGTGGTTTTAGCCGGGGAAGTAGTTGTTTTCTGTTAGACATTCACAAAAAATAACTTCATTTTAATCGTGGATTTTTCAATTCACAGAAAAATCTTTCTATCAATATTCAATTGAGAATGTTTCCCTTTTCAACATGAATACCCCACAAGAGGTTACCTTGACGATGGAAGATAGTGACTAAAGTTTATCTTTCAGTCGCAGATGATTCCACATCTGATTTTATGAACATCCTGTTTATATTCTCAACAAATCAAGGAAATGAGTCCTTTTTATCGGTCCATCAAAATGTTTAACGAATTCCCTGTGAAACTTGAGAGTGGAGAAGCGCTAGTTTCCCTACCCCACCCGCTGTTTTTTAAATGCATTTCCTCCTCATATGAATGATTTTTCTGGAGAAAACGAAGCAAGGGACAAAGAACTCATGAAGATCTACCGAAGCAAGGGACAAAGAACTCATGAAGATCTACATATAATTTACTTTCCGTTGGAACAGTCATTATGCCAGAGAAAGAATTAAATAAAGCAGCGAGCAGCGGCTTTCTACTTCCTTTAGTCCGATGTAATTCAAGTTATGATATTACAACCTTTCTCACATGCACTATTTCAAACTCGTTAGGAAACAACGTGTTTCAGTAAGAGGTGGGGAAGAAAAGATGATTTTTTCAATAATTGATGAAACAGTTCATGAAAGTTCTGCCTGTTTGGCCTATGTAGAAACTTACCCAAGACCCACAATATTAATTCCATTAAGAGCAAGTGGGTCGACTTTTTCTTCGTAAGTGTATATATATTATTGCCTCCAAATTAGCTGGTTGGTTGAATTCCATACTTCCTTTACTCATGGATTTTTCCAGTCCTTTTTCAGTCAAAAATTCTCTCGAGCTTACGAACAAAATTTCATATTCTGATATACCCCCCAATTGCATCTTAGTTTCTTTTGATGTTTCCAATATTTTTCCTAGTATAGACCCTGAAGATTGTCTCATGTTGGTTAGACAATTACTTTTTTCCAATTCTAATTTACCCACTTATCATATAAAACCTATGCTCTCTAGTGGATCTAAATCTAAAACAAAACTTTTTTCAATTCAATAATTCCTTTTATTATCAAAAACCAGGCTTGGCCATGGGCTCTAATCTTAGTTCTCTTTTAGCTAAAGTATTCATGTCAAATTTTATTCTGGCATCGATATGTCGATGACATTTTGGAACTTTTCAAAGGCACTTTGGATGACCTCAACCACTTTTTTATTTTTCTTAATTCTTTCAACCCAAGAATACAGTTCACCATAGAAATGGAATCTAATAATGAATTACCTTTTCTTGACCTAATGATTCACAAATCAGAAACCCTTGAGCTCTCCATATATAGAAAACCTACCAACACTGATAATATCATACCTTTTCACTCTTACCATCCGTACAATCAGAAATTTTCATCTTTTCATTCACTTTTTCACCGCCTTTTTACTATACCACTCAATGATTCCAATTTCTCGACAGAACTTAACATCATCAAAAAAATTGCTTATAACAACGGCTTTCCAATCCAAACAATCAATAGATTATATTACAGATATGTCAATAAATTTTCCAACTTCAAATAAACACAAACTAATTCACCAAATAAACATTTTTCTTTGTCCTATTTTGGTCCTCTATCTCTTAAACTCAAGGATATCTTGTTTAATAAACTCAACGCCAATATTGATTCAAATTTTTCTATCTCTTTCAAAACTTCTTACAACCTGAAAGATTGTGTGGTAAACTCTAAAGATAAAATTCCATTGTTGGATAAATCTGGTGTTTATGAATCAAATTGTTCCATGCCTAACTGTAAAACATGTTATATTGGTCAAACATGCCGCAAGATTACACGATTAGCTGAACACGTTCGTTTGATAGATTCTAACTCTGAAAAAGAACTTATTAACTCCAATTCTGTTTTTTCTAATCATATTATAAACGAAAAGCAAAATGTTGATCCCAACTCTGACCTAGAAATTTTACATATTTGCGATAAAGGTAAAAAACTCAATATCCTTGAAACTCTTGAAATTAACAAGGCAATCAAAAGTTATTAACATTGTATCAATGAACAAATTCATTTTGATAGCCTAAAACTTTTCAACTCTTTATTATTTTGATTTCCCATCTCTAGATCGAATTTCATAACACATCTCTACACCACACTCAGCTACTTTTTTTCTCGAACTCCATGTCACAGTCACATACATTTCTCTGTCACTTTGAAACATGATGTTCCATAGGTCAAAGTCGTTGTCATATGTCAATAATTAACCTATTTTCTATTTCCATCCATGTGTTTTTGATGATGTTATAAATCCTTTACAATTTAAAATGTTTGTCAGAACTAACCACTGTCCCTTACAATAGTGAACCCGCACTTGATGCGGACACTTTAATGTTATTATACCTAGTTGGAATTTTTTTGGTGTAATTTCTTCATAATTTTTCCACCATACAATGGTAGGTTATTTTTCTCTTAATGTTTGCCCCCTTGTAATTATAACATTTTACTTCTCTAGATCTGCTTATAACCCATTCCATTTTACTGATGATGAATAATTAATCCTTCGAAACATGTCCTGATGTGAATCTTCGTGCCACATTGGTATTAAATTATTTTTTGGTGGAGTTCGACTGTATTATTTCTCACCTACCTAGTATATTATATATTCTTGGAAACTGTTCCACTACCAAAAAATTATGCATATCCATCGATCGCTCGAATCGTGTTATGGTCCTCAAAAATCCCTTAGAAAAGAGCTCTCTAAATTTTTCCCGAATCCAATAACATTTCTGAAAAACCTCTTCCTTAAAACCTTATGCGGACTATTAGAAACAACAGAAAATGTTTTGTGTGGACACGCCCGGGATCCAACCCGGGCCCTTGGGGTTACAAAGCATACGCTCTAACCACCGAGCTACTCGGACCTTTACTAAGAGCTTAGCCGATATTCCTTTTGTTGGCCAATTTCCAGGCAACTGTCCCATATGTTTTCTATCAACATTTAAAGAAAAACTGACAAATCGGTCCAGCCATTCTCACATGTTGCGCTCACAAAGGATATTCATTTTCATTATATAGAAATTTGATTTGATTCGATTTTCGATTTTCATTTCAAGTTTGAACTAATGCACCTTATGCCTATCAAGAAAATATAAATATGTTTTTTTCCAAAACAAAACATTCAAAAAAGTTGCTCATAACTTCCAGTTCCTCGATTCCCTCAATGTATTGGCTCGAACACTGCTTACTCACTGTTAACCTTGAGAAAACGCACTGTCTACCATTCAGCTACAATCGATCCAACACATTAACATCTAATTGCATTCCATGTTTTGCAACCGGTCAACAGAACACAATTTTGCCCCAACAAAAAGTGAAATACGTAGGTGTATACATAGACACTTATCTCAGATGGGACACAAATATCAACTATGTTTGCAACAAACTACTGATGATGTTGTACAAATTCAAATATGTGAAAGATATTCTAACATGTCAACAGCTCGAAATTCTGTATCATGCTTTGGTTGAAAGTCACTTACGATATGGTATATTAGGCTGGGGGAGCTCTGAAGACCCATATGCGCCCTCTAGAAATATTACAGAAAAGATTACTGCCTAAAGATTTCAAATATCCCTCTGATAGACTGTTCAACGAGGCTAATGTAATGGATCTACGACAATTATTCTTCTATAATATAATTTCAACATACCATAAAAATAAAAACACTTTCAGCATGCCATCCCACTCTTACCCCACTCGGAACAAGCATCTCCACAGAGTTCCCTAAACATAAAAATGGTTGGGCGACGGTCCTATCGATATCTAGCCCCAAAAATATATAACACCATCCCTCGACATATATATATATAAAAATTAAGTCGGCACCATGGCCAACTCCGTTATTATTGATGCTATATATATATATATATTGATATATATATATGTTGATATATATATATATATATATATATATATATATATATATATATATATATATATACAGGGTGGCCCACCACATTCGCCTCAGTATTTCTACGAGAAATGAAGGGAGTTAGGGAAAAACTTTTAGCACAGTTATATGTGGGTCCATGAGGAGCATATTCCAAAATTATTTTGAAATATATAGGGTGATCCCCAAAAAAATTACATACCAAAGTTATATTTTTTCTTATGGAACACCCTATATTTTTTTATATTGTTAGATACTATAGACAAAATAAAGGTGAGTTACCATTATATTTCCCATACTTAAAACTCACCGTTTCTGAGAAATTCTGAGAAATTTAAAAATACAGACCATAATTTGAAAATTGTTTTCACCCTGTAACGTGTAACGAGCTGCTCGTGATTAAATGTACTGCTTAGCTCAAAGGTTAAAGTTAACTACTACATGAAATTTTTAATGGAATATTATACAGAGTGGCAAAAAAAATTGCCTCAAAATTTGGACACACATTTAATTAAATAGCTTCTTAAAGTTGGATGGAACACCCCGTATTTAGTGGCGTAATTTGACGCACAATTAGATTCCCTTCAAAACTATATTAGGGTTCCCTATACCTATCTCTTCTGCTTTTTACACAAAAGGCATTTTTATATTTTACTTATGAGTAATTTTTTTATCTTGAAAATGAAACACACTGTATTGTAATGAAAAGCTTAAAAAGCATTTTTGAAGTCATTTTATCGAAAAATTAAGAATCTTAAATAGTTTATTATTTTAATAAATGCTCAAAATGGTGTCCATTGATTTGTTGAAAATATAAACAGGATGTTCATAAAATCAGATGTCGACTGAAAGATAAACTTTAGTCACTATCTCCCATCGTCAAGTAGTTGTTTTCTGTTAGGCATTCACAAAAAATAACTTCATTTCAATCGTGGATTTTTCAATTAACAGAAAAATCTTTCTATCAATATTAAATTGAGAATGTTTCCCTTTCCAACATGGTGTCCATTATTCTCGATGCATAGGCGAACTCTTTCTTGAAATGAGTGCTGAACTCTGGATAACATATTTTGCGGTATGGAACGAAACGCATTTCTTATTCGTACTTTCATATCCTGAGGTGTCGTTGGCGGTGTATCGTAAACAATACTTTTGATATATCCCCATAAAAAATAGTTTTTATAGGATATCGTAAATGTATGTTTTTATTAACCCCATATTGTAATTTTGGTATTTATTTCAATATGAAGTCTAATTTGCTAAGAAACAAGCGAATTTAACATATTTCGCCTCAATAATTAAGACACGTGCATCTTCTTATTTTAAAGAATGCTTTAATATTTCAGAAATGGCAATAAATTTGAGTTTTTACATTTGCCTGCATTTTACTTTAGATACACCGTATATTCAAAATTCAAACTTCTGCTTCTAGCGAATCTACGTATTCCTTAATAAAAAGGTTTTTTAAACGCTTTTCAAGCTTTTCATTACAATACAGTGTGTTTTATTTTTAAGATAAAAAAATTACTCATAAGTAAAATATAAAAACGCCTTTTGTGTAAGAAGCAGAAGAGATAGGTATAGGGAACCCCAGTATAGTTTTGAAGGGAATCTAATTCTGCGTCAAATTACGCCACTAAATACGGGGTGTTCCATTCAACTTTAAGAAGTTATTTGATTAAATGTGTGTCCAAATTTTGAGGCAATTTTTTTCGCCACTCTGTATAATATTGCATTAAAAATTTCATGTAGTAGTTAACTTTAACCTTTGAGCTAAGCAGTACATTCAATTACGAGCAGCTCGTTACACGTTACAGGGTGAAAACAATTTTCAAATTATGGTCTGTATTTTTAAATTTCTCAAAATTTCTCAGAAACGGTCAGTTTTAAGTATGGGAAATATAATAGTAACTCACCTTTATTTTGTTAAAAAAATATAGGGTGTTCCATAAGAAAAAATATAACTCTGGTATGTAATTTTTTTTGGGGATCACCCTATATATTTCAAAATAATTTTGGAATATGCTCCTTATGGACCCACATATGACTGTGCTAAATGTTTTTCCCTAACTCTCTTCATTTCTCGTAGAAATACCGAGGCGAATGTGGTGGGCCACCCTGTATATATATATGTATATATGTATATATATATATATATATATATGGAATTGGTAAAGTGATGCACTCGTGCACTCCTGATACCTCACTTCAATCCTTTTCTTATATTTTATTGCTCGAGACTTTCCTCCATGTCTTAGTGTTATCCATTCCTGAATATACTTCAAAATATAAGTCAACTTCTTACAACAAAAATATATATTATATGTGTGTGTATATATATATATATATTATATGCATGTATGTATGTAGGTTCATGTCTGTACATGTATATGTGTCTATTGATTAGCAAATATTCTATATTAAGTAGTTTTTAGTGAATATTTTATACCGATATTTTATCCCCTTATGTTTATAATTTATACTCTAAATTGTCAATTAATTTTTCGAAACAAGTGCTTCGCAGTTATCGAAACCTCTGATGTTTATTTTCCTTGTACTTTCTTTGATGCCCAGAATTTATATCATTTATCCCCTGAATGAATATCATTATTATTATTATTCATGTGAAGAGTAGCTTTAGCCGTCAACATTACTCAATGTACCATTTTTTAATTTGAAAACTGGTCTAGAAGATAAACTTTAGTCATTGTTTTCAATCATCCAAGATAAATTCTCAGAAGATTTCAACGAAAATGAAAAACTTAACTTCTTTATGACAGAAAACGAAAGTTCCCCCTAATTTTCGATATTCCTTAAATTCAAATGATATCATATATAACATATTGACGCAAAAAAAATCCAACATTTCTCATTTCCAATGTCTTCATGAAATCGTTCAATATATGAATATCTGCAAGTAATCACCAACAACATGTTTTTCTTATATTTCTGTTATTTAAAAAAATATCGAGAAGTGGTCCATTTATTTTTATTCGATTCGTAGGTCCCTGGATGCGTTTTTCCGTTTCTTGCACAAAAAAATTAGACCTGAATTCATAGTTGTACCATGAATAATTTTGAAAAGCCACGTAATTCGACCAATCACAAAGTCACAATAGATTGTATAGGATTTCATTTGAGTATATAAGTTATACCAGCAGTGGTTGAAAATTTGAAAAATATGCTGAAACTGAACCAATGAAGTGATTAAAAAATGCTCTAGCATTAGTGATTTTTCAAATTAACCATTTTGAAAAATTCATTTTGCACATCGAGTTTCCAAGTTTCAAATAGAATTTCCTAACTACCTGCCTTGAATGTTATCTAAAAGCGGAGATCCTCAATTGTTGTTTTTTTTCTATATGCCCATGAATAAAAATCCAATGGATTCAAATCTGGTTAACTTGGAGTTCATGCCAATGAACATCTTGTTTGAATCCATTTATTTGAAAATGTTTCTTCAAAATGATCTATAATTACTCTGTGTGTGGACCACGTCCATTTTGTTATTACCAAGGACTGTTACGCCGATGAGTAATTAAAACGTCATCCAACATTTCTGGTAAGATTTCAATATATTTTTGCTCAGTAAAATTGCTACCAATGAAACAGTGTCCAAATAATTCATTACCCAGAAACCTTAAAAATAAAAATTTTGTTGTTTGACTTTTCCAACTAAGATTCTCGCGAGAAAAATGCTTCCAAAATGCAAATGCAAATGTTATTGTATTCTCGATGCAAAAGGTATCTATCGTGTGTGCTCAAGTTCAGTTGATCATAAAAAATTCAGCAACGCCTAAAAGTAAACTCAATCCATTTTTCAGTTTCTTATAGACTTATTTCATTTCTGCACACCCTCTGTAGAAGAGACTAGCGAGTTATAAATTTGTATTCTGGCATGTTCTCCCTATTTGTTCACTATAGACAAAAAGATCATCTAAAAAATTTAGGTCCCAGATATTTCCGTTCAGGGTTCAAAGGAAGGAATACTTGACTCATTGTTTGTTGAAAACCGAATGAAGATTCATTTGAAAGTAATCCATTCTTCATAGGGAACAGGCAGAGTTTTCACGAATGAGGTCGGTAAATAAATACCATTCGAACAGTAGAATTTTATTGAACATACGTATTCAGATAAAACTAAACGAATGAACGAACATGATAATTATCGTTACCTAACAAAATATATTCATTTCATAACCTTCTCAAACAAACATAAAGAATAAATCAATACTGGGGCGTGGCGTCAGGATTGAGCTTCTTTCTCAGTCTCAAATTTTTTTCTATCGTCAAGTAAATGAAAAATGTATATCTCAGATCATATAAATTGAATTGAAATACTATGTTTCCAAGTATTTTCGAGACTAGATTGAATTGACATCACAATCAGATCAGACAATATATGCATTAAAAATTACAAGTCTGCACTTCTACACATATACCAATTAATCAGTTTGATTCACTTTTGGAAGATGAAATTAGTTAATTATTATTTGAATATTGAAATTTTTGGCACGTTGTTCACTGGGGTGTCCTTTTCTCCAATCTCAGTAATTTCCAATTTCTTTCATATTTCAACAATGTATGACCTGCACGCAAGATTATATTCACAATTCATATAATCAAAGATTGGCATGGGAAAATTGCTTCAGTTATATTAATTATTACTCGAGTTCACGGAGAGTTCATTTTGAATACTCCCCTGATAACAATTCGATTTTATCTAATGCATATTCTCAAAATCTGGCAGAAACTGTTGCTGGGCAACGGATGACAACTCCATGTCGATTGGTTTTGTATCATCATACAAAGCTGGTGCTTCGCAGAGTATTGAAATCGTCCCTGCTATGGAGAAGATGATGAATATCCACAGGAAAAGACGATCCAGAACCATGGCAACAAAACCCCAGTCTTGATCTTCCTGCAATAATAATAATTAAAAAATCATTATTATTATACAATCAAACGCCGACTATAAAGTTTAATAGGATAGCGAACGTTGGATATGATTTTTTAGATAGTTTGTTGGCGGGAATTCGCTCAGAATATTGAAAAAAACAATTTCGAAATTGCGGACGTTTCGAAACTTCATTGTTTCATCTTCAGTACTCTGAAGTATAGGAACAAAAACACATATGTAAAAATGCAATTTTCGAACGATCGTGAAAAGCAAAAAACCTCGGACAATATATTATCAATGTTAGTTTTCTGTATATTGTCCGAGGTTTTTTCCTTTTTAACGATCGGTATCTCACGTATTGTATCTTATTCTATCAATACTCCATTCGAAAATTCCATCCTTCCATATATGTTTTCGAAAGAAAAAGCCATATGAAGGGAGAGAAAATAAGAAATGAAATGCATAAAGCACACAAAGTCGTCTTTACAAAAGGTTCAATATGAATTGAAACACAATTGGTAGACCGACAGGCGAAAAACAACTATTTTCCTAGCAAATACCACGCAGAACGTTGAATGGTATTCACCTGACAATCCATGCAAACTTCCAGGTCAGGTGAATATCAAGCATCAAGCATCAAGAGACATAGAACGATTCAACACGTCCTATCTCAATTTGATAAGTCAGATTCCGAAATGATTTGTTATCATAATTTTTTTTACTACAATTGTTTTTATCCATCGATATAAAAATCTATATATACCACGGATATTTATTTAATTTTATCTCAGTTTGTCTAGGTCTCAATGTTGTGTTACAGAGCCCTGAAGATTAATTTAACAACATTCGAAACGTTGGCAACGAAACTATAATTTTTCTTCAACCAAATTTATCAAAATTCCTAGAAACATTCTGAAAATAATAAATTTGAATTTTCAAGTCAAGTTCCACATAACTTTTCGAAACACACATACACTTTTATGGTCTGAAATATTTAAAAAAGTTGAATGAAGTAAAAACAACCCAAAATACATTGAAGTAATACCTTTGAACTCTTTTCAGTCATTACAATGTATACTTTTCAAATGACTTCGAAATATTGTAATGATCTTCCCACAAGTTTGAGTAACAGGTGTTTCCAGTAGAATTCAGATTTGGTTGAGGGAAGATCAAAATAACTAGACCCACTATCGATCTGTTTCCGACGTTTCGACTTTTATAAAGTCATCTTCAGGGCACCATAAAAGGGATGGTGATTATTAGGGTAACACAGGGAATAATAAAATGATGTTAGAAAGCACAATAAAATAAAAATACATACACATATTTGACTTGAAATGCAACAATTTTTAAGAAATTATCAACATGAAATGACTTGGATGAAATATTGGAACAAAATTATGTAGAAAACAAAAATCATGTAAAAAACAACAGGGTACTCACGAGAAAAGTAAGTTCGTTATCGAAATAAACTTATTGCTCGAGCTCGACAAAATAAAAAAATTATCGGTCATACAGGGGATTCAACTTTTCTATATAGAAAATAAAAGATACTTTATGCATATCTTCACTTCGGAAATATTTGAGATTATAAAGTTGGGCCAAGTCCAATTGAAATATTTCAGTCATATATTCTACATTAGCAACTCTCTCAAACGATATATCTGAAATGGACCTGTGATATACAGGGTATGAAAAACCGATTGCCACATATTGTAAATAAACATTTGCAGAATCTTATTTACTTTGAATGGAACACCCTGTATACTATCGATCCATAAGAAGTGCCAACAAAGGCTCTACAAATGTCATCAAGTATTGCCTATGGTTGAGTTTGCTAGTTTTTCTTAAAACAGCTATTTTTTTTCGAAAAATGGCAAGTATTTATATTTCTCCGCTATAATCTCAATGAACGTCTTTTTTCAAAGCAAAATCCATTTGACGACTGATAGAATATACGAAAGATATCTTTTTCAATTATGTACATTATGAGGTGTCCTATAGTTCTTTTTATTTTTTTTTCTAAGAAAAATGACAATTATTTCTATTTTATCGCCATAATATCAACGATTTTTTTTACTGTGAAATCCATATTTGACGGCTGTGATCGAGATTATGTTTGTAACACATGTATTACCTGTTGCTAGATAAACAAGATGTGAATTACACCATCAAAATGTACGGTCTTGAATATTTACAATAATTTTAATAAACTCGAAATTTGTGCCATATTCTTTCGGTCTGAAACAACCTTTCAGCGAATGAAATATTTATTGGAAATCAAGTAGTCTGGCAAATGATAGATCAAAATTTTTTCCTGCAAATTAGTATTGAAATCTTCAGTGAATCGTGAAGTTGAACTTTTGATATAATTTCCTCAAGTTTTCAAAAAGTTATCTGATTGATATGATTTTCATATTAGGTGGATTAGACATGAATTGTTTGTTGGCAATCATAATTTATTCTCAACGGTATCCAGATAGGAGGCATCCAGATGAAAGATCTTTCCGAAAGGTCCTGACACGATTTGTTGAAACTGGAAGTATCAATTATTCTAAACATGAGCGCATCAAGCCAGCTAGCTACTAATGAAGATAATGAATTGCAAGTTCTTCTTGCTGTTGAAAAAGATCCTTGTAGGAGTCAACGACAAATTGGTGAAATAGTGGATATAAGTGAGAGATCAGTGCAACTTATTTTGAAGAAACATCCTTACCACGTTCAATTACATCAAGAACTACTGTATGCCGATTTTGAGAAAAGAGTGAGCTTTTGCAATTGGGCTATGGGAGAAATTCGTCAAAACGAATATTTTTTCAATAACATTTTATGGTCGGAAGAATCGCCATTCCATAAAAATGGATTTGTGAATCGACATAATTACCATTATTGATCGTCAGAAAATCCCCACTTATTGAGACAGGTGGATTATCAACATAGGTGGTCGATAAATGTCTGGGGAGGCATCATTGGAGAATATGTAATTGGTCCATACTTTTTTGAGGGACATCTGTATGGAAATGATTTACCAGGTTTGTTTGGTGGAGACATGGGCGTGAAAGCTGTATAGTTCTGAGTTTAAATTTCTTAATAATATTGGTTTTTTGAGTAAAGGAGTGTTGGGAGTTAAAATTCAAGAATCTCTCAGATGAGGTCGGTTTAAGGTAACACTCTGTGATGATTTTGTTGTCGTCCGTTCTTATGATTGAGTTGTCTGAAAATGGTTATCTTTTATTTTGTTCTCTTTCAACTGTATAAATTATGTTAAGTAATAATCTCAACCCCTATTGTAGTGCATTGAAGATGACTTTATTAAAGTCCGAACGTCGGAATCAGATCGATGGCTCTAGTTATTTTGACCTTTCCCCAACCAAATCTAAATAACAATAACCAGGGAGGTCACGAAACATCATTTTTATTCGTCATCTGAATCATATAAACCCCCTATTATTCTCACCGCATTGAATTGATCTTGTCTCTGAATGTGATGCTGGATGAACATCACGTTGTGTATTGCTTTTTCCAACTCAAATGGATACTTCCTCCTTGTTCCAGAATCACTTTCATCCAGTCCGGAAAATACTGAAGGTAAACCATTGTACCCCAGGCGTTCGCTCAGCGTTCCGGCAAACCCCCTCAATCTAAAATAAAAACAAATACATTTTTTGTAGAAGCGATAATTAGTATTGTCAACAGCTGATTCACATTTTGCTCAGGTAAAGTGATTTATAATTTATTTCTCATAGTCATTGTGATTTTATCTCATTCTAACCATACTTAATCGTTCTATATTGATGAATGAATTTTTATCATTGTTTTAATACATTTCCAGATTCATTGTGCATATCCGTTATCAATTTCATTATATTATCCGCACTCCAGGAATGACACTATCTCTGAGAATGTATTGGTTTATTCACTGAGCTTGAAATACCCCTTGATTTATCAAAACCGGCCTTTATTTCCCGTATCTCATTTGTCCCTATCTTCTTAGTTATAACGGAATGTCTGTCCTTAGTAACTTTTGGCTCAGTGATATCCTATCGTGCCGGGTCAGTTAGAGATATTTTCAAACACCTTTTAGATTACTAAATATATCTACTTTTCGAAATCCTTAGAAACGGTCTTTTAATTATTACGTGTCTGTATTGGAGTTATTTTCTATCTCTCCTTACTTTTATAAAAACAATTTCGTATGACTCAAGATGCCAGGGCTGGTATTACAGATTCTCACATTCGCTATTGCCACGCAAAAAATGATCTAGTTCACCTACCTGTTAGTAGTTGTAGTAGAATGCAATCCATTACACCCACTAACTCTGTTGATTGAAGAGCTAGAAGTACTAGAAGAAGACGATCTACTCGATGCCATTGCATCGATTTCCCTCTTCTTCAAAGACATTCTGTTCATAGGAATCTTATTAGCCGCCAGCTCAGTCAAAAGATCCTTTGGCACTCTCATGAACAACAATTTAGGTACGCTCTTGATGAAGATATTACGCACCCAGGGCGCCATCTTGTGGGTGCTAGGTTTTCTATAATGCACGTTGAGAATGATGATAGTAATTACTACTGAAAATGCCACCATGACCATAGTGAAGAGGATGTATTTTCCAAGAAGGGGTAGGGCTAGAGATGTAGATGGGATGATTTCCGATATCAGTAAAAAGAACATCGTCTGTGAGAGAAGGATGTTGATACACAATGCGATTTTTTCTCCGGAGTCAGCTGGAAGATAGAAGACGAGCACTGAGAGGTAGGAGATGCCCACGCAGGGTACTATGAGGTTAACGGTGTAGAAGAGAGTTTTTCTTCGAAGGGTTATATTGAAGAAGATATCTGGAATGGAGTTACACTCATTATTTCATTTGCTATTTGAATTTAATTCACTTCAATTCATTGACAACCATTTGTAGACATGCAAAGCTTGGATATGACAAGTCATTATATTATACATTCAGTAGCCTATTGGCAGTAGAATATCATAGAGATTGAAAACGAAAATTAATTCAACACATTTCATATTTGAAATATAACTAGGTACATACAAGGAATGTACATGACGAACATTATAAATTTAGGTGTTTTGCAATATATCATAAATTGATCAAGGCTATATAGAGAGCATTTATTATCAACATATTTTCAATTCTTTTCTTGATGACAGGCTACGATATCTGTTTTATTAAACCGACGAAACCAAAAAGGAGGAGGTTCTCTAGACCCGTATATTTTTTTTCTATCATTTTTTTTATGTATGATCACGCATAACTTTTTACTGAGGCGTCCGATTCCGATTATTTCTTTTTTCAGTGTACTTCGTAGGTGGTCCCATTTGAATTTTAAAGATGAAATCCACCCCTAAGGGTAGCAACATGAAGGATATTGATCACTCACCCTCTGAATTCTGGTCCGTTAACCGATTCTATCAGGCATAACTTTGTACTGGGTTCTTCGATTTGGATGATTCTTTTTTTAATAGATAGGGTATACCTTATATTTAGATTCCGAATGGAACTATATACCCTTACGGGTGGAAGAATATGGGATAATTGATTTTTCACTCATGAACATTGGCACACACATACGTAGTTGACAATGACAGATCGCTACTGACATTATTTCTGTTCCACATCCGTCAAAACCATTATATTCTATGAGAGGATGGAATGATATACAAAGTAATGAAATAAACTAACCAGAACAACAAAAATAATTTATATTACAACAAATAGTAAAAGTAGATAATCATATTATTTAACTGTTAATAGTTGAAGTAAGGTGGGTGAGTAAGTATTTTGGAAGTAATCAAGAAACAAGTAGGTGGTAATTAGTATATTTTAGCCATAAAAAATAAAAAATAAAAACTTTTTAACAAAAAATTAAACCGACGAAATACGGAACTGAAAAGTAAAAACTAAAATAAACCTTCTTAGTCTCAGTAACTAAGCTCCTAAACTAATGTAAGAAACTAATTTTGAGTCGGCGCCAAACAAACAATCAACGAACATCATTAAATTACTTCAAAAACATTATCAGAATGTCACCGCGCAACTCGATGCCATCATTTGACGCCTTACCTAGTTCATTTGCTTGTTTGTTTGGCGCCGACTCAAAATTAGTTACTTACATTAGTTTAGGAGCTTAGTTACTAAGACTAAGAAGGTTAATTTTATTTCTTACTTTTCAGTTCCGTATTTCGTCGGTTTAATTTTTTGTTAAAAAGTTTTTAATTTTGTTGGTTATACAATGAATATACATCCGCGAATTCAATCGATCAGAATTAAGCCTCTTTCACAGTGATCTTGATTTTGTGTACAGGATTGGTCAGAAGTATAGTATTTCTAATTTCAATTGGACCGACATAAAAAGTTTCGAGAAGGAATTCTCTTCCACACGACAGAACTTTTTTATGATTGTACCAGAACGCTTTGAAAGTAAAAACACCGGGCAGTGCATATGAACACTCCTCGTAGTGCTCTTATTTTTATTACCGTTCCAATTGGGATTAGAATAACTATATTTAATTGTATTGCGGATGTATATTCCTAGGCTATCTCTTCTAGAAAGACCAATTAGTTTATTTTCTTTTTATTGTGGATAATGTTTATTAAAAATATCATTTCCCTAGTGAAGGTATGTAGATGGTTTTTCAAGTAAGGAAAAAGGTAAGGAAAGCATAACATCCTCGAAATCTATGCAGGCACATCCGTGGGTATAATCTAGTACCCCATATGAAAATAAATAGTCAAATGAATATTATTCGAATCGACATGTACCTGGATATGGTTCAGCACAGCAAGGGTAGTATTTCTCATGTCTTTCTGCCGGAACTCCCATGATGTCCCATTCGACACTTGGGTAATACTCCCTTAAGTCAATCCCGACTTCTACTTTGTCCTCACCAACCTTCTGGTTTATGTGTTTCAAATTGATCTACAAAAAAGTTATATTGAGGTTTTTTTTTCTTTTATTTTATGTGATACTATAGAAGAAAGACAGCAATAGCTTCGCTGAACTGATCTGGCCTATAAATCCATATGACTGAAATACCGGTTATACATAATTTGTACCTTGTGAAAATATTTTGCCAGCTATTACATTCAAGTTTCCAGTGGGACATAAAGCAAAAGCCATCTACATTCAAAAATATATTGCCAAACCACATGCTTCTGATAATGATGGAGTTCTGTTGACTGAAGGATCAAATGAAGCATGGAACATTCAATTCAAATCGCAGCAACCAAATAAACTAGACTTAAATGTTTTAAATCTTGGTTTCTTTGATTCCATTAAATTACTCGGGCACCAAGAGTCGCCAAAAACTATAGACGAATTGATCGAATGTGTGCAAAGGACGATAGTAAACTCGGTCTTTAATGGAAGATGTACTATTACCACAGGTAAACTCGGCATGCTAGATATTTTCTGCCTCGATCTTCATAGGTAAACTCGGCCAGTAGATAGATACCTAGGACCACATACCTTATATTTTGACCCGATGTGGAAATATCAGCAACCCGCTTTCTAAAATGATTCAGACCAGCCGTAAGGAAGAATTTATTTAAGTCAACAGCAAAGATTCTAATTCAAAATGAAATATACAGTATGTCTCGCTTCTCATGGAAACACCGCCTCCTTCCGTAATTATTGGAGTAGAATTCTGTAATTTTCACGATCGGTCTTAATTTTCTGATGGGGTTGACCTGAGTGACATACACTGCACGCTAGGAGCGATGGATATACCGATTTTTGGGAAAAATAATATTAGGGGGCAAGATAGGCTTAAAATACTCACGGATTCGTGATCAGGACATCAACTTTGGTCGTAACTATTGCAGTAAAATTTTTGTAATATTCACGATCGTTAGAAATACCGAAGATAAGTCCAAATTTCTTCTTGGGTCAATCTGAGTGACTTACACTGTGCGCCAGGGGCCATGGATATATTGATTTTTGCGAAATATAATATAAGTGGGCAAGATATGCTCAAAATTCTTATGTATTCGTGATCAGTACCAATACATATTTCCGCTGAAAAATTTTCGGTTCTCAAAAATCCGAATTTGTCCCTTTCATCATGGAAACCCTTCATAATGATTAAAGTAGAATTCTGAAATTTCCACGATCATAAGGTATACCGGAGTTAATATTGAATATTTTCCGGGGTTGACCTGGGTGATAAATAATGCGCGCCAGGGACGATTGAAATGCTGATTTTCGCGAAAAATAATATTAGGAGGCGATATAAGCGAAATTTTACTGATTCGTGATTAGGACATCAAATTTATAACCGATCGGCATCGAATTTTCCCACTTCTCATGGAAACACCTCCGCGATAGGTAGATATTCAGGGGATGAGTCCTAATAATATCAGGAGTCAAATTTGCTGAGCTTTCAGAGGGGAGTACAAGAATATGAATTTTCTAAACGAAGTATTGAACTTTATCTCCGAAAACATCACAAAATCGAGAAAAACGAGTCAGACTATGTTATTGAAGCATAACTCAAAAAAAAAAACTTTTTTTTGTTGTTCATTAATACTCGTTAAAGGAATAACGGTCAGAGAAACTCAATGTAGAAATATTTCTCAATAATACTGCATTATCAGTGATAATTTTATCACTCGATATAATAATAATAATATACATTCATTGACAGAAAATAATATCTAGATACATTTGGGGAAAGAAAAAATGAAACCTGTCAATAGGTTACAAGATTGACATAAACCCTTCTTACTCTTGCACCTCAATAAATAATAATAAATAAAAAATAAAATACGAAGAAAGAGAAAAAATATATAGACGTGAAATTGATTATGATTGTAATAATTATGATGAAGGGTGTTTATTCCATTGTTTTCTCGATGAAGATTCTATCAACCACACCATGAGACATTATTAAAACAATTTTGAAATGAAATCAAATCATGAGATCCACGCCCATACATATAAAAATATACAAACGCTATATGGATATTGTTACAATATTAAATCAATAATGGTATAATAAAAATGTGAATAATATAGAACGACAATGATAGAGAGAAAAAGAAAAACATTGGAGGAAACAGAACAAAAATACAATATGAAAGAGAATGAATGAAACTTACAAAAATAATCGGTGATAATTATTATAGTGGAGAACACATATATATTTAATAATGATGATTATTTGATAATAGTTTTTGGTAATAGATTTTGCTTGTAACAATTTTTGAAACACACAATAGATTTAGATTGGAGGATCGGCGGGAGTTATTATATAACTTTGCGATGGTATAAGTAAAAGATCGCTGGAAATGCTTGGTGGAGTGCCTAACAATATGAATCATTTCACGTCTTTTTATTATATTAGTATGGGGGTGTATGAGTGACAACTATTTCATGGAATAACACCGCGGAATGAAGTGTGCGCCTATCAAACATTTTCAACCATTTTGCTTTTCCAAGGGTGTGTGAAATGGGATCCCTCTTCCTTATGCCAAATGAAAATCTCAAACATGAGTTTTGAACCTTCTGAATTCTCTGTTGTCTATTGGTATTCAGAAAGTAGTGATATACTACATCACAATAGTTAAAAGTGGACAGAATCAGAGAATCACACAAAAGCAATTCAGGTTCAAGGAATGTCTGTGAGAATATAATAATTTCATTTTTCCATAAGCCTTTTGTATTAACAGTGATATATGCTTTTTAAATTTTAGGTCGTCATCGATTGTAATTCCCAAATTTCTCACATGACTCTTCACCGGAAGGTGTACACCACCTATTTTTATACCCAAATCACCAACTTTCAACCTAGTACCCTGTCTTCCAGATTTGATTACAGAGCACCTGTCAATATTTATGTGTAGGGAATGTTTTTCCGATACTTCCACTAAGTGGTTCTGTTCTTTGTTTATGATATCAACACTATGTTGCATCACATCGTATTTGAATGAATAATACAATTGAGTACCATCGGCGTACATATGACACTTCAAATTGTTCAATCCTACGGTCAGTTGAGTCGTATATATAATGTACAAAATGGGCCCAAGTATTGACCCCTGGGGTACACCCGATGTCAATGTCTTTAAATTTGATAAATCATCATCAACTTTCCCCATTTGCGATCGGTTCGAGAGATACGATGTGAAAAACTTTACAGCATTATCAGTTAAACCATTATAATGCATTATGGAGAGAGGAAGTTGATGATTTATCGTATTCTACAGTTATAAACTCTGCAAAAATCGATCTATCTATCGCCCCTGGCGCGCAGTGTATGTCACTCAGATCAACCCTAGAAGAGAGTTAGACTTATCTTCGGTATATCTTACAATCGTGGAAAATACAGAATTTCACTCCAATAATTACGGAAGATACCATGTGAACTGAGACAAATTCGGATTTTTCAGAACTGAAAATTTTTCAGCGAAAATATGTATTGGTACTAAAGTTGATGTCCTGATCACGAATCCGTAAGAACTTTGAGCCTATCTTGCCCCCTAATATTATTTTTCACAGAAATCGTTATTTCCATCGCTTCTGACGCGCAGTGTATGTCACTCAGGTCAACTCGATGAGAGAATTCAAAGAAACCCCCAGTATATCTACCGATCGTGAACATGACAGAATTATATCCAATAATTTCGGAAGATACAGGGGTGTTTCCATGAGAAGTGAGACACACTGTATGATACAATTCACTTTTACCAAAAGAATGATAGAAATGCCAATTAACATCCAGATAGTTGAATTAGGAAATCTAGTGATTTCAAGGATTTGGAAACCAGTGTTCCACAGTGACCAGTGAAGATTACTTTGTACTTATTCAATCTACCCAGGTCTTATGTTGTATAAGTGAATGCCAATATTTAGAAATATCCAAACAACTTTTTTGAATATTTTGGAATGGATTTGCGGAATTTCTATACTCATATTATGCTATGCAAAATGAATACCTGATTGCCATCATATGACCAAGAACCAAATTTCATGAAACATGTTTGTTGATCGAATGGAAAATATCTGACATCGATCTCACAGGATGATTTGAAGATGGCTGGAGGAGTCCAGAGAACTTTCCCTGTGTGTCTCAAGACAGCTTTCGTCATGGTTGTTACGACATACTCGCCATCGGCACTGAAAAAATGAAGAACTCAGATTTATGCATCTTTATCTTTGTTTCTTCTTTGTTGATTTGTATCCATTTTCAATAAATCGAAAAGTAAAATATGGATTAGACAGTTGATGTTCGTAAATTCTGCAAGGTTAGTTCGTCCTATATATATGTAATATGCTGAATTGTCGCGTTTTTGAAAAATTATGACCATTTCAGATGTTGCACCTTTGAAAAAGTTTTTTGTATTTGAATATCACTTGAGTTTTCGGAGTTTAGTGAACAGATGTATTGGTGGTGAATTTATCTGTGAATATTGTTTTTGAGAACTGTGATTTTTAGGTTTCATAAATATTCAACTAATTTTTATGAAGTGGTTTTGGTCGACAGACTTTTTTTGAGCTTTGAAAGATGAGATGGCTATGGCCACCATTATAATAATATCCATTTTGTTCATCAAAGTGATACATACGAGTACATGGTTATTATTTGTTAAATATTTCACTTGTTTCATTGAAAAAACATATAAATATCGTTTTAAGACGTTTCATTGGGATCGTAGAATTGCCTTTTCATTTGCTACTCTGAAAATCGTGATAACTTTAAGAACCTACTTGTTATATAAAACGATATCTGGCAGCCATATATGTTCTGATGGAACATATAACTCAGTCACACCACCATATTCCTCTGGATCCCACATAAACTTGTGATCTTGCCATTCCTGTAAAATTGAACGAAATATTATCGCTGAATAATTCCTCATGTAGCAACTCACATGCTCCAACCAAACGTTGGTGGTGAGAATTTGATCTCTAAGATTCTGAAACAGAAATGCAAAATACTGGTGAACGTCATTTGAATAACATAAATTCAGAATTTTTGTATGGATGAATGAATTCTCATTGATAACGGCATCAATGACAGTTTCTGAAAGGGATTTGATCTGACAAGACAAAAAATTCCCAGGCCACCACTAGCAATGGATTCAAATCTAAGATGTATCCTAGTACCTCTGGTGTACAACAAGGTAGTCACTTCAGACCCCTATATTTCACAATTTATATAAAGATATTTTGGATATTTCAGAATACTAGTATACGCAGATAATTTGAAAATATTTCTTCGAATGAAAAGCCTTGATGACTGCGTCCAAGCACAGGAAGATTTGTTGAATATTAAAAACTAACTTACCAACTGTACTTAGTGGGCACCGTTTTGGAATCAATCTGTTAGTTTACCAAATTTAGCATGATAATTGATAAATGTAGGCATATGGGTTACATATAGTTTTCGAAATAACTAATGCATCAATGTTTTCAGGGTGACATTGCAAGATATTCTCTTTTGTTATTTCACAAATATATCTAAAGTTATATTGTACCAACATCGCGGATTGCTAAGTTTTTCCAGCCAAAGTTTCATTCAGGATATTTTGCCAAAATTTTCGTAATATATTCCCAATACACATGTGCTACTCGGGTTGCCTTCAAAAATTTTGCAATAAAAATTGTATTCAAAGTGTGCCACCATAACGTTTCTGTTAATCTTTACATGTGATGTTCTACAGGAAACAGGGCTTCGATATATCTATATTGCTTGTTATGCTGATGACATAGCCCTGATTTCTAAAGCTGGCATAATATTCACCCTATTGCAGCAGCGGAATTGCGAGAATTACAGATTTGGCTTGATTATAACCTACTGAGTTTAAATATGAGAAAGACAACATTAATAACACTTTCTTTAAATTCTTGTAATCAACTCCGTAATAATTTTACTAGTACACACAAGCCTACTTGCACCAAGAATATATTATATAACTGTCCGACGATGGAAAACAAAACTACTTGTTGGCTAAAAAATATTTGAACCCATTCTGAGAGCGTGAAAAAAAAGCACAGAACAAGCATCTAAATGCCTAGGAATATTTCACCCACGATGATGATTTGTTACCAAAATCCATTCAATTTTTATTATTTATATTGTATATTGCATAATCATATTGAATATTATTATATTCAGGGTGAAAATTGCACTTGTTGGTTTCAATCAATTCGGATAATGATGGCTTCAAGAAGACGAAACGTCGAATATTAAACCTACCTTCTCATCCTATGAAAATAACATGAAACTACTGAAATGCTTACCAATTCAATCAACTGAGACAACCTCAACCCTAACTTCACTAAAACGGTTTGCGTATTATTGGTAACTGGCCTTATCAGTCTATTATAGTTGCTAAGTAGATCATCATACAGTCTCTTGGCGTCAGGATTGCATAGGGAAAACTCCAAGAAAAACAGGAAAATTACCAGAATCACCCACTCCACCTTCATATTCATTATTAATATTTTAAATCCATCACTTGAGATGCAACACTATCAATCACCATAATTGTTCATTTATGTAGCAACTTTCGATATTTATATCAATTATATAATTGTTGAGTGGGATGGAAAGGGCGAAAATCATGCTGAAATTTCAGACAGGATATGGCTGAGAGGTCGAGATCCTTACACAGTCTACAAATCCTTAGGGGATGGCAGTTCTGTTGGGTTTTACTGTGAAAATCGATTGTGGTGCGCAGTGCTGAGAAGCAGGGTCGGATTCACCTTTGTTATCATTGTAGATTAGAGGAAACTTCAAATTAAATAATTTTGATATAGGAACAGTATTTGAATATTGAAAATATTGTTTGACGATTCATAGAACTCGATGAATGTTCGACAACCTTATTTTGTGAAAATTGTTCATGACGATTGTGTATGTTCATTTTCAATCCAATTCTTTAATAATAATAATAAAAATGAATATCCTGTTGGGTAAACTATATATTAGGATTATCTTTCTTCCCTTCTTTCGGAATGCAGTAACCCTCGCTTTTTTCCAATTGTTAGGTGTTGAACTGCTTCTGGCTTGTTTGATTATATATGACAACAGTTGAAGGGCTTGAAGAATGCCATTATCTCCTGAAGACGTGTATGATTGGAAAGAGTTGACTGCTCATATGAACATTTGGGGTACATATTATAGCTACTGCCCAGTCTAGATTTATCATATGAAAAATGCGTTTTCAGTAGGAAAATATTCTGTTTCTCTCCATCCTCTGTGTGGCTAATATCCTATTTCCTGTGTGGCATTGGCAATTGTAATGAAGTGGAATCTTTGTTTTTTAGAGGGGATGAGACTAATTTGTTATAATAATTGTTATTGTTATTTATTTATTTTTTATATTTAATAACTAGTTATCATAATAAAATATTTGTTATGATGAATTTGTTTAATTGTTTTTTTCTATTTAATACTTTTGAAAAGTAAATACCTATCATAACAGTAATGAAACCCCGGCTATGTTGTCCTCACCCTTTTTCAACACACTTTTACGTTATCCCAGCTATGTAGTATGACGCATCTCCGTTCTCAAATTAGGGTTCTGTAATGCCAACTCGTTGCGCTGCTTGACGTCAAAAGTTTTATTTTGTGGGAAGATTCATGATTTGGTACTGCATAAATAAACAATGAATTCAGAAAAATCGTGAAATAGTTATTCTTTTATCGAAATAAGTTCTTAAATTGACCTAACCTGCGATATCTAACTCATCTGAATCAGAACAGTGATGTGAAATACTAAAACTTGCTTATGTGTGATAGAATACTCTGTGAATAACACGTTTTATGGTTATGCTCAGTCTATGAGCATAGATGAAACCAATGAATGTTCAAATGCATGGATACAGGTGATTCAAATAACCAAAATAAGTGTCTGGTCCTGATATGTTCACTTTATTTAGTTCTGGTTTTCAAAATAACTGCTATTCTTCCGTTTTGGGGTTTTGCTGACTGTTAGAAGTGTTCTTGATATCTGCAAGAGTACAGCTCCTCTGTAGAAGGCTCCTTTGTCACTGGCAACGTCACGGACAGGACTTTTGTTATATTCATAAGGTAAGTGGTTTTTTCTTGTTGGTTTATTTTCCCATTCTTATCTGGATTCGTTTTATAACGTTTAAGGATAGTTTTGCTTGTTTTCTTCTTGTGTTTTATGATAAATTGTTCTTCTAAATTGGTACATGGTTTCGTTTCTCACATCATTTTTCATTTCTTCCAAACTTGTTATCTTTCCAATTGGCAACCATCACTTTGTTTATTTTCACAAATTCAAAAGTTTGTTTCCCACTTTCTGTATAACTTTCTGTTTTTCTAAATCATTCTAATGATTTTATTTACAATATATAATTCTAGATCTTATATTATATGTAAAAAATTAATTAAAATTCATATTTGACACTTTTCTGTTTTAAAAATTTTTCTATTCTACTATTTCCCTAAAATTGTTTCTGACATCTCGCTGTTGGGTTTCCTTCTGATATGATTAACCATACAGGATGTTCCAACTTGAATACCATTTTATGAATTTTGATTTCTATATTATTTTTATTGGTTGTGCAAATTGAATGTAGTGTTGGTAACATACTTATGACAATAGAAATACTTCAGTGCTGACTTTTTGAGACATATGCGTTGACTAGAACATGTTACAAGATTCCAGAACAGTAAAAAGTATAGAAAAATTGTAAAACAAACATAGCATGAACCACGATAACATAAATACCTAAAAATGATAATGAATTATCAGTTTCATTAGTTGATAAACATTTCCTAACATAACAATAAATATATATATATATATATATATATATATATATATATATTTATTTATCATATTCGTGAAAACTTTTCCATGACCAAAGAAACACAAATAATATTCATCGCTCGAATCGTGTTATGGTCAAAGCACTTTCAATTTTTACCGAATCCAATAACTTTTCTGAAAAACTGTCTTTGCTTAAAAACCTTATTCGTATTATTATAAACAACGAAAAATATTGTGTTTGATTATATATTTTGGAAAACTTTTCCAGGACAAATAAGTTTCCAATAACTTTTCCAAAAATAATTTCTCTCCCTAAAAACCTTATTTGGAATATATTCGAAAAACAATAAGCCAAGTTTTTAAAGGAAATAAAAAAATGTTACCTTGATTGGGATTCGTTCCTGTGTCCTTCTGCTTGGTAGGCAACAGTGTAACCGTTGAGCTATTTCCTCGTTTGGTAATAAATGACTCGATAGTATTTTTCTACACCAAATTTCTTATATACCCGAATTTTCCAATTTCCGGGCAGCCGTTCTCACGTTTTGCGCTTACAAAGAGTCGAGATTCGTTCTTATCATATAGATTATTCAGTCTTCGCTAATTTCCACATATTATGTTTCTTTATTGGATCATGCAAGTTTGCAATAGCCAGTCATCCGTACAGAACACGTCTTACCTAATGTATCTGCTGCATCATTGCAGTGATAGGATCTATGATTTTCCTGATATTTGCCAGAATTTGGGGCTGACTCATAAATATTGAAATCAAAACAAAAAAAAGGGACTTTTTGTCTGTTTCTTACCTTATATAATTATGAAATGAACGCAACCCAATTCATTTAAAAATAAATATCCAAGCTTAAAGAAAACAAAATGTCAAATATCCACAGATAACACAAAACCCTTCGCATTTGTTAGTAGACCCTGGAACAATACCATGGTATGGCGGGTGAATACTGCATAAAAACATGGGTAGTATATGTGCAACATTATTAGGCGGTGGTGTACCGAAAAGCCATGCGGTCCTTGTCTCCGTTGTGTCCCAATTGCTATAGCCAATTTATTATCGAGAATAGATTGTAACATAATCGACATTGAATTTGTTTGAGAAATTGCGCAGTTTTTTTGTGAAAAAATGGTTTTAGTTGGAGGAACTATGAGTGACTTTCAGCGTATTGAAAAAATAACATTTTATTGAAAATTTAGTCTCAACACATTACCAGAAAACATTTCGGACAGTGAAATAATTTTATCGAATAACTCTATTATATTAGGAGTTATTGCGCCTTCATTTTGATTTTTGAAATATTCCAATTTTTTTCGTTTTTTCCTTGTAACTTTTGTCATGACCACGATGGCGTGTCGTAGATTTCCATCCGATGTGTGGAATAACATAAGAAATCGACCTGCACAGGTCCCATTTTGATATACCCAAATATGGGTCTTTAAAACGAGCGATTTCGTCGCAGTTCCCACCGGACTAAATGGTTTTGTGATTGCATCAATAATACACTTTAATAATAATGCTGAAACATCATAAAAACCAGTTGACAATTTATTTTTTATTTTATTATTTTTTTATTCAATAGTGAATACAGTTCATTTTCAGTTTACGGATAAAGAAACATAGTTTTTCTGTTGAGCTGATTTTAAGGTATAATGAACTCATTACCATTTATTTCATCTACCAATCTAATGGGCATTTCTATGTTGAACTCTCTGGCCATTATATCACTTGTTTTCTAGTGGCTATTTGATCCCCTTTACAAACCTGTTTTATAGGTTTGATTACTGCGATTTCCCATGATATAACTCACACATCTTCCAGCTCATATAGAAATTCACTGAACCCTTTTGAATCTTTCAATTCCAAATCTAAAAATCATGGCAACTTTGAATCCTGACACCTAATAACACAAACAACTCAAATCAATAGGATACTACAAAAATAACTCAAATCTTATCAACTATTTCTGGGTATTTCATATGAATTTTGGCTGATTGGCCTGATTGTTTGAAGGTAAGATTGGTGGACAAATTTTCGTTTTCTTAAAATCGAAAAAAAGATCAACTAAAATATTCTCAATTGTCGAATCAAGTTTCAGAAAAGGACGTAAATGTCATAACCATATTCAACTTTGATCATCTATACCTTCGCTTTTCTGTTATCCTGATCAGAATGGCGAGTTTCAAAACCTTTGAAAATGGCGCGGGTAAGTTTGTTTGTTTCGTAAAAAATTCAAGATTTCAATTTTGGTTATTGTACCAAGAATTTAGAGCTTAATAAACTGGGAAATTAAAAAGAATCTTAATGTGTATGTATATTTGGGGAAAAGTTTATAATTCCCGAAACTAGTCTAATTTGCGACAGCTTTGAAATCACAATAGTCAAAGAATTGCATTCGATTTGGGAACGATAAATATGGAAAGCTTTATCAAATGGAAGATGTCTATATTAGTTAAAAAAACATTTATCAGGATAATTTACTTACAAGCTTGACATTTCAAATAATTTTTGAGGGGATGTAATGATTACATCTATATGAATTTTTCAATATACTCTGTATCCCTAGAGAGGAAAAGTACTTTTCCTCCCTAGGGAGAAAAAATAGAAGTGACGTCATGGTACGTCATCAATAAAATAACTTATACAGATATTGAAGATAAAGGTTCAATTTTAATAGTAAATATACCAAATTCTAAAACAAATATACAGAGAACGTTTGTAATCAATGCTTCACCGGGGAAGGGCCCTAATTATATTGACATTTATAGAAAATATATATCGCTACGCCCTAAAACAGATCAGACACGTTTATTTGTCTGCTATAGAGCAGGAAAATCTATCAACCAAATGGTTGGAAAAAATACTATCGCTAAAATTCCTAAAAAAATTGCAGAATTTTAAAAACTGCCTCATGCCATAAATTATACCGGGCATAGTTTCAGAAGAACCTCAGCAAGTTTACTTGCAAATTCTGGAGGAGACATTCTTGCTTTAAAGCAACACGGAGGTTGGCAGTCTACGAATATCGCTGAAGGGTATGTGGAGCAATCTCTTGCAAAAAAGCGAAAAATTTCGAACCAAATTATGGGAGTCACTGAAATTAATGAAATTGATCGTAATCAGCCAAGTACGAGTACTTCCGGGGGATACCAGCTGTATAATAATGTTGGTAATGAAAATATCACGAAAACTGCGTTGGCTCCAGCTCTCACTTCTATTGGTATTCAAATAACCACTGCTCAAAACTGCACGTTTAACATCAGTATGAATAATTACTCTACCACAAATTAAAAATATGAAGGATGCAAGAATGAAAATAACGTGCATATAAGTTATACTGTATACCTACTTCTTAGTTTTAGTTCTTTAATAAATTTTGTTTGTTAGTTTCATAAATAAATTATTCAAATATGACTTGTTATTTGAGGGGGGCGGAAAAATCATATGTATAACATGGGGGTAGAGTGCCTTTTCCTCCCTTGAATGATTACTGCCCGCCGCTACGCGTCGGCCAGTAAACTTCATCCTCGGGAGGAAAAGTAGCACTTTCCTCCCTTGTAATACAAATAGCTATTTTCCTAACAGGTGCGGAAAGTGATACTTCCCCGCGGGCGGGAAATACACTTTACGCGTGAGTTGCGAACATTATTTTTTCTACGACCGCATACATATTTTAGAAGCATATTAAAAATTAAACTAATAATTACTCTTCAAAAACAAGTTTTTATTTGAGCCGTGTACTAAAACGTATAAAATAAGTTTAAGTCATCGCTGACATTGATTTAATTATTTTTTGTCAAATTATTTGGTTTCAAAAATCTTGTCGCGGTTCATAAAAGTAGGTTCCTATTAATTTCCATGGACAATGATTGGCTGGTAAGTAACAACTTATCGAAGTATTAATTTCATTACAATTCGCGCGACAAACTTCTTGAAACCAAATAACTCAACAAAAAATAATTAAATCATTGTCAGCGATGACTTCAACTTATTTTATACGTTTTAGTACACGGCTTAAATAAAAGCTTGTCTTTAAAAAGGTTTTTTATTAATTATTTTATTTCCTCCATACTTAAAATGAACAATTGCTGTGAATGCTCCTCAACACGTCATTGTATTTGTGGACCAAGTTTCTGAACAAGGCCAAAGAGTTTTGAGAAAGAATGGAATAGAAGAATTTCTTGTAGAAAGTTCAGTGTTGTTCCTGATGTAACTCGGATTTCGTCTTATTTGAAGACTTCTGAGGACATCAGCTTTTCGAATTTAATTACTTCCTGCTTATATTGCTGCAGTTAAAAGAATTGTGGAATAATGATGTTCAAGAATAAAATTTAAAAACAGAAAATAATTTTTTTAGCATAAATATTCCCAATTATGAAAGTAGTAGGTTATATATAAAACGTGAGGTAATGACTCTTAATCTGTAGATATGAGTTCAACGTTATGACATCCTTTCTCTATGCTCACAAACTCTTCAATAAGCTTCTGAGGCTTGTTTCTTATTGAAACTTTCATTATCATAATTTTTTTAACAACATCAACAATTTCTTCCTTATTCACAAATAGAAAAAACACAAATCGAAAACCGTACATACCGGATGCCACACGAGTGTGTGGCTCCAGCATTCATTTCTTGTAGCAGGACAACATGAATTTGTGAAAATAACAGTCAAAGGATAAGTTAGTCGCATCTGCAGTTGAAAAGTTCCATCACTAGGGGTCCATCAAGACCTGACATAACTAGTCTGGTTATACTTCTTTCTTCAGATTTGAGTTACATTACATGGAGATATTGGGAGAGATTTTAATAGTTTTCCAGGTTTTGATAATTTTGGAGTTTACAAAAAAATGCTGTTTGCGATTCTCATACGGAAAAACAGGATTTGTCAACTCACCCAAATCCATTTGGTTACTCTTATTGGCTTGACCCAACTAAATAAAATTCATCCCAAAACACAAATGTATTCTCTTGATAGAATCATTATATTGCGCTGACAAAAATGGATTTCTCAATGCAATGCTGACAATTCTTTGATTTGGATATATGTTCATCTATTGAAACAATCTTTAAGTCATATTCAATGAAAATTTGTTTCAACATAAACAAAAATATTTGTTTGAATTTAACAACGGAAATAGAAGAAGAAGAATATTATTTTGGTTGAATTATATGCGTTAGATGGCGAAGTGTTCGCACAACTGACCCTGACTCAGATAATGTTACCGAACTTATCATCGTTTTGACGTCTGGACTTAAATATCTGGTGTAGGCTTTCAAGCTCGGTTGCCTTATTTGTCAATCCAGTGGATTAACAAAATATTACTCATTTAAATAAATATTTTTTAGTGAAAAGATCAGCTTATTTTATTGAATTGACATTTTATTGAATTCATCAATTCGACATAAATAATTGTTTGAATGAATATTCTCGTTAAAACAATCAGCAAACTTTGTAGATCTGATTATTCGATCAACAAGATAATTACATTGTTGGAACAACATTTCTGCCAAAGCGAGTTATGAATAGAGTTGGTCGAATAAGATATTGGGTTCACGCAAATCAGTTTCAGTTGATTGAAACTTCAAATTTGATCCAAAACCAAGAATTAATTTTACTCATCTACCTTTTTGACTGGCCCCGCTATCGTTTTGTTTTAGTTTTCCACTGAGAGGTTTTACTGTCATTCGCATACCTTCCAATTTGTAATAACTCTGTACTAGGTCTCTCGGCATTTCAATGTTGTAATTGTAATGTTATTTTTCACTTCATCTAATTTTTCGGTTTTCTACTTAAAAAAAATTGAGGGTGGTTGATAAAATGCACCTTTTGAGTTCTGATATTTTTTTTTTAGATTTTTACATAGTATACCACGATGGTGTAAAAGGGCCAACACCAAGATATTTTTCAAAAACATTTGGAATTGCCACTTTGACTGACAATTGTCACTTTGAAGTGACAATTGTAAGTTCAAAGTGGCATTTCCAAATGTTTTTGAAAGAGACAATTGTCACTTCGAATAGACAAAGTTCAATTCTTTTGTATGATTGAGCCGGTATATAGAACGCATAGAATACCATTTTGACTTTTTTGTTTCTGAAAAAAAAAAGAGTCTTATTGATATAATAGAAACATTTCCCCACCTTTGGGGTTGAAAAGATTCATATTTCAAAGGCAATCGCCATTGGGAATTCGTGGAAAACGATTGCTGAAATAATGCAAAAAACTGTGATGCATAAATATAAAAATTTCTGAAGACAAGGACTGAGACTAGCTAGCGTTTGAGACAGTGATTGTGACTACGACAATGACAATGTTGTATACATAGACCCTAAATTATCTAACAACAAATTTCAGTGTACTTTCTGTCGCTCCTCTCGCTAGACAATTCGAATTGCAACACACGCATTGGCATGGCTTTTAATTTGTTGAATATTTTTGAAACCTTCCACATACATACAAATTCAACCAAGACAAGCAGCATCGGAAGCCACGTGTTTATGGATTCATAGTTCATTTCTCCTATCAGGACAACATGAATTTGTGAGATGCTCTCAGTCGGAGGAAAGATCCCAAATTGCAACCACTGAAAGCAGTCATGAGATCCTGAAAGAGGAGGAAATTTCCAATAAAAAAGTCCCACCTCCCGGAACTCTATCTCTATTATTTATATTTTTTTTAAAGCTGAAAATAGGGCTCCGCGAGGTCGTTACGGCATAGGCGCACCGTCTAAAAAGCCGTTATATCACCTAAAATAATTTTTTTATAGTATTAAATAACAATTTGAAAATTTGAATAAATTATGGTGTAATCTAGACACTTGAACGAAAAAATTCTCGGTAAAAAAAAATTTTCATGTCGATTTCTCAAAAAGTTAACCCATTGTTAATTAACAAATTTTTTTCCAATCTCTGCTTTTATAAATTACGACATAAAAGTTTAAATAATTGGTCTATAAAATTTTCGTTTCGTGGAGCACTTTTCATTTAGTGACTCAATAAAGCAATGCAAAAAAAAATTATTAAAGTTTATTATTTTGTTAATTATAATTTTTTCAAATTAATAAAAAATTAAATTTCTAAAAAATGTTATAAAAAATTTTTTTTTTAACCCTTGCTGTTTTCATCTAAATAGGTATTAAATAAATTGGAAAAAAATATTTACGTCATTTGATAAGAAATTGTTAATAAACAAACAGACTATTTTGGGATTTTAAAAAAAATCATTTCACCATCTCATTGCATAGGTGAAATTATGATTTTTGAAAAAAAAAATTGCTTAAATAATTTTTTTTATTGTTTATAATCGTTTTTTTATATTTCAATTAATTCAATTAATTCAATTAATTAACAGAGATATATTTTTTTTTTAAATAATTTCATTGTTTGTTAAGTTAACAATTTGTTATAAACAAATAATATTAACCGTTATATTTTTTTTCGAAAACTTCAAAGAATAACAAAAACAACTGTGTATAACAAAGTATAGAAAAACAGCATTGTTACATATTATATGATAATGAAATTACAGCCGTTCCATAATTTGTCAAGTTATAAATTGTTATAACTTCTGAACTATAAGAGATACGGTAAAGGACATTCGAGTCATTTTTATGAAAGATTCATTTATCTTTAAAATGAATTCAAAATCGATTCTGTAACCATTGTTTATCAGTTGTTATAAGCATTTGTTTATAAAAAATTTAGATTTTTCTATATTTTTTGAAATTTCATAGCTTATAACTTGTTGAATAATATAGATACAGCTACGGACTCAGGAACTTTTTTGTTCTATGATAAAATATCTTTCTAATTACGTACAAATTATAGCAATATAGATTTTTGTTCCTTTTTTTTTTTTTTTTATTAATATTTCTGAAGTTTAATTATTTATTTACTTATTAATATTTACCAAAATAATAATTGAATTTATTTTTAATTTTTTATTTTTTTCAAGTATATTTTCTTAATTATTTAAGCATAATGTATAATTTCAATTATTATTTTAGTAAATAAATAATTAAACTTTATCAGAATATTAATAATTCTAGTGATAAATGAATGAAAATGACAACGACCGAGACTAGCTAGAGCGTTTGAGACAGTGATTGTAACTACGACAATGACAATGTTGTATACATTGACCTTAAATTATCTGATAACAAATTTCAGTATACCTTCTGTAGTAAGTATTAAGTAATCGCATCCCCTCCCTAGCCCTAGATAATTAAAATTGCAACACACGCGCTGAGAAAATGGCTTTTAATCTGTTGAATATTTTTTTCCACATACAAATTCAACCAAGACAAGCAAGCAATCACCGGAAGCCACGTGTATACAGATTCATACTTCATTTCTCCTATCAGGACAACATGAATTTGTGAGATGCCCTCAGTCGAAGTAAATATCAGAAATTCCAACCACTGAAAGCAGGCATTCAAGTTTTTTTATTATTTAAAACTGATATAGATAGGATAATGGGATCTGATGAATATATAATGTAAAAAACATATATTTTGTTAAGAATGTGTTTAAAAGCAATAGACTAAGCGGATACCGTACCTTCGTCATCGGTTGTACCATTTTTTTTATTGGGAGAGCATGAATATACATAAACATATTGCCACTTGATTGTCGAATCCAGGATGGCAGATATGTCTAGAAAATTCCTCATTTCTGATGGTGACGGTCTGACCTGACATAACTCTGATTGACATGAACTTCAAATGAAAAGAGCATATAGGGCCAAAACAAAATAATAAATTATTGAAAATTAATTATTTGCGTTTTTCTATATGTATGTACTTTCCAAACTGAAGTTGTGCAGTTCATGAAGCCCTATCAAACGACCTATAGTTTGCCAATATCGCTATAAAAATGAAAGATTCGGATTTTTTTTTCAATCCTTTAACATACGCCATTTTGAAACTATTCATCCGATTTCGCGCATCTTCGAACTATATCAAGATATTGATGAAAAGTATTGTTGAGCCAAATTTTGTTCCAATCGTACGAAAAATAGGCACCAATTTCATGTCCATAATATTAACAAAAATGGTAGAAATATGATTGAAAATTAAAAAAGCTTGTAAAAATAAAAGAGATAAAAATTGTTTTCAAGCGAGATGAATGAATTTTGTATGGGATTGAACATATCTAAAATAGATAGTAAATAAGTAAGATAAAATAAAATTAATTATAATATTTTTTTTATTCAATATTCAATTCTTAATATTCAATAAATCACTTTTAATCACATAATTTTTTATTGAAGTATCTGATGTGTTCATCAAACTTTAGATCTTTATCTAGATGGACTCCTAGGAATTTTGATATGGTGCAATTTTCTATATCTAGTATTTACTCCCAGAGAAAGATTGGAAAAGGTAAATTTGAACGCCATTACATTGGTTTATCCAATGTTAAGTGTTGAGAGGTTCGAGTTCCACATTCTTTCATTTTATATCAAATCTTCACACATTCTTGTGTTCAGCCTGTCCTTGTCTTTACCAAACCATAATAATGTGGTATCGTCTGCATGTTAGTCAAATCATTGATGTACAGAAGAAACAGGATAGGACCTGGAATACAACCTTGGTCACACCACATTCCAAATCACAAATTGCTTCCATTCACAAAAATATTATTTGAATCCGGTTCGGCTGTGGTCCCTAAAACCGTACCGTACCTTTTGTGTTTCTTAAACAAAAGAGGCTTATTGATATAATAGAAACATTTCCCAGCCTTGGGAGTTGACAAGAATCCTGTTTCAAAGACAATCGCTATTGGGACTTCGTGGAAAACGATTGCTGAAATAATGCAAAAAACTGTGATGCATAAATATAAAAATTTCTGAAGAACATGACTGAAACTAGCATTTGAGACAGTGATTGTGACTGCGACAATGAAAATGTTGTATACATTGACACTAAATTATCTAACAACAAATTTCAGTATACATTCTGTAGTGATAGGTAATCGCATCCCCTCTCTAGATAATTCGAATTGCAATACACGCGCTGAGAAAATGGCTTTTAATTTGTTGAATATTTTTTTCCACAACCAAGGCAAAGCAAGCAATCACCGGAAGCCACGTGTATACAGATTCATACTTCATTTCTCCTATCAGGACAACATGAATTTGTGAGATGCTCTCAGTTGGAGGAAAGATCACAAATTCCAACCACTGAAAGCAGGCATTCAAGTTTTTTTATTATTTGAAACTGATATAGTTAGGATACATGGGATCTGATGAATATATAATGTAAAAACATATATTTTGTTGAGTATGTGTTTGAAAGCAATAGACTAAGCGGATACCGTACCTTCGTCATCGGTTGTACCAATTTTTTTTATTGGGAGAGCATAAATATAGATGAACATATTGCCACTTGATTGTCAAATCCAGGATGGCGGATATGTCTAGGAAATTCCTCATTCCTGATGGTGACGGTCTGACCTGACATAACTCTGATTGACATGAACGAAAGAACTTCAAATGAAAGGAGCATACAGTGCCAAAACAAAATATCAAATTATTGAAAATTAATTATTTGCGTTTTTCTATATGTATGTACTTTCCGAACTGAAGTTGTGCAGTTCATGAAGCCCTATCAAACGACCTATAGTTTGCCAATATCGCTATAAATATGAAAGATTCGGATTTTTTTTTCAATCCATCAACATACGCCATTTTGAAACTACTTATCCGATTTTGCTCATCTTTGAACTATATCAAGATATTGATGAAAAGAATTTTTGAGCCAAATTATGTTCCAATCGTTCGAAAAATAGGCCCTTATTTCATGTCCATAATATTAACAGAAATGGTAGAAATATTATTGAAAATTGAAAAAGCTTGTTAAAATAAAAGGGATAAAAATTTTATTCAAGCGAGATGAATGAATTTTGTATGGGATTAAACATATCTAAAATAGATAGTAAATAAGTAAGATAAAATAAAATTAATTATAATATTTTTTATTCAATATTCAATTCTTAATATTCAATAAATAACTTTTAATCACAAACATTGTTATTGAAGTATCTTTATCAAGATGGACTCCTAGGAATTTTGATGTGGTGCAATTTTCTATAGTATTTACTTCTAGAGGAAGATCGAAAAAGGTACATTTGAACGCCATTACATTGGTTCATTTCATGTTAAGTGTTGAGAGGTTCGAGTTCCACATTCTTTCATTTTATATCAAATCTTCACACATTCTTGTGTTTAGCCTGTCTTTGTCTTTATCAAACCATAATAATGTGGTATCGTCCTGCATGTTAGTCAAATCATCGATTTAAAGGAGAAACAGGATAGGACCTGGAACACAACCTTGGGGACACCACATTCCATATCACTGGACAACCTTACAAATTGCTTCCTTTCACAAAAATATGATTTGAACCCGGCTCGGCTGTGGTTTCTGAAACCGTACCGTACTTTTTGTGTGTCTGAAAAAAAAGAGTCTTATTGATATAATATAAACATTTCTCAGCCTTAAGAGTTGAAAAGGATCCTGTTTCAAAGACAATCGCTATTGGGACTTCGTGGAAAACGATTGCTGAAATAATGCAAAAAACTGTGATGCATAAATATAAAAATTTGTGAAGACCACGACTTAGACTAGCATTTGAGACAGTGATTGTGACTACGACAATCAAAATGTTGTATACATTGAAACTAAATTATCTAACAACAAATTTCTGTATACTTTCTGTAGTGATAGGTTATCGCATCCCCTCCCTAGATAATTCGAATTGCAATACACGCGCTGAGAAAGGCCATTAATTTGTTGAATATTTTTTTCCACATACAAATTCAACCAAGGCAAGCAAGCAAGCAATCACCGGAAGCCACGTGTATACAGATACATACTTCATTTCTCCTATCAGGACAACATGAATTTGTGAGATGCTCTCAGTCGGAGGAGAGATCACAAATTCCAACTACTGAAAGCAGTCATTCAAGTTTTTTTAATTATTTAAAACTGATATAGATAGATACATGGGATCTGATGAATATATTATGTACAAACATGAATTTTGTTAAGTATGTTGTTTAAAAGCCTAACCGGATACATACCTTAGTCACCGGTTGTACCAATTTTTTTTATTGGGAGAGAATGAATATAGATAAACATATTGCCACTTGATTGTCGAATCCAGGATGGCAGATATGTCTAGAAAATTCCTCATTTCTGATGGTGACGGTCTGACCTGACATAACTCTGATTGACATGAACGAAAGAACTTCAAATGAAGGAGCACACAGGCGAATACAAAATATTGAATTATTGAAAATTAATTATTCGCGTTTTTCTTTATGTATTTGCTTTCCGAATTGAAGTTTTATAGTTCATGAAGCCCTGACAAACGACCTATATATAGTTTGCCAATATCGCTTTAAAAATGAAAGATTCGGATTTTTTTTTCAATCACTCAACATCCGCCATTTCGAAATAACTCATCCGATTTCGCACATCTTTGAACTATATCAAGATATTGATAAAAAGAATTTTTGAGCCAAATTTTGTTCCAATCGTTTGAAAAGTAGGCCCCATTTTCATGTCCATTATATTGACAAAAATTGTAGAAATATGATGGAAAATTAGAAAAGCTTGTGAAAATAAAAGAGATAAAAATTGTATTCAAGCGAAATGAATGAATTTTGTATGGGATTGAACATATCTAAAATACATAGTAAATAAGTAGGATAAAATAAAATTAATTATAATATTTTTTTATTCAATATTCAATTCTTAATATTTAAATAATCACTTTTAATCACATAATTTTTCATTGAAGTACCTGATTTCTTCATCAAACTTTAGATATTTATCTGGATGGACTCCTAGGAATTTTGATGTGGTGCAATTCTCTATAGAATTTACCCCTAGAGAAAGTTGGAAAAAGGTAAATTTGAACGCTATTTTATTGGTTTATTCCATGTTGAGTGTTGAGAGGATGGAGTTCCACAATATTTCATTTCAATCATAGCTTCACACATTCTGAGGTGTTTGGCCTGTCTTTGTCTTTATCAAACCATGATAATGTGGTATCGTCGGCATGTTAGTCAAATCATTGATGTACACGAGAAACAGAATAGGACCTGGAACACAACCTTCGGGACACCAAATTCCATGTTGCTGGACATCCTTACAAATTGCTTCCTTTCACAAAAATAAGATTTGAACTCGGGTTGGTTGTGGTCCCTAAAACCGTACCTGCCAAGCTTTTGTAGCAGTATCTTATGGTTGACACATAGAACAGTTGCTGCAGTTTCTCCTTTGTTGATTTCATTATATACAACTGCAGGAATGCAGATAAAGCATAGATATATTTCTTATATTCTGAAAGCCATACGTATGCATTAGTATGTTATTGTATGTATATTGTTATCCTCCAAGAATAGGGAACACGCATGATTTTATTTTAATTTTCCTTTGCCTCAGTTTGGTCCTCAGAAATTACATTTTTTGAAAATAATTTCTCAAATCACAAGTTTCTTTCGAAATTTTCAAATTTGAAGGTGCCTCTTAATTCGAATTTGATTTGACTTTCACTAGCGCCAACTGTAGTTGTTTCAGGAATATTGATAGACAATACTATTTCTTGAACATAAATTCAAGTCGCTTTCAATGTGATGTTTCAGTAACAATTTGAAAATACTATGATAATAAAAATAAGGGTACAACATATAAACGGAGACAGACGAAATTATAGTTGACGGTCCGAAGCAACTAGTGGTAAAAATTTTAACTGGGTGAAGTAACGTTGCATACGTCCATCAGGGGCACTAGGAGTACATTTTTGAATGTGATGAAAAAACTGAAGTTTTCAATTTTGAATTATGAAAAACATCGAACATTTTTTCAATTTCTAAGATTGTTGCTGATCTTTCTAGGTGGTAATCTTCATGTGCAAATCAAAATAGTCTAGAAAAGGGGCACATGCGTGTTTCCTATTCCATAGTTCTCCGTTCAACCAGTTTTTCAATTATTTTAGCTAGGTGGGAATTAGAGATATTGGACTGAAATTGGCCGGGTCTTATTTTTGAGTTGGTATCACTATCGAAGTAAACATGAAAAGATTCCTCCTACAAACGATCTATTGATCAATACAACTAGGACAGAGAGAGGCTTCCAAATATTTTTATAGATATGTCATTCGGAAATTCAACGACGTAGGAAATATTGTCTACAAAGTTCATAACAGAGAAGGTTGCCGAGCTACAATCGACAATCTCCAAAGAAAATTAGATAATGTATTGCAGTGGACAGGCAAAAGGACTACGTTTCACCACTTTCTGAAGAAAAGTGGATTCAAGTGGAAAAAGATACAAGAATTCTGATGGAAAAAATGGCATACGAGCGATTAGGAACTATTTGAAAAAGCTTTTGTATTCGAACTGAAAACTTCCCGCGACAAGCTCTTGAATCTACAACTCTCGGAATAACCTTCATCACACATCCAAAACAATAATTTTTTGGAAGATTGTCTTTAAAAAGGTTTTTTATTAATCATTTTTTTGGGTGGAACTTATGTTTACGGTTGAGAAATAGAATTGCTTTTATTATAAATAAAATATTATCAAATAATTTGTCATTAATTTTATTCATCGCACGGCATCATAAATACACATATCCAAAAGTCTATGAAAATGAATCATCAAATTATTTTATTAACTAGTTTCATCCAATGAAATCAATAATATTCAGATTGTCGATTCAAACAGCGCACAGTGTTCGGAATTCTGAAAAAGCTGGACAAAACTACAGAAGAGTTTGCATCATCACAAAAATTGGGGTCCTCATGTTTTCGAGACCGAATTGGCAGTCGAAAATATCAAATTTAAGATGGCCGACATAAAATGGCCTACTGACCACGTGAATTTTTGAAATCTTATTGAAATTTCGAGAGCGTCTGGTATGTACTGAGGTCGCTCGAAACGTATGTGAGGTCGAAATTTGAGGTTTATAAGGTATTTTATCATAGTACACAGCATAAATTTCTTCGACATGAGGGGTGTATTCAAAATGAGTTTTTTATTTCGAACGATACAATCGTTTATATTAATATGGGTGGGTAGTATTTGATGACTAGTTAGGTAAAAAAATAGGGATTTTGGGGTAAGCAGTAGCAATGAAAAAGTAAACTCTTTAAGGTTTATCCAAGCTTTCGGAAATGTTTATTTCCAACATCAGAGAAACTACAATCAATGAAAAAACTAACAGTAATACATATTTAAGTGCGAAACATTATGCTACTTACAACTTTGTTGAGGTTGGTTTCAATGATGTTAACCATATTCATCTAACATAGTGATACAAAAGAAAAAATCGTAGATCAAGGAATAAAACTCGATACAAACACATTAACATTGTTTTAAATTATATAAATATAAAAGTGTACCCTATGTGAATCTGACAGGTTAGGAATAATTCCCGCAATCATATTTAAGCCAACGACACCTGACGGGTGACACTTGGAAATTATTACAGTGGTACCAAGTTAGATTAGTACCAACTCCTGTTACCAGGTGGCGGTAATGTTGGAAAAAACTATTAATTGATATTGCATTGTTGTCAATTTTGATTTGTAACTAATGGCAATAAGTAAGAGTAGATCTCACTCAAATGGTTAATATCTGTTTTTTTATTGATAGAACTGTTTTCTTGGGAAATGAAAGCCATCTCTAAGATTGTTCTCTTGGATGTATGTGACTCTCTCGCTAGCACTTTCACTGAATCGTAATTCATCTGGTGGTCGAATTTATTCACATGTTCTGCCAGATCACATCTTTCTGGATACAATCTGCAGTCACTTTTATGAGAAGTTATTCTGATCGATAATGATCTCTGCGTATGACCAATATATTGTTTGTTACAACCATGACAAGGAATACTATAGCTTAAATTTGACATTGAAAGTAATGGAGTTCAATCGTTAACAAATAGTTGTTTCAATTGTTAGAACTGTTTTATATCATATTTTGTATGATTCAGGGTAATGAATTAATCTGGAGAGTTTAGGAGTCTTACATATGGTGATGAAGTGGAAAAAGGTTGACTGGGGGTAGTGTTAGTCTCATTGTTGTTTGAGACAATGTTCGAGTTATTAGTGTTTGAGGCTAGTACTTCTAAGTGAGATGGGGTATTATATAAAATGTTATTGAGTAACGTTTTTGTATATTAATTTTCTAAGAAAAGGTAAAAGAGAATTATAAAATTATGTTTATGGAATTTGGGATCTGAGATTTCCAGTACTCTTAATTTCATTTGTTTTATCACGTTCACTTTCATAGACTGTTTGTGATATGAGGGATAATTCAGGAATCGGCCTGAGCTGCATGGTTTTCTATACCAATCTACCAGTAGGTTGTTTTCAGTTGTCCGTATAAGCCTGGTGTCAAGAATTTGAACATTATCTTAGAGCTTTTCTTAGAAAATTCATATCCAAAACCGTTACTCAATAAGTACATTCTATATAATACTCCACCTCACTTAGAAGTAATAACAGTAATAACTCGAACATTGTCTCAAACAACAATGAAACTGACATTACCCCTACTCAACCTTTTTTCACTTCATTACCATACATAAGAGAGATCAGTCCTAAACCCTCCAGATTATTTCACAACCCTGGAAATTTCAAAATGTCATATGAAACAGTTCTTACAATAAGATCAATTCATTCTAAAGGTAAAGATAAAACTCCATTACTTTTCAATGTAAATTATAGTATTCCCTGTCATGATTTTAACAAACAATATATTGATCAAACGCAAGGATCATCAACGAAGAGAATAATTTCTCATAAAAGAGACTGCAGATTACATCCTGAAAGATGTGCTCTGCCAGAACATGTGAAAAAATTTGACCACCAGATGAGTTACGATTCAGTGCTAGCGACATAGTCACATACATCAAAGAGAACATTCTTGGAAATGGCTTTCCTTTCCCAAGAAAACAATTGTATCAATGAAAAATCAGATAATAACCATTTAAGTGACTCTACTCTTATTTATTGTCTTTAGATATAAATCAAAATTGGTAACTGGTAACCTCAGTTGGTACCAATCTAACAGTTGGCACCACAGTAAGAATTTCCAAGTGACACCCGTCAGCTGTCGTTGGCATAAATATAATTGCGCGAATTATTCCTAACCTTCAGTTTCACCACATAGAGTACACCTTTATATTTATATAGTTTTAAACAATGTTAGTGTGTTTGTATTGAGTTTGTATAGTAAACCGGCCAAATACAGAAGCAGAAGAAATGAGTCATATCCCTCGTTTGAAGAAATCCGACAAATAGTACAGGATCTCCTGGAATGACAACTATTTCGATAATGTACGATTGATGTGATTAGAAATCGATAAAAATTGCAGAGGGTGTTTGTTTCCACGTTGAAAACATGCAACCATTGAAAAATAAGGTGGTAGATGAGTAAATATATTCGATATACCTCCAGAAACACCCTCCATACTGCTGTGTATTTGCACTTCAGAACGCACTTTCAATTCCCTGTTTTTTAGGGGTCTGTGTCAGATGACATAGGCTACTGTGGCGCGGGATACTCTCTATCCCTTTATAAAACTTTGCCGTGACTCACTCTCCAGGATATTCTGTGGTATCAACTTATACCGACGACTTCGATATTAATTCCTTTCCAGCTTTTTGGGAATTCCCGACCACTGTTCAGCGTAATGTTATTTAAGATATATGCATGAAAAAATAATATATTTATGGTAACCATGGCTGGTGTACCAGTAGATACTGAAAATTATATGATTTGAAACTGTCGTTATTCAATATTAGTTGGTTTTGTGATATTTTTCAGTATGAGATCATGAGAAACAGACTTCACGAACTTGTCTAACACGAAACAGATGATTTTCGTTATCGATCATTGCATATTGATCGATAACAAAGTTCATTGCATATTTTCGAAATCGGGCAGAAATTGTTGCTGGGCAACCGATGACAACTCCATGTCGATGGGTTTCGTATCGTCATACAAAGCTGGTGCTTCACAGAGTATAGAAATGGTCCCTGCTATCGAGGTGATGATGAATATCCAGAGGAAAAGGCGATCCAGAACCATGGCGACGAAGCCCCAGTCTTGGTCTTCCTAAAATAAAACAATCCATTCACCAAAAAACTATTGATACATTTTTCATTATTTTACTACTAAAAAATAATATTTGAATTATCCGAAAAATTATTGTGTGGATGGAATTTATAAACGCTGTACTGATGAGGGACAAATAATCCAAAACCGTTATACATGTGGTCAACCCGAATTGGATTGATTGAAGTTCTCTGCATCGCAAAAAGCATTTAACGTATATGTGAGCTCCTTCAAGCAAATTACAAAAAAAATTAAAGAGGCAGTGCCACGCATGCAGGGCGTTAATCAGTTTTGTACCTTTATTGTCAACACCTTTTCAAAGATCTTGATGAGTAAGTGATTAGAGAAATAGGTCTACCACTTTCTGTTAGATTGTTGTTACTTTTTTATACAAGGTGTTCCTTGCTAATATTCAAGGAGGTTATTCTTGGGTCCATTTTGAGAAAAAAAACCCATTGAATATATGCCCTAAAGGTCTTAACTTTTGAACTACAGGGTGCTAAAGTTTTAAGAATACATTCTTTTTCTTATGATAACTTTGGTATGACGCTATATTTTTGTGAATTGTAGTACGCATATTCTATGTATCAGAATATATTTTCTGCTGTACAACATGATTCTTTATTTTTGCCAGTGGCGTTCGTGCGGGATTTGCACTGAATCATTTTAACGAGAAAACTAACTGCTTTTTCTTGAAGTTGAGATTATTTTTGAATTCCCCATTTTTTCCTGAGCAAATTAGGTCTCCTGATTTTTTTTTTTTTCGTTTGACACACGGTTTTCGCATAAAAAAACAAAATTTATTCATTTGCACGTTGTTATGAAATTAGGTATTATCAAGGACTAAAAACGTATCAAGTAGGTAAGAAGCAGATTTTTTTTGTAAACATTTACAGTTTTGACAGTTGTCTACTTAGTCTAGTTGTCACGTATTTAAGTCATCAAAATTAACAATATCATTAAAAAAACATGGTCCATTTTACGAATTCCGAATTTGCAGATATGCATTACATGTATGGGTTTGCTGATAGTAACGCACTGGAAACCAGGCGGTTATATGAAGACCGCTTTCCAAATAGGAATATTCACGAACATTTTCAAACAGTCTTATGAGGTTGTGCGAAAGGGGAGTCTTGAACCTGGCATTCATCTGAAAGGAGTACAACGTACTGTCAGAACACCAGAAATTGAGGTAGCGGTTTTGAATTCATTTGAGGAAGATCCCGGATTTGGTACACGAAAACTTGGGAATGATTTGAATATCTCACATAATCACTTTTTATTATATCCCTACCATATCCAACGGGTTCAGGCGCTACTCTCTCGCGAATTTCCATTACGGATGAACTTTTTTTAATGGTTTCTTCAAAAAGTGTATGAAAATCCATTATTTGATACTGAAATTTTCCGAATCTTAATAGTTTAGATTATTTCCTGTGGGGTCATCTTGAAACATTGGTTCACACCACATCAATTCATACTGAAGATATGATGGCAGCGATCAACCAAGTTATTTTAATGTAAAAATTTTTAATACCCTTGACTGAAGCAACGCGACGCCAAAAAGGTGAACGACTGTTTCACTTGTCCGCTATTGAATTAGGAGGCAGGAATGCGAAATGAGTTCCGACGAAAGGAATAAAAACCTCGTAAATTATTTGATATGATAACACCACCCATAAAAAAACTCATAAATATGCCACGCTGACACCGACGACTTGAAAGTAAAACAGACCGAACAGTTATTTTTATTACTATTGAGCTCCACGCCGCGATAGGTGATTAACGATTCTCCGACAGCCAGGATGAAATATTAACGCGCAAAGAATGCGATTGAAATATACCGCGGAAGGAATTAGTGTCCGAAGTTATGCTCCATTACTGTGGGAACAACACCGCCGATATTCAAGACCGAAAAGGGGTCATAGTGGGGAGATTCTATATAAGAACAAAGTCAAGGGAGTCAGAAACAGTTCAGCGAGTACAGAGACAAAGAGAGTTCAGTTTAGTGATGGCCTTCAGAGTATGAAGCGCATTTGAGTAGAATCAAATTTCATCTAGAGAAGGTGCATAGCTATCTTCTGATATGAAACAAATGTAGACTTCGTAAATTATTCATAACGTAGCCAGTTTAGCAGAAATATGCAGAAAATAGTGGAAGTACAAACAACCAAAATTATCTCAGTAATAACTCAACGAATAAAATACAAAGTTTACAAAGAAGCTGAATAATCATATCACGAACCAGTGAACGCGTAATAAAAATCGGTAATCCAAAATAAAAATCATGTAACATTGAAACGTGGTGTGTTCTCCAGTCGTGGGTAAGGAAATAAAACTGTTTATTTGGCAACATATATATATATATATATATATATATATATATACATTGCAATAAGGAACCATTCAATTATTTGATTTCATAGTAGAGTCAACTATTTAATCGACAAAAGTAGTAATATTAGCGATCGCCAAGGTAACTGAATAACAGTTATTCTACTAGGCATACTATATTCGTTTCACATTCATGTATACCTTATATATTAATTTCATTCTGACGTTCTATACATTTTCTCCGTAATTCATACCATGGGTATAAGTTGTTATTATTCTTTAGAAAATACATATATATTATTGAAATTCCTAAGTATATTATGGTTTCTGAACTTTCTGAGATTGGTAACTGTACTGCCAAATTGAGGCCCATGCTCCATTATATAATGAGTGTGATAGCTTCTCAAGCCGCTCTGGGAAGTTGTCCAGTTATTGGTCACTAGACTAATAACGCCCAGTATAGTTAAGGCTTAGCTTCAACAACTAACGGCAGTCATAACAAAGAGCAGTTGATAAATCGCATTATAGTTTCTTGCGAAACTAGTAGAAACAGTCTCGGTATTTCCCAAAGAGTACGTGAATCTATGAGAGAAAGAGCAGTGGCATGCATATTTGAAGAAGGTTCGCATTTTAATTTAATTAATTTATTTGTGCGTTCGGGGTAATTTTGTGTTAGCATTCCAAAATGTATTTAAATTACTTAAATTTTATAATTTGACCGTTTGAAAATCAATCTCTTGAATAAATTTTTGTTCAAGGTTACATAAATTGATTTTTCTAGTGAGTGGTCTAACGAGATGCAAATGAATCAATTTTTTTTATGCGAAAACCGAACGTCAAACTAAAATAACTGAGGGACCAGATTTGCTAAAATGGGAATGAGAATTTCAAAAATAGTGTTTATTTTGAGAAAAATCACTTTTCTCTTTGAAATGATTCAGTGCAAATCCCACACGAACGCTACTGGCAAGAATAAAAAGTTATGTTGTACAGCAGAAAATGCCTATTGATGCATAGAAGATGCGTACTACGTTTCACAGAAATATCTAGAGTCATACCAAAGTTATCATAAAAAATGGTTTTTTTCTCAAAACTTTAGCACCCTGTAATTCAAATGAAGTTAAGACCTTCAGGACATATGTTCATATGAGGTTTTTTCTCAAATTGGACCCAAGAATAACCCCATGTTATTGAGAAATAATAATTGAATATGTGAAAGCTCTAGGTCAGGTAATGTTTTTCATGCATTCATTGACAAGAGAAATATTCACCATTGAAAATAAAAAAGGATAATTATTTTTCCGAAAATTAAATCAACTAGATTGAATTTTTTATACAGTCTAATTCTGTTCTGAAATTATACTGTCGTAATAGTCTCACCGCATTGAATTGATCTTGTCTTTGAATATGATGCTGGATGAACATAACATTGTGTATCGCTTTTTCCAACTCAAATGGATACTTTCTCCTCGTCCCAGAATCACTTTCATCCAGTCCGGAAAATACTGAAGGTAAACCATTGTATCCCAATCGTTCACGCAGCGTTCCAGCAAGTCCCCTTAATCTGAAAAAAACATTCCAGATTCACTCACATCACATTAATAAGTACTATGAATATTCAGTTTTGAATTACAAGCTTCAGTTGTGAGAATCAAGATTACCAGAGATATCTTAGAAACACAACATAAAAAGTTGATAAAACTATCGTATATGATAGTCAACATTTTCAAAATATTGTGAGTAAAATATGGTCCAAATTAACGGAACAGTTCTTTAGATATTCAATAAAAACATTGTAAATGACCTAAAAAAAATGTAACGCACCCTTTAACTAAATGAAAGGTAATATTGAACAATGAGTTCATCAGAATGTTACCCTATCTTTTATTCAATGGGCAATAGCAATTAATTCCTTTTTTTGAACTCAAAAGCGATCTGTCAATTGTTTTCAGTATAGAGGTATACTCGAAAATAAAAAAATATATATATTTCAAACAGAGACAGTTATCAAGAAACAAAACAAATTTTTTCGCCTACAATAGACTGAAACTATGATATCTCAACAAAATATAACCTGTTGGTTTTGAAATAGTGCTACAAAAAAAAATCCGGAAAAATATTTTTTTTGGCTATGCCCCGTATACAACCTAATGTACTATCATCAATAAGATTCCAATCGATACATTTTCATCCTTACTTTGTCTTATTTCGACTAAAAAAACAGTTTTTTTATTTGTCAATCCCACCCCAATACGACGTTTGTACGAACTTTGTCCGCTTATATCTCAGAAACTAAACATACAAAATCGTTTGAACTCACACTTTCTTCTAATGACCCATCCTACTATAATCTAATAAAATTTCGGCCAATTCGACCGAGAGCAAATTTCCCATATGTTTTCGTGCAGGGTTCTTTACAAAGAACAAAAAATCTTTTAAATTTTTTTACAGATTTTTAACCACTGTAATACGTTATAAAGCTGCATTATACACTCGTCATTCACGGGTGTGCAAGAGGTTAGATACACCCTGTATATCTTTTGTATCTTTAATATTTTTCGAAACATTGTCTCGAACTATTTTCTCAGTAAAAATGTATCCACTAATAAGTTGAAAGTAAGGGACATTTAAAGTGATATCGTAGCAGAATGTTGTGAAAATCGTGAATGTAGTACTAACGTCCATGTTTCTGAAAAATGTACTCAATCTGGTACAATTGTACCACCCTCGGCAACACTGGTGCTGATTAATAATTTATACTACCTAACATTTTCAATATCTATGAATTTATGTGAAATATAAAAAATTATAGGTGGTGACATCTCGATTTCAATCACGCACTAACTGCGTTTGTTTTGATACTGATTGTCTTCAAATTAAATTGACAAGATTATCCTCCACGTACCTGTTAGTAGTTGTAGTAGATTGCAATCCATTGAACCCTCTAACTCTATTGAAAGAAGAGCTAGACGTACTAGAAGAGGACGATCTACTAGAAGCATCGATTTCTCTCTTTTTCAAAGACAGTCTATTTATAGAAATTTTACTGGCAGCTAGCTCAGTCAGTAGGTCCTTTGGCACTCTCATGAACAACAACTTTGGTACGCTCTTGATAAAGACACTCCGCACCCATGGCGCCATCTTGTGGGTACTTGGTTTCCTATAATGCACGTTGAGAATGATAATAGTGATTACTACTGAAAATGCTACCATGACCATCGTGAAGAGAATGTATTTTCCTAGAAGCGGTAGGGCTAAGGATGTTGATGGAATGATTTCCGATATCAATAAGAAGAACATCGTCTGTGACAGGAGGATGTTGATACACAGGGCGATTTTTTCTCCGGAGTCAGCTGGGAGATAGAAGACGAGCACTGAGAGGTAGGAGATGCCCACGCAGGGTACTATGAGGTTAACGGTATAGAAGAGGGTTTTTCTTCGCAGGGTGATGTTGAAGAAAATATCTGGAAATAAGTTTCACTCATTATATCATCACTCGCGTCAGCCACATTTTCGAAAAACATTCCATTAATATTTTGAGATAGCCCAAAAAGAGATGAAGCTGGCTTACTGAATTTCAAAGGTTGCACACATTATTGTGTCTATATTAACCCCTTCCGCACCGTTGTCTCCAGGTTTGGATATTTTCAGGTACACGTAATTTTACCACAATATCAACATATGGAAATCATCAGCGTAGTGAGATTCGGTAGTATTACCAATACATCCGTTTATCCATAGGAGGATCTTGGGTTATAAGTAATAAAATATTTCAAACTTGCGCATAAGAATATTTTTGAGATTATGTTACAAATAAATGGTAACGAACAGCTGGTGTGGTTATATCGAAACTATCGGAAGTAAAAAAATAAAATGATTTTCTAAAAACATGTATCTCGATTCTGCTAGTGAAAACGACAGTGACTGGGATTGTGAGAAAGAAGTGTCAGATAGTGGTTACAGTGATACTGAGAGTGATTATTCTGCAACAGATGAAGATGAGGTTATGGAGGGTATTCAAATGGACGGATGGACCACTGTTGTGAATCCTTTCACCGATCAGTTACCAAAAGCTGTTGAAGAGTATCATTCTGAATATGACTTCAACCCTGCCATCGATTTTGTGGAAAATAAGGATGCTGCAGTGTGTTTTGGGTCCTTCATAAGCCGTTTTATTGTGAATGAAATTTGTGAGTGGACAAACAGACGGGCAGAAATATATTTCGAAGCCAATAATGTTCAAACTGTTTGTGGACTGAAATGGAATATACTCAAAAGGAGGAACTTAACGTTTTTTTCTTTGAATTTTTCAACTGGGTTTGTGAAATATCCACAGCTTTCAGACTACTGGAGTATGGATATTTTATGTTATGGGCCCCGCGTGTTTCATAAGATGGTAATGAGCCGCAATATATTTTTATCCATATTGAAATTCATTCGATTTTCGTCGCCAGATCTTGTGAGACAAGGTGCCCCACTCACTAGACTGTGAGTATTTATGTCTCGCCTTAGAGAAAATTGTATGAGTCTCGTTGATGCTGGTCCAGCTTTTGCCATAGATGAACAACTTATGCTGTACAAGGGCAGACTTCATTTCAGACAATACATAAAAACGGAGCGCAGTAGATTTGGGATAAAACAATTTTTCCTCTGTCCAAGTGCTCCTGAATTGCGTAGATACACGTGGAATTTTGTCTGTATGTAGGCAAAGATATATATGACATATCACACGTAAATGCTACCAACCATCTCACATTTTCCGAGGGAATTGTTGTATTCCTTGCAAAAATCACCTAAATAGCCACCGAGAGATTATAGTAGATAACTGGTATATGTCTCTTCGACTTTGAGAGTTTTTACTCATACAAAATACGTATCTTACAGGATCTATCAGAACGAACAGAGGCGTTCCTAAGCAATTGACAAATATTCCCCTATCAGTCATGTTTTGTTCGTAATGGTATGCTTCTTCTGGTGAGGTTCAAAGACAAAAAGATGTATATCACTTGACTAGTAAACATTCAGCAGGATTTTGTGAAAAAGAGCGTTATTTAGTTGGTGGAAATAAATTTATTACAATAATCCGAAGCATATTGAATTTTATAACCAGAATATGGGATCAGTTGATGCCGTTGACCAAGACACGGAACCGTATTCTCCTTTGAAAAAATCATATACTTGGTCCACCAAGGTAGCTTTACATCTGTTGCACCAGATGCTCTTGAATTCAAAATATTACATAGCAACTCTCACAGCAAACAAATATCCATGTACAAATATACAAAACTGTGCTGTCACGGAATATTAGCTAAATATAGTGGAGGATATAGAAAAATTAAAGATAACGTCAAACCATCAACGTCCAAGGTCCTGCATGGTATGGTAGATTTTCCCAGGGAAGTTGGAAGGAAGAGCTCTTCGCAAAATTTGTGCCATATGCAAGAGAAATAGAATACGGAAGATGACCAGGAAAGATTGCATCATTTGTCCTGATAGTCCTGGATTATGCTCAGCTGAACACTTCTAGATTGATCACAAATGAATATTGTAATGATTACCTTTTTTATTTTTAGTTTTTTGCATTTGTCAAGTATTTTTGGACTCATTAGTTTTTGTATTTTCGATAAATCATTTTAGTTCATGGCATTGTTTTTGATGAGCTACTTATATATATGTATATATATATATATATATTTCTTTCCATGTGTGTTCTTTGGGTACATAGCAATATCCAATAGTGGATATTCTGGTTTAACCATTAACTGTTATTTTCTAAAAAACAAAAAACATTTTAAAATGTTTCTGTAACAAAACAAGATTCATTAGTTTCCACTACTTCTCCATCTTACCAATTGATTTTGGCAAAATAACTACCTGGTATATGTCCCTATTATTTAAAAACTACACCTGGAGCGGAAGGGGTTAAATTTATCACTGGGTTGTTTTGTGTACTGTTTTTAATTTTATTCAGATTGCAGAAGGTTATTCATCTCAGAAAAAAAGCCACGACTATTCAAACAATATATACTCACCAGTATACGGTTCAATACAACAGGCGTAGTATTTCTCATGCCTCTCTGCCGGAACACCCAGTATGTCCCACTCGACACTCGGATAATACTCCCTCAAGTCGATCCCAACTTCCACTTTGTCTTCACCAATCTTCTGATTTATGTGCTTCAAGTCGATCTACAAATGGAAGAAATATTATGGTGAATTATTTCGATGGTAGTTCTGTTGTTGACATGGAGAAAGCTCAATTCTTAATGCCCTCACATTATGGCATGAAAATGCGTTCTAAAGTTGTCCATTCCAGGCTTGATATTGGTTGCTGTATTACCTCAAAATTGCTGCCTGTCACGTATTTACTACTACAGAAGTTTTCGTGCCCAAAAAAGGGGAAATCAGACCACTGATAAGAGAATTCAATAAGCAGTTCGCTGCTAAACCAATGGAAAGCAAGCTTTTCATTGATGAATATGCTACAAAAACAGCATAGCATTCGAGACTTTTTTTCACCTTCTTAATGTTACGATAATGAATTTTTGTGTATAAAAGGACAAAACGGGCAGAAAAAATTCCCGATAATATGAACCTTTTGTAGACGAAATAGACGCAAAAAGACATAGAGGTACTACAACACATATCCTTCCCAAAAATGTTCGGTTAGACGATACTGCCCACTGGATAAAATAACATCGTAGAAGTCAGAGATGCAAATTGGCCCATTACATAGGTTTCACCAACCCCAAATGTGAGAAATATGGTCACATGTATGTCTCGCAAAGGACAAAATCTGTTTTTCAACTTTCCATGTGAATTAGACTTTATGTTGCTCATTTATATTGTTTTTGTCATGGAGTTGCAAATTTGCAACAAAGTATTTCTAAAAAAATCATCATGAAATGGATACACTTTAAACAGAACATTTTGAATATTTTTTTTTTGAAATTCACGAAACGTAACCATTCCTTTCGGAATACGTACAGGACTCAAAGACAGTCAAAAGAATTGCCTATTGCGTAAGAATGGACACACAAGAAAAATGCTTCTCGACTCTTTGACATAACAAAAATGTATAAAGTAATCAATCGTTTTTCCTTGTTATTCATCTGCTTTTTAACCGACGAAATCAAAAAGGAGGAGGTTGTCTAGTCGTCGCGTATATTTTATTTTTTATTTTTTTATGTATGACCACGCGTAACTTTTTACAGAGCGGATCGATTCCGATGATTTCATTGGATAGGGTGCACTCCGAAGTTGGTCCCATTTAAATTTGAACAAAAAAATCCATCCCTTAGGGTAGCAAAATGGAGGATATTGGTCGTTCACCCTCTGAATTTCGGTCCTTTAACCGATTCTATCAGGCATAACTTTGTAGTGGGTTTTTAGATTTGGATGGTTCTTCCTTCATTAGATAGGTTATACCTGATAGTTGATCATATTCCAATTTGGAATGAAAAGATCCACCCCTATAGGTAGAAAAATAGGGGATGTTTGATTTTTCACTTGTGAACCTTGGCACACATATGTAGTTGTCATTGACATATCCTCCTACATCCGTCTTAATAATTATATTCTACGAAATGATGGAATTATATAGAAAGTGATGAAATCAACTAACTAGAACTTTCAAAAATAATTTATATATATAACAATAAATAGGTAAAGTAGATAATCATATTATTTAACTGTTATTAGTTGAAGTAAGCTGGGTTTGTAAAAATTTTGGAAGTAATCAAAAATTAAGTGAGTAGTAATTACTAGATTTCAGCAACAAAGAATTAAAACATAAAAACTTTTTAACAAAGAATTAAACCGACGAAAAAATTTACTGAGAAGCAAAAATAAAGTAAACCTTCTTAGTCTTAATGATAATTGAGCTCCTAAGCTAATGTGAGTAACTAATTTTGAGTCGGCGCCAAACAAACAATTGAATTGGGTAAAGCGTAAAATGATGGCAGCGAAATGTACAGCGGCGTTCTGATTACTTCTTCAAAGTAATATAATGATCTTCGATAATTGTTGGTTTGGCGCCGACTCAAAATTAGTTACTACCATTAGTTTGGGAGCTCAATTATCATTAAGACTTAGGGTGGGTATTATAAAACTATTTCGACAGATAACTAGAAGTTAACTTGTGGATGACGTCACATGTTATAGTTAACTTCAAAATGTAGCAGTTAACTTTATCGGGTGGAACGGGTGTCGGTTAAAGTTAACTCTGTAGAAAATGGTGGTTTTCGATCGTCTACAATTCTCCTGCTCCTGTCAATATTGCATATGAGTCACAATTTTATTGTTTTGATTTTTCGTTTTCGCAAAATGTTGGCAAACGATATCCACGTTATTTTTGAGGAACTTTCAACCGATGATGAAGAAGATGCTGTGAATATTGTTGAAGCCCCTCGGCAATAAAAGATATTTAGGAATCGGTTAGACCATTTCACCTTGTGGTACGAAACAGAATTTAAAAACCGATTTCGACCATCAAGAGAGTCTGTACGCTTGTTAATGGGGCACATTGAAGCAAATTTACAAAGACCAACTAATAGGTCAGCATTTCTAGTACCTATTTTAATTATTGTAGGTTCATAAATATTTTTATTTTTAGAAATCATCCTCTATCACCAGTGATGCAAGTGTTGATTACACTCAGATTTTATGCAACTGGTTTATACTTGGTAGTTGCTGGAGATTTTGGGGGTATTCACAAGTCAACTGCTAGCAGTGTTATTAGACAGGTCACAGGGGAAATTGCATTGTTATTGTCGAATGTTCGAATTGAAAATAAAACTAACAAAAACAGTTTTTTTATTTCATTTAAAACAAACAAGATGGTGTGAAAATGTGTCCTTATCACCTAGATAAACATATAGTCTTTTTCCATACTGTATGAATAATCTTCGGTATGTCAAATAATATCTCTTTTTTCTCTCCTTAAGTCTCTTTTTTTTTCTCAACTCTCTTCGAAGGTTCTTTTTTTCACTTTTTTCTTGGCCACACACACAATAGTCAACAGAATATTCACCAGGTAAACCAGAATTTCATTGAATGTCAACAATCACAAGAGATTCGACAAGTTTTAAGTGTATAATGGCTAAAATCATATAAACATTAATGTTTCGAAAAGTAAACAATGTGTCATCACCTAGATATACATTTATAGCCACCCTTTTTCCATACTGTATGAATAATTTTCGGTATGTTGAATAATCTCTCTTTTTTCTCTTCTCAACTCCATTTTCTTTCCTCACAACTCCCTTTGAAGGTTCTCTTTTTCATTTTCATCTTGCCCACAGACGATACAGGAGGATTTTAGGAAGGGACTGGATTCTTCTTCAAGAGCCCATCGTCTGTCTAAAAACTCGTTCAATCCTAGATTAGTCTGCACCAGAACGTTACGTTAATTTTCTCATGGAAAATGATGGAAACTTATTCCAGTTCAACGGGATTGTTTTGCCAAGAGAAAAATTGTAGGTTACCTTTTTGCCTTCTTCTTCTTCTCTCAAGTCAAGTTAACTTGACTGATAAAATTAAAGTTAACTTCAAAACATATTTATAATACCGGCCCTTAGAAAGTTTATCATATTTTTTGCTTTTCAGTTGATTTTTTCGTCGGTTTAATTTTTTGTTAAATTTTTTTTCCTTTTCATCACATTGGATTTGATCTCGATTTGATTTCGAATTTGAGTATTCATTCAAAGTAGATTCATTTCAAATTTTATCCTCGCAACTTAAGTCAAATACCCTTTCAAATTAAAAAAATCAGGACCGTATGCCGGAGGGGAGGATTTTCATTGTTTGGACCATGATTATGGAATTTATGGGTAGACATGTAGAAACAAAAACCAGGTAAGATACATATCTGAACTGGGTAAGATAAGAACTACTTGAATTCATAAAAAAACATGTCCGTATTCGAAAAAATTGAGTTGAAGAACAAAACGTCGTATTAAAATTTAAAACACAGCACATCGAAGCAAATTCTAAACAGAGAAGAAAGTTTTTTCAACAAATTTCCATATTCCAAAAATAGAGAAGCCAGCGCAAAGAAAATAAAACGGGCCATTTCGGTTTTCCCGGTATATTTTGAAACGATCCGTGATATTTTCGATTTGGAAATATCTAACATAGGCAACACTAAAATAGTCGACTTTTCTTTAATTTAACCAACTTTGTATCATTTACCGTTTTCAAGATGCCAATAGTGGTACGACATGAAAAATACGGACTGTATGTACAGTGTGGTCATTTAAGTGTGGAAATTTTTTAATTTAATATCACACCAAAAATACAAATTTTGCCATAAATTGGTGCATCGGCGATCATCATATTAACTGCACTTAGATTCATTGCGAGTCAAACAACAATCAGCGTAGGTCAAAAAATATAAAAAAATTACAAGAGTAAAGTTTATTATTATTATTAATGTTTTAAAAAATAAATTCTTGGGAGGCAATGTTTTGGTATTTAGGCATAATTTTGAATTCTGAACAACTTTCTTGATAACATTTTGCTGATTTTTTTTTAAATAGGGGTACAAGAGTAAAGTAGTTTGAAATTAATTAAAATTGTGCTTATAGTGGAGAAGTGAACTTGTTTGTCTGGATGTCGTTCATTGAAAATATCTGCTGGTTTATAGTTATCTCCACATATTAAAACTATTTCTGCCATCTCGCCTAACGTTAACTGTCTTGGATGAGGCAATTGAAATCAAATAAACTCAATAATCGAACAATAATTATTCAAGAATAAAAAATTAATGGCACCAAACTGTCATAATGTATACTCTTAACCTTTATTTGTTTTTCCCATGGGTATCCATGATTATTTTTTAGGATTTCATGTTTGTCGATTAATTTGTACAGTATTTGGATAAAACATTTATTATAAACATTTTGCACTTTAAATTAGAGTTTTCAATATGCATATTATCATTACTACTGTTTTACTTTGTTAAAATTAATTTTTGCGAAATTTTTAAGTTTTGTTTAATATCACTGCAACAAATATGAAGTCTGTGAGTCACTAAAAAATTATAAATCTAAGTTATGTTTTCAAATATGCTTGAATTTCGTTTATTAAAAAAAAATTGTAACAACTAAGTTCAGGAATAGAAATAGAATAAATTATTGTTATAATTGATATACCCTCATATCTTTCGAAATGAATTGTTATAAATTCTCACCAATAACTAAATAGTAGGCAGTACCTCCCTCAATAACAATAAATACCTGATTGCCATCATATGTCCAAGAGCCGAATTTCATGAAACAAGTTTGTTGATCGAATGGAAAATATCTGACATCGATCTCACAGGATGATTTGAAGATGGCTGGAGGTGTCCAAAGAACTTTTCCTGTGTGCCTCAAGACAGCTTTCGTCATGGTTGTTACCACATACTCTCCATCGGCACTGAAAATAAAAAAAGTATGAATATACATAATGTTGCTTGTACCGTTAACAGATGTTAGTCCATACTGTTCGACTCATTTTTCCTTTCTATGACAGAAGAGTGAACCTAAGATTTTTATTTCGAATTTCAAGTTTTTCGAAAACGACATGTAAGTCAATCGAATTAATTGAATTGAATGTATTAACAAGCATATTAACTATATTTTGAAAAATAGTATATGATTTTTGAAACAACATTGGACATTGATGGCGCCTCTTTTTTAGTCTCAAAATACTAGATAAAGCGGAATTATTATTCTAGATCGTTTCTACGAAAAAGAAACAATACTACATACAATAACGTGACAAAATCAGAAATATAATGAAACATGTACTCAACTACTCTGAAAAAAAAGCTGATTTAAACTCATTTGTCCAACTTGTGAACCTACTTGTTATATAAAACTATATCCGGTAGCCATATGTGTTCCGATGGTACATATAATTCGGTCATACCACCATATTCCAATGGATCCCACATGAACTTGTGATCTTGCCATTCCTAAAACATTTCACTATATACTATGGCTCCATTTTTTCTTCTGAAAATACTCACGTGTTCCAACCACACGTTGGTGGTGAGGATTTGATCTTTCAGATTCTGAAAAATAACAGGAACATCAAAAAAGCAGATTGGATTTTTTATGTGTGATTATAATGTAATAATCAAAGAATTTAAATCAGTGAAAGTGGATAACAATTGGTGGTGGAGGTCCTGTGTCAATGTAAAATTTGAGCTTGAATTGAATGCTAAAGTTTTCACTTGAAAATGTTTACAGTTGTCGTTAATCGCCTCTTAATCAATTGCCAAAATTCACAGACAGCTGGGTAGGTGTCGGTTGATAGTTTTAGATCATTTGTGGCAGTTTTCATCAATTCATTCCATTATTTTCCTACATTAACCAATAAAGTGTCGTCAGCGAAGAGTATAAGTCCCAGAGCTGTTCCTTGTGGCACGTCAACGCTCATTTCACCGTTTAACAGGACTTGCTGCTTTCGGTCAACTAGATAATTTTCTAAAAGTTTCAAATGGATCCCACATGTTTTCATGTTTATCTAGCAAACGCCTATACTTCAAAGTATCGAAGGCCGTCAGATCGAGAAATATACCAAAACACGGCTTTTGATGTTAAGACACTAGTAGCGTGCTTGATAGATATATTTTGTTGATATCCAAAATAGATAGATAGATAGATAGATAGATAGATAGATAGATAGCTCTTTATTCCCAACAGGTATACACCCAATTACAGGAAATGCTTAGGAGGTAATATTTAACATAACAAATTACAGAAAATAGAAAAAATAAAGAAAATTATATACACATATATACATATACCCACAGATACACACACACATACATACACACATATATACGAATGCACCGAACGTCCAAATGAATAAATTAAATAAATGTTCATGCGTGTATGTAAATAAATGATTAATTAACTAAGGAATGAAGGAAAGCTACTGCTGAAGAAGTAACGAAAAATTACTCGACAGTTCAATAAGAATAAGAAATAAGAAGCTCAAGATCTATTGGTAATACATTCCATAATATGTTCGAGAGTGCTCACATTGATGTCACATGAATCACAGATAAAATTATAATTAGAACACATTAATGACACGGGTGCCCTACGCATAACATTTGTTCGAATATTTTCACAGTAAAAGGTAGTCTCACTTCTAGAATTTAGTCGAGGAATATGGAAGTTTCTTGTAAAAGTGTGTAGTAATTTGTGAAGGAATGATATTGTCACAAATAGACGACGGGTGTTTAAAGAAACTACGTCGAAGCGGTTCAAAAGAAATAAGTTATCGATTTATCTTGGGGATGCGTCCCTGTTTGTTAAAATAGCAGGAATTTCAAGAACTTTCTTTGAACAGCTTCCACAGATTTAGAGTTATATATGGGATACCATATCAATGCCCCATATTCAAGTTTGGACCTCACGTACGCATAGAACAATGTGATAATTGGCCTGACATTGCGAAACTCCCTAGTACTTCTCATAACAAATCCCATCATCCTATTGGCTGATGATACAACTTCATCGATTTGCAGAGAAAATGTGACTTAATCCCAAGATCTTTTATCTCCGTGACTCTGTGATGATATTGTCATCTATTTGATAGGTAAACTCTATCATCTCTTTTTTCCTAGAAAATGACACGATGAAACATTTTGAAATATGCAGTTGTAGATGATTGTGGAGGCACCAATCGAATACTAAGTCTACATCCTCTCGTGAATGTCTGCAGTGTGTTTGGTCTTTGACAACTCTGAATAACTTTAGGTCGTCAGCATATAGAAGTTTTGAGCAGTTAATTTTGTTTTTGCCAAATCATCAATAAATAATAGGAATAAAAGTGTTCCCAAGTTTGAACCCTGGGGAACACCGGAACTGGGGGTATACAAAGGGGACTGGAAGCTTTCGTATTCTACGTATTGTTTCCTACCAAATAAATAAGATGTAAATAAGTTTATTGAATTCGTAGAAAAACCAAATGTCTTTAACCGATGTAGAAGAATGTGAAAATCAATTTGGTAAGGCTTTTTGGAAATCAGTGTAAATAACATCGATTTGTAGTTTTCTATCCAGAGCGTCGGTAACACAATGCGATAGGCACGCTAAGTTGGTAACGCAAGACTTTTTTTCTACAAATCCGTGTTGATCATCTGATATATTTTTTTTCATAGAGGAAGTAATAAATGATTGTTTCAAATACTCTAGAGAAATTACTTAGCACGGTAATTTGCCTATAGTTTTTTACCAAAGTTATATCTCCCTTTTTAAAAATCTCAATATCAAGTTGTAGATTTGGCGTAAGGGAGTCAGTAGAGGTAGAATGCAATCTTTGACTGGTAAGCTTGGTATTTGATCGAGGCCGATAATGAGTTTGTTTTTAATTTTTTTTGCGGCTTCTATGATATCCATATCAGTCACTTGTTTGATATTGATACATTGAAAGTGATAATGAGTGTTTTCGAGTGCACTAGTTAGAGACTATTTAGATATAAAGTAGACACTCTTAAAATAGTTTGCAAAGGCGTCGACTATTTTTTGCGGTTCAGTGTGAACATTGCGATCGTCCTTCATGACTCCTGGTATTCTCGAGTTGCCTTTTTTATTCTGACTGAAACTCCAGAAGGCAGTCGGATCTTCGCATATTTTATTCTCAGCTTCACTGACAAAGTTCTGGTATGCTTCATTGATTTGAGTTTCCACCTGTGTTCTTAATGATTTGAATTGTTGGAGATAAAATTGTGTTTTGAATTTTCGATAGTTTTATGAGATTGCTCTTCCTTCCGAATCGTTTCTGTAATTAATGAGAGTAGTAAACCAGGGCGGGTATCTACGGGTTCGATTTATTTTTAGGGGAACAGTTTGATCAAAAATGTTATACAGTGCATTATTGAGATTTTGACATGCAATATTTACGTTAGTTTGCTCTAGTGTATTAGTCCAGTCCATGCTGGCTACTAGTTGGTACATTAGCGGAAAGGGGGTTAATTGGGGGCCATATTTTATTAAAAATTGATGTTTATTTTTATTGGTGATTTGATTTTATTGCTTCAATTCAAAAAGTTCCATGAAGTTGAATAAAATCTTTCTTTTTTTATCATTCATATTTGAGTGGAACATAGGAATATTAAAACCTCCAATAAACAAAACATCATTTTCATTAAGATAGGTCAGCAAGCTTATATTATTGAAAAACTCTTCAAAATCTTCAATGGTAACTGTAGGCGGGATGTAGACAACCAATATAAAACACGAATGATTTCTAAGTATTCTTCCAGCTACCATATCTATGCACGGTGTTGTAGAGGTAATAAACGACAAGTCTATAGGTCTAAATTTCAGGTAACTGTGAAGGGCAAGTGCTACTCCTCCTCCCTTTGATGTATTTGTCTCCCCAAATTGTCTGTCACTTCTCAGAATATTGTAATTGTCTGGAAAGAGTTCTGCATCAAACACAGCGGGGGAGAGCCATGTTTCAGTTGGGCAAATTATATCTATCTCTATAGAAGAAACCGAATTATGAAAATGAGGTGAGAGAAATTTGTGTTTTTCTAAGTAGTCCGTCAGTCTTTTTTATGATATTTTCAAAGACGTTCATTAAGCCCGATGTTAAGGACGGTTGTCCATATAATATCTTTTACCCAATTTGTGAAATGGTTTGATATAGCAGTTTTGAACTATTTGGTATTTCCCCACCGTTTATGACTTGGTTAATAATGTGACATACGGGTCCTGCTATAAAGTCCACTGCAGACTTGATTATTTTATTGGTATTTGATCCGGACTACATGTTTTTTCATCTTTTAGGTCTGATATTATATTTTTGATTTCTGCAATATTTATTGGCTCTATAAACAGCGATCCATAGTAGCTTTTTCTAGTACCACGGGATCAATTTTGAGTTTTGCCGACAATTTTTCATTGAAAGCTGCTGCCATTTGTCTATCATCTGTTCAATCTATTTCATTTTCAGTTACAAGTTTTGTTATATAAGTTTTTTTTTTATTTCCCCTGTGAGTTGAATCACTACGTCTCAGAAATTCTAGAAAGAATTGGAGTTTTTCAATCATCATTTTTGGTTAGAGAATTCAGTTTGATGTTGTTATCATTTGGATTGATTAAAGTTTTTTGTCAAGTTTTTCGCGTTTTTTTATTTCTTATACAAGGTATTTTTTTGCTTGAAAACACACTTTGCATGGTATTTAATATAATTTTCTTCTGAGAAAAATATATCAAGGCAATAAAAACAAGCAATTTTATGACGAAATACATTAACAACTAAATGAAAACGCTTACCAATTCGATCAACTGGGACAGCCGTAAACCTAACTTCACTACAACAGTGTCTGTATTATTACTAACTGGTCTAATCAGTCTATTATAATTACTGAGTAGATCATCATACAGCCTCTTCGCATCGGGATTGCACGAAGAAATCTTTACGAAAAACAGAAAAATCACCAGTGTCACCCACTCTACCTTCATGTTCACCATCATTATTTTAATCGTGTCACATGGCGGAACATCACTATCAATCAAGAGAATATTCCATTTTTGTAGTTAGTTTCGTGATTTTTATAAATACTATTGTTGGGTAGGATGAAAATGGGAAATGTCATGTTGGAAATTAAGACGAAATGTGGCTGAGAGATCGAGATCCTCAAACAGGCTGCCAATCCTGAGAGGATGGCCGTTCTGTTGCATTCTTCCAGGAATCAATAATGGTGCGCAGAGCTGAAACACAGGGACGGATTCAGCATCGGAAGTAATCATCAGATATTACTTGAGCGGCCCCCAAAGGGCCAAATAATGTATAGTATATCCATTCTTATTTGGATGAGGATTGGGTTTATCATCCACCCCTGATAAAACATATAACAGGATTTGCGCTTTCATCGAAAATGCCGACCATAGATGGAGATTTATTCTTTTACTACAAATGTAATTTTGCTTATTTTTGTTTAAAAACAAAGTTCAGTAAAATATCTGGAAAAAGAGATTATTAAAGGATTTAGAAGGGATTTTCACTAATAACATTATTTGGTAGGTTTATTGGGTGATAATAAGAAATGGTCGGAAAGTTAATAATAATTATATTTCTAAAAGCTTTTATTTAGTTTCACCTGTCCCGATGTTTATCATCAAATCTTGCAAGTTGAATTTGACCCACTTCTAGTTGTTCGATTAACGTGAAATTTGGCAGGTGTCCATAGTTCCCGTGACAATGCATTATGCATTTGTTAGAGAGAAAAAAAAAATGGCGGCTCCAAGATGGCGGACGAGATTTGTGTTTATGGTCCGATTCGATTCAAAATTGGTATGTGGGGGTTTTCAGGGTCGAAGATCATGAATTTCCATTCAGAATTGAGAAAAAAAAAATGGCGGCTCCAAGATGGCGGACGAGATTTGTGTTTATGGTCCGATTCTATTCAAAATTGGTATGTGGGGAGGTTTTCAGGGTCGAAGATTATGAATTTTCTGAAAATTAAAATCAAAATGGCGGCTCCAAGATGGGGACGAGTTTTGTAATTATGGTCCGATTAGATTCAAAATTGGTATGTGGTTGTTAGGGGTACTTACTAAAAAGCACATCATAAAATAATTAATAAAACAAACCTTTTTAAATACAAGCTTTATTCAAATACCCTAAAAGGTACAAAATAATTGCTTTGGATATATGACGTAGGTTATTCCGTGAGTTATAGATTCAAAAGCTTGTCCCATCTGTATTCGAAATGAAAACTTTGCGCGACAAGCTCTTGAATCTAGAACTCACAGAATAACCTACCTCACACATCCAAAGCAATTTTTGTGTACTTTTTAGGGTATTTGAATGAAAGCTTGTTTTTAATTTTTTTTTTTTGTTAATTATTTTATTTTATATCTAAGTAAAAATATTTTAACCGTTTTTTTGGTATCACCCTGGGCTTGGAAGGTATACTGAGGATAGTCGGATAATTTCTTGGTAATTGAGTCCGAAGTGGGCACTACTCTACTGGCCTCATACTTTTTTTAAATTTTTGATCTACGACATATCCCTGTTTTCTAAAGATTCCTTTTGTGTTGATGAATAATTAGAGTTCTTTTACCTAAATCTGATCAAATTTGAGTTCCACTTGTCACACCACATAGAGTACACATTTATATTTATATAATTTTAAACAACGCTTATGTGGATGTAGTAACTGAACTTCGTTTCATTCCTCGATCTATGTTTTTTCCTTTTGTATCACTATGTTAGATGAATATGTTTAATATCATTGAAACCAACCTCAACAAAGTTTCTCCCTGATGATGGAAATAAACATTTCCGAAAGCTTGGATTAACCTCAAACAGTTTACTTTTTCATATATATATATATATATATATATATATATATATATATATACATATACCTAGATGAAAGGGAGTAATATCGTGGGGACTGTTGAAAACAAAATGAAAGAAATTTAATGGACATAGCCCTCAAAGAAAGGTGTAGCTGCATCTGTGGTGACGTTGGTTGTTTCTCTGGAATGCAGGGTCTCCTAACCGAAACCACAAATGTGCGGCTGGCTTCTGTTTGTTGACTCCGTTACTACCAATTGTTGTTCATCCTTGCACTTCTTCACCGTACTGATGAGGGCTGAAAGCTCGAAACACGTGTCTACGGTTAACACTTTTCTTTGAGGGTTATGTCCATTGAATTTCTTCCATTATATATATATATATATATATATATATATATATATATATATAAATATATATATATAGAAGTTAATTTTATGTGGAGATGCAATCAGGTTGAGGGCTTTTTTGAGTAAACTCTCTCTGATACATCAAGCTTTCGGCTATGTTTATTGCCTTCCTCGGGACCACTAAAAATTATAAATTTCAATGAATAACAATCTGAAATTGTATACTATTAAGGTACTTATTAACATGAGATTCAATAAAATTAGTATATATGAGGAAGAAACAAAATTATCTTATGACATTGACAATTGAATATTTTTATATAAATCAATTTGAAAAATTTTGAATACTGAGTGATATCATTATTTTTGTTCAAATTCAGTAAATATGTATAAATTTGACTAAGATTATTCAAATCATGTTGAATTTTACTTGAGAAACATTATTCTCTAGCAAATCAAAGAGTTTACTCAAATAAAGCCCCAAACCTGACTTCATCAGATAGATTGAAAGCATTTTTATTGTTGCTTGACAAAAAAGGGAGGACAATGACAATAAAACTGCATGAAAGTTGTTTCTTTAAGGCAGCAAAGCTGAATGCAAGATTTCAAAGACATGTTGCATACACGAAATATAACTTTTCCAATATTTACGTCAAAAATGTGTCATTTTTGATAACTTCTGAATGTCAAAAATAGGCTATTTTCGAACAGAATTGTGATTCGAAGAACAACCAGAGTTGAAAGAATAATTTAATTACCTTTTCAACGTTGTGCAACTCGACCTCTATGCCTTTCGAAATTTTTTAGTTGGTAATAACATTCAATATGGCGCATTGTTTCACATCAAACCGTTCAAAAGATATCGATGTAAGGGTACCATTCAGATCCGCACTTATACTTGACATTTCAAATGCATATTGTGAAAAAAACTTCAAAACTAAATTCGAAAAAATAGGATAGTTGAAAAAAGAATTGAATTATGTTCAACGATGTGCCACTTGACATCCCATGCTATTTGACATTTTTAAGTTGATGTGCTCTCCCATCTATCGAGCAACCACAATGTTTTTAATTTCAAAAAGTAGTATCGGTGATATCATTCAAAACCGTTTTTGTCATATTGTTCTATGTCGAACCGTTCCAAAGCTAAAAGGGGGGGAGGGCTATAAAAAGCCGCACTGTATGGAATTCAAAATAACGGATACTCCCTCGGGTGTCGATTTTTGAAACAATACATAAGTACATTGTTTACTTTTCGAAACATTAATGTTTATATGATTCAAGCCATTGTATACATAGTACTTCGAATCTCTTGTGATTGATGACATTTAATGGACATTATGGTTAACCTGGTGAATGTTCTGTTGACTATTGATCGTCGTCGAGTGAAAAAAGGGGTGATTTGAGCTCAAATCCTTGTCTGTAATCCAATGTGAATCTTGTTTTCATCTTTTTCCGTGAGAAAATTAACGTAACGTTCTTTGTGAATCTATAGACAGACGACGCGCGACGGGCTCTTGGATCTTGAGGGAGAATACAGTTCCTTCCCGAAATCTTCCGGTATCGTTTGTGGACAAAAAAAAGTTAAAAAGAGAACCTTTAAAGAGAGTTGAGTAGAAATAGGGGAAAGTTAAGAAGAAAGAAAATAGATATTATCCAACATACCAAAGATTATCCATACAGTATGAAAAAGAGTCACTATATATGTATATCTAGGTGATAAGAACACATTTTTAGACCATCTTGTTTGTTTTAGATGATATAAAAAAACTGTTTTTTTTGGTTTTATTTCAATTCGAATATTCACAAATAATGTTTAGCTTTTTTTTTATAATTCTCAATAATCACTCCAGATGACTTCACTAAGCTGTCCAGAAACTTCGGTTTTTTTTTGCAAGCAAATTAGAACATACTTTGTGTTCTTCAAAATGAGTTTTTGAAAATGATAATGTCTTAAGATTAAAATACACCACTTCACTAGAGTTTTGAAATGAATAACACTACACAAAAAAACTGGAGACGAATACAAAATGGAAATATTTTAAGTGTATAACCTCTAAGGAAACAGACAAACAATGTACTTACGTCTGGTTTGCATTCTCGCTACTCTGGCGCAGTCATCTAATTTTGAATTCCCAATAAGAATTATTGTCCTCAATATCATGTATTGTCATTTTAGAAAGTTCGTCCCGGCGACAGGCGCCTGACAATCCCATAATCATTACTTTCATCAATAAAAAATGTTCATCCGCAGCATCAAGCAAACATCTTAGTTACCTCTTCTCTCGTGAAAACGTTTGCCTTTTCCGGCTTAAAGCCGGCACTTTTTCTTTTAAGAAATGCCTTCACTTTGAAATAATCACCTATATGTATGTTCTTAAGTTGATTTTAACATATAAAACTTCGACCACAGGGTTGACGACTTTATAGTTTTAGATTATTTGCCCAAATACGCAAGAAGGACGGGTTCTGATACCTTAGATATTTTTTTTCTGATAACACCAACTATCAAATGAATCATATTCTATTTCGTATAGTAGTCTGAACTTTACTGGTGGAAGTTCTGAGCTAACTGCTTCCGCTGACATCGCATTAAAGCGATATTTTATAAATTTACGAAAATAATCTGATTACTGTTTTACAGTAATGGCGACTTTAATAATTGAAATTGTTACTGTGCACCCTGACAACCTGATTTTTTTTCTAATTTTTCCTGCTAGGTATGTAATGCGATTGACTGAAATAATTTTACTCAATGTCACTGTCACTGTCAAAACAATAAAAATTGGACGATTGCTTTCAAAACGTTAATAATAAAGGGTATTTTAATTTTTATATTAAAAAACCAAAGAATTGGGAAAAAATCATATACCGAATATAAAGTATCTTTTTTGCACTTGCGAGGTTTCATAACTCGCCTACGGCTCGTCATGAAAAAAGAGTCCCTTTATATTCTTATTGTATAAATAACTATTTCAGACTACTTCCTGAATAAAATATAACCAAAATATCAGATACAAATTTTAATTAGAACAATACGAGGTATTACAATCAGAAACACAATTATGGCTGAACTTTTCTTGTAATCGAAGTGAGAACTACTTCCTGGGGCTTTTGACTTTTGACAACAATTCTTGAGTTTCTTATTTTCTCAACTTTTTGACCATGTTTTCGTGATGTTCGTCAACTTCTCTTCTACTCATCTTTCGACCAAAGCTGACACAACATAATGTCGTCAAAAATGATTTTTTTTTTGTTCGGAAGTTCTGAAAAGATTGTTCGAGTCTATATAAATATTTTCCAATTTTCACTAAATTTTCGTTTTCTGACACAAAATGGAAAAGTAGAAAATCTAGATTTCCCTGAGTTCCTCCAAATCGTGTTTGACCGGACGTCTGTTATCCATATAGACCTAAAAATCTGTAATGTATTGTATAATAAACACTTCCTCGTTTATGCTATCCTGATCAAAATGGCGAGTTTCAAAACCTCTGGAAATGGCGAGAGAACGAACGAACCGAACGAACAACATTTCTGGTTGAGAATATGGCGGGTTACGTGAAAAATATCTTAGTTTTATACCATACAGTGCGGTCCATAGGTATGGAATAAATCAATTTTTAGCGTTACTATGTATTTGTTTAGAAGAACCTGAAACAGGTCGATTTCTATTGTCAATTTGACAATTTACAGTATGGAAATATTACACGCTTCTTGCACCCCCTCTGAATTATGAGCACCCCCTCAAAAAAATTAAATCAGAAGGGGGGTCGTGTGGCACCTTGTTCGAAAGGGATTTTCATTCTCTTCATTCATATTGAGTTTTTTCAAATTTAGTGCAATCATAACTGAGAATATTCATTTTGAAAATGTAAAATTTTGATACTTTACGTAGAATGAAGGAAATAATGTCACATAATGTTTAGGAAGTATTTTTCAATTTATTTTACAATTGAATTAAATGTTCAAAATGACCACCATTAACTTCTTGACGATGAGCAAGTCGATCTTGGAATTCTCGTACAACATTTTGTAGGACCTCAGGGTTATGTTGTTAATTTCTTCCGTTGTCCTTTTAAATCTGCAATATTATCCGATCTATTGAAATATACTTTTGATTTCGAATAACCTTTCAAGAAATAATCGAGAGGAGTCAAATCGGGGGATCTAGGCGGACATTCAATCGTTCCACGTCTTCCAATCCACGTATTGGGAAAAACTTCGTTCAAATAATCTCTAACAATACGTTTGTAATGCGGTGGAGCTCCGTCTTGTTGGTACCAAATTGATCTATCTATTGCATTTGGATCATTAACATCAGGAAAAAGTATTTTTGATGTAGGCTGTGAAAGGTTCATCAACAAACATTAACTGTGTCTTCAATAAAATAAGGGTCAATAATTCGTTCACTTTTTTGGGATATTGTGTGGGAGCCTCACACATCCAATGATGATTTTGTCTGCTCCAATATCTACAGTTTTGTCTATTAACCGTTCCATTTAAATGAATATTAGCTTCATCAGATAAAATAATTTTGTTTATGAACTGCAAATCTGCTTCCATTCTGTCCATCAACAGTTCACAGAATTGTTGCCTTCCATCAGGATCATCCTCATTCAACTCCTGGACCAACTGAACTTTATAAGGATGGTTTTTATCTTTATGTAAAGCTCTCAATATCGATGATCTACTCACATCATTGTCGACGGCAAGTTGTCTACTTGTCATATGCGGATTTTCCTCAATCGCTAACAGTACATCTAACTTTTTTCCTAATCCAATTTAACATTTCGACCTGGTTTTTGAATAGTTTTTACATGTCGTTTCACGAAATTTTGTTTCCATTTTGCTAACTGTAAACTGTGAGACGTGTTGATCAGGGTATTTATTATTAAACATCTCACAAACTTCCTTTCGAGTTCTTGTTTTATTTCCGCATCCAATCATAATTAAAATTTATATTTTTTGAGTTTCGGATAAATGAGCCATAGTTGAATCAAATACCCACACAAATATTTTTCAACATACAGACGTGTGTCAACAACTTGTAAATATCAAAATAACAGTAGTCTACTAGATTGACATTACATTATTTATGTGGGTTTTGTGAATAATTTTTTGGTGTCTTGAACGACTTTCTCCTGACGTTTAGCAAAACAGATAAGAAAATACCTGATTATTTCTAATGAGGTTATTTGAAATCAAAAGTATATTGCAATAGACCAGACAATATTGCAGATTTGGAAGTTAGGATAACAACATAACCCATGAGGTCCTACAAAATGTTGTACGAGAATTCCAAGATCGACTTGTCAAGAAGTGAATAGTGGTCATTTTGAACATTTAATTTAATTGTGAAATCAATTGAAAATTACTTCCTAAACATTATGTGACATTATTTCCTTCATTCTACGTAAAGTATCAAAATAAATGTTCTCTGTTATGATTGCACCAAATTCGAAAAACTTAATATTTCTGAATAGAGAATCAAAATCCCTTTCGAACAAGGTGCCACACGACCCCCCTTCTCATTTGAAATTTTTGAGGGGGCGATCATGATTCAGAGGGGGTGCAAGAAGGGGGTAATATTTTCATACTGTAAATTGTCAAATGGACAATAGAAATCGGCTTGTTCCAGGTTTATTTGAACAACTAAATAATAACGCTAAAAATGAATTTATTCCATACCTATCGATCGCCCTATATATATATTAATCTCATATTATTTGAAGAATTGGAAGAGTCATACAAAGATGTCTGAAATTTGGGGAAATGTCGTAAAATTATTAATATCCTTTCATTCTAATTGGCCAAGATTATAAAATGTGTGTTAATATATATGGTGTGCTCCTATATAGCGGACCTCACATGGTATTTTAACTTCTTGAACTATACTAGCCTCCTGTTCAGCAGTAGGATGAATCAATCTAATGCTAGTGCACAAACTGCAAACCTAATCGATGGATTGATTTGTACAAGAAAGTAAACCAAACAAACTACTTGGTACACACAATTCTCTTGAATGATACTGAGTTCCTGATCGACGTGAGACCGATGTATATGACTCTAGTTAAATTAACAAAACCATTCAAATGCCGTAACATCAATCTTGAATTTCATGTATTCCTGTTGTTCGTGTACGAAGAAAGGTTGCTAAGTAACTAGTTTGTTTGCATGGGTGGGTTTGTAGTTTTTTTTTAATTTGTTTTGTGGTGGATGAAAGAAAGGGTATTAGAACTTGTAACCCAAATTTGACCGACCATTCATTACTCAGCTATATTTATATCAATATCAATATCAAATTAAATTTCCAGTTCAAAACTTATATGGAGAAAATCCCGAAAAAGGTCGATTTTGGAACGAAGTTCCTTATCGCGCGTTGCGAAAGGGGGCTAGATGGAATAAATTAAGACCAAAAGTTGTACCGACACTTTCTGCTGTAGTTGTAAGCCATGCGGCGTGCACGTGTTTCTCTGTCTGTCTCTCTCTCTCTCATAGAAAGCAAGCCAGTTATTTTCGTTTCGTCTTTCTATTTCGCATTGAACAGTGTGGTGTCGCGACGATTATTTTTGTTGAGTGTATACAGGTTTTTTGTACATAATAAATAATAATAAAAAATAATAACAATAATGAATCCTGACAGTGTTTCTGCACAAGTTCCGGATATTGCTGATGGAGTTAGGTAAGTAGAGATTTTATACAGACAATAATAAATGCTTATGTATTTTTAGCAAGTACGCATTATAACCTCTCTTTACTATTGTGCTAACCAAGTCATACGCGTTATAATCTCTCCATTATTGTGTGTTTAGCAAGTGTACGCGTCATAACTTTAAAATTTAAAAAATTTTTTAATTAAAATTTTTAATTTAAGCAAATTATATTTTAATATTACAATATCAATGCGTATGTACTAAAATTGAGCCTAGTGATCGAGTTTATATTACATTATATTTGTTAATAATAAAAAAAATATTATTATAACTTAAAAAAAAAAAAATTACAATTCCTTCACTAATTAATCGAAAGGAACTTTGTTCCATCCGGATGTCCCTTGACACCTCTCATCTTTTTTTTCTTGGAACGAAGTTCATTATCGCGCGTTGCGAAAGGGGGCTGACGGAATAAATTAAGACCAAAAGTTGTAACGACACTTTTTGCTGTATTTGTAAGCTGTGCGGCGTGCGCGTGTTTCTCTGTCTGTGTCTCTCTCTCTCTCTCTCTCATAGAAAGCCAACTAGTTATTTTCGTTTCGTCTTTCTATTGCGCATTGAACAGTGTGATGTCGCGACGATTATTTTTGTTGAGTGTATACAGGTTTTCCGTACATAATAAATAATAAAAAATAATAACAATAATGAATCCTGGCAGTGTTTCTGCACAAGTTCCGGATATTGCTGATGGAGTTAGGTAAGTAGAGATTTTATACAGACAATAATAAATGCTTATGTATTTTTAGCAAGTACGCATTATAACCTCTCTTTACTATTGTGCTAACCAAGTCATACGCGTTATAATCTCTCCATTATTGTGTGTTTAGCAAGTGTACGCGTAATAACTTCAATAAATTTAAAAGCAAATTATATTTTAATATTACAATACCAATGCGTATGTACTAAAATTGAGCCTACTGATTGAGTTTATATTACATTATATTTGTTAATAATAAAAAAAATATTATTTTAACTTAAAAAAAAGTTATTACAATTCCTTCACTAATTAATCGAAATGAACTTCGTTCCATCCGGGTGTCCCTGGACACCTCTCAACTTTTTTTTAATTTAAATTGGCAATTTTCTGATTGAAAATAGAATAAAACTCAATGATACTTACTGTACGGTTTTTCTGAACTTTTCACAGATGTCGAAATTTTCAAACCAATATTGGCGAACTACACTCCTGGAAAATTAAAGCAACAATCTAAAAAATACATTCATATTTTTTTATGCCACTTTTGAAGTTTATCAAGTATTGGAATAGTAGGCTATGAATATTTTGATTGGTTGTTCATGACAGCAATCAAAACAATTCTTTTAGATTTACAGTTTCAAATAATTTTTTAGAAGATAAATAATTTTGTAAAATACTTGCTGTAGATTTTTTTTAAATTAATTTTTTGTTATTTTTTGGAAGTAATACATTTTCATAGTAGGAATTCAACTAAACACGAGGTAGTGCCGGCATCAGTTTTACAACAATCGTTGTGGCGTTTCACATGGAGCGTATGCTCAGCGCGTATCGTCAGGAGGTATAACCAAGCACCATGTATTTAAATGAATAATTTCACATGAGGTCGTATGATCAGTTCCTATAGATTTGATACAACGTGCATATTGTATTGCCAGCGCGGGCACGAGCCATTGTTTGTAACGGGTAGCTTCACATGAGAACTGATGGTCAGTCGCGTGTCGCGTACCATCTCGCCTGTTGCCGGATTTGACCTTTCTAATAGGCGAGATCACTGATTCCTGGAAAAAATACCACGATGTCCAGAACGATGAAAAAGTGTTTGGATTTTTTTTCAATTTTTTTTTATGTAGTTTTTCAAAAAAAAAATACCAAAGAAATGTTCCTGTTTGAACACTGCAGAAACCGCGACAGGATGTGACGTTATAAGTACAGATCGCCGAGTGCGTGAGATAATTCCAGAGTTGCCAAACGTTATTTATAATATTTCTTCACAATGTGAGCAGGCCGAAAAAATAATGACATAGCACTCGGTATACGGTATACATACATATTATTCAAGAATAACTAAATCAAGAACAGCTATCAAATGATGAGTCTTCATTTCAATATAACACATGCTGACATGAGTTCTGTTTCATTCATAGGATGAAACAGAAATTCCTCAAGATAGTGACCGCCGATCGCCGACAGTGCAAGGAATTACAGCGTTGCCAAGCTTTACTCAAAATATTTCTTTACAGAGAGAGAGAGAGAGAGAGAGAGAGAAATTATTTATTTAGCTAAGAACTAACATACAAATAAGAAATAGTACAACAATAAAAAAACAACCTAAAGCTAATTTTAAAAGTTTGAAAAAAACAACATAAATGTTCAACTTTCACAAATTAGAAAAACGATCACTACAAAACATGATAAATACATATATTTCTCATAAGAGAAGTGAAGTAGAGTAGTTTTGTTTACAGTAACAATTCGTAATGTTAGCTATTTGGAAGATGCTCTTTCAATCTGTTAATAAATACTAGAACGTTTCCTGATGCTGTAATTAATTCAGGTAAGTTATTATATGCAGTCATTCCTTCATCATATATATTTCGTTTGGTTTTCATTAATGAGGTAGGGAATATTTGTACGTGGTTTTTTTGTCTGATATTATAATTGTGAATATCTTTCCTGAACCGAATATTCTCGCTCAAATAAGTCGGAAGTAAATTATTTAAAATCTTATTTATGAAAACTAATGTGCAAAATCGAATGTATTCCTTGACTGGAAGCCAATTTAATGTCCTTTGCATCAATGAAATGTTAGCGTATTTAGAACTTCTCAGAATCAATCTCATTCAACGATTTTGTAATATTTGAAGTTTTTTTTACGTCTGTAGTATTACACATGTACAAAATTGTGGCACAATAATCGAAATGCGGTTTCATCATTGAGTTATATATAACTTGCCTAACATATAAGGTTAAATCCCTACTCACACGATACGCAAAACCAATCTTTTCACAAACATAGTCAATGTGTGGTGGAAATGACAATTTTTGATCAAGAATGATTCCCAAGTATTTAGTAAATTCCAGTTTTTTTAATATTACACCTTCATATTTCACTCTATGTTGCTCTACCAGATATCTGTTTTTTTCTATCATCATATAAGTTGATTTATTGGGATTCACAAGCAGTTTGTTCATTTTCATCCAACTTTCAATTTTTAATAAAACTCTGTTTAATTTTTCAATGGCAACATCCACACATGTACCAGAAATATATAGAATTATGTCGTCAGCAAAAAGGTGCATTTTGCAGTCACCCAGCTCAAAAAAAAATAATTTACGAACATTATGAAGAGCAGAGTTCCCAATACACTACCTTGAGGTACTCCACTGTTCACCTCTATTTTTGTTGAATACTCTTCACCAATTTTTGTCATTTGATATTTATTCTTCAAATATGATTCAAACCACGCCTGAGTTGATTCGTCAAAGCCAAAATAATGTTTCAACTTCATGAGCAAAATGTTTCTATCTACAACTTCAAAGACTCTTTTTAAGTCTAGAAACACTAGTACGGTGACAAGATCTTTATCCATTGAATATTTCAATTCACTTATAATTCTTTGAAGAGCTGTTTTACATGAGTGCCCTTCTCTGAAACCAGACTGATTTATTGATAATAGTTTATTTTCAATAATAAATTGGGTTAATTGTTGATGAGTTGATGAACCACTAACCCAATATTTTTTCGAGACAAGGTAATGTATTAATGGGCCTATGCTCCTCAAGTAACTTCGTCTTTCCGACTTTTGGTATAGGTATTATCAAAGATGTTTTCAAAACATCTGGAAATTGAGATTTGGTCAATGATGTGTTGATAATATTTAATAGGGATAACCAATATTACTAAAAATATTCTTCACCACTTTGAAATTGATTTCATCCTCAGAATATTAATTTTTTTGAGTAAATATTATTTCCATCAAGTTTAACAATTCTATATTTCTCAATCTGAAGAGTTATTTTCCATTTAGATTCGAGGAACTTAAATAAAAGGCTTCTGTATTCAATACAAAGGTACTAGTATCAAACATTTTTGTGAGATCTTCGATACTATTCACAAAATATTCGTTGAAAATTTTCGGCAAAATTTTCATCAACCATAACACCGTTTATTTTTACCGATTTAATGGTACTCTCACCTTGTGGATTAACCACTTTTCTCAACGTCTTCCACATAAGTCGAGAATCGTGTCTATCCTCATCAATTTTTTGTTCAAAGTAATTAAACTTGGTATGTTTCAAGAGAATAACAATGTGAGCGGGCCGAAAAACTAATGATGTAATAGCACTTGGTATACATACATTTATTCAAGAATAACTAAATCAAGAATAGCTATCGAATACGAAGTCTCCATTTCAATATATCACATGCTGTTTTATTCATAAGATGAAACAGAATAATATTTCCTCAGGAGTTCCGCAAAATAGTGACACTGCAACTCAGGAATATGCCAAATCAATGGACTTATGACGTCAAAAGAAGCGGCTCACTGAATTTGAGGGTTTTAGAGTAGCGTTAATTCGAATATTACACAATATCTTCTAGGAAAAGCTATGCATACATAATATTTTATCGCTATAGTTCAACTTCAAGCACATATGAAGCAAATTTGTGAGTTTGTGATCTCTCCTATTGAATTTTGACCTTTCTTGCACCCATGTGGCCGTCTGGCGTACTGCACCACCACCATGAGTTATGAAACCAGCAAAAATGGCAACAACGACTTGTTGGTAGCTGACTATACGCAATGCATGTGAAAGAAGTACATTGCGTATGGAAAATCGGCGCTCAGGGTCATCTCTGACGATACTCGCTGATCATACGCTCTATGTGAAACGGCACTAAAAAGTATGGTAAAACGTTCGACAGAAGTAGGAACTCATTCTAGCATGTCAGGGCAAGGGCAAAAACTAAGATGTCTAAAAACATGGTGTATTCACTTATACCTGTAAAATATTGGGACAAACTGGGGGACAACAGCCCACTTGATAAAGAGAGTTATCTAGAGTTCCAGATGGCGCCGACGTCGTTTCTTGTCATAATTCAGTAAACTGCAATTTCATACCACACAGGGTGTTTTTGTGATTTGTGTCTCCTGATCCGTTCTGTGATTGTGCTTTTGTCGCCTTTAAGGTTATGTTAATTTGTTGTGAAATATTTTGAGGTTGATCGATCGATGTAACATAATTTAGAACAAACTATTCCATGTACTTATGTCAGTGTTATCAGGGTTATTATATATTGTCAGTATTATATATATGATAACCCTGAGTGATATATAGAATTTTTGAGAGGGTTCCGAAATAATTCTAATTATGAACCGTACCAATTTATTTTGTATGGTTAATTTTCTATTGATACAGCTCCACCGAGTTGGTACTTATGTATTTCTGTCCCTGTTTGCTCGTGATAAAAATCTTATGATGGAGCGGATAATGATTTTATGAAGTGCTGCAAATTACATACAATTACTTAATTGAGCTTTCAAACCAATAAAAGTAAAATTTGTGAGATAGTGAAGCTCTATCAAACGACTTATAGTTTGCCGATATTGGGTATGGAAATGAAATATTGCGAAGTTTCTCAACAGCTCCCATTTTGAGACTATTGGACCATTTTCGCTCGTGGCGACGTGCTCCTCCAGCGCTGCACTTCAGAGTCGCCACCTCACATTTTTTTCGCACGTTAGCAAAAAAATTCTGCAGCTTAGTTTTTATTTAAAAATAAAAGTTTATCTACCTTTTTCATGTCAATTTTTGCGAGTGGCACCATTATTTATTCTTTTTTTTTTATATCAATATACAATGTAATTTGGCAATTTATTTGTTAAATAATTAATTAAGCACATACTTTATGGTTGGTAACTTTTTATATGTTGTTCCTCACATCATCACTATGTACAGTAAAAAGTTCCCGCAGTCCCCTAACTTTCTGAAGCTAAAATCTAATATTATTCCACTACTAGTAAAATGACTCGTATATGTATAAATTAATTTGAATCTTCTCTGAACCTTTGCCCATTGGAATAATATTTTTCAACTTGTGATTGTAATGTATCTACTAACTAGCAAGTCAAATAATTTTATTATTACTTTTATATTTATTTTTGATATTATATATATATATATATATATATTTTGTATAAAATTTTTCCCATGAGATGACAGTCTGACTAAAAGTATTGGAAAATTCTAAATATAGTGGATATTTTCTTCCAAAGAGCTATGGGACCCTATGGGACGGTTCGGAATTCACTAGCCAAAATCAATATATCTTCATAGAATGAAAAGTCCACGCTTACTTTTGAAATTCATGTGTTCATTAAAAATTGATAATCATCCTAATCATAGTCATTAGCCTTATCGATCTTGGGAGTGGGCCTTGTTCTTCCGAACAACTGCTTGGTTTAGATCGGCCTCCTCCGATTATCTCATGCGGGGTATTACTGAAAAATAAAAGAAAAGCATTTAGATTATTTTTTTCTCCCCTTATCTTTGTTAGTAGGGCTCACCTTTTCCGGCGAAGTCATTCTAAGATAGCTGGAAGCAGCCTAGACTGTCGCACTTTCTCAACTTCATCAACAGATTTTATGATATCTACAATGAACTCTCTGATTTTGTTCATGTCAGAAGGTTGTTAGAGAGGTAATAGTCTGGCAGAGATGGGCAGTGAATGGCTTGGTAATAGTTTGTATCGGAAAGTTTAATGGAACAATGTCATCGGGGACATTTTCCAATCCCCTCAATTCTTAAGTTAATTCATCATCTAGAGACATCAGTCCACTCTCCTACCTTTTCTCATTCCTTCGTGGAAGTTTCCATGATCCGAAAAAGGCCATTTGAGAAGAAATAACTTTGAAAAAATCGCCAGGTAGACCTCAAGAAAAATCTGATTTTTGACAGACAGATGTAAACATTGTAGTAAGTTTCGAGGATTTCAACTCATTTTCGCACCAACTGTTCTGAGCGGGATCTTGTTCGTATCACTATAATCTTTGTGAACGATCAATTGACAATTTTTTGCATGAAGTAATGTTGACAGAAAAAGAAAATTTCATAGGTTTGACATTTTGCGTGACACAAACAACAAACATTCCTTAACCGCGCCATCTACTAATGAAGTTCTAAGCAGAATTTAACGTTTTTCATTTATTGTCCCCCGAAAATTCTAAACAAAATCGAATCAGTGAATACACCAGGGTTTTTAGGCATCTTAGCAAAAGCGATGTACTAACGATCGAAATGAACGTTTCTTAGGCAAAAAGCTTCAAGAAACAGGACTCTCTGATGATAAATGAACTCGAAGATACCCGCAATGTCGAAGTTTCTTCTAGAACCGTTATAAAAAGCTGGATTAGAGAGTGGGAGACCAGCCACTGCGTTCTTGCTTACCAGAGAGCACATAGTGACCAGTTTATATTTCACTCGAAATCATCAAAATTGGTCTGTGCATAATTGGAAACAAGTTTTCTTCGCAGATGAAACTAGGGTTAGCCTAAAATATCCAGATGGTCGTGAGCCAGTATGGCGAAGATCAGGAGAGAGGTTTGCGACTGGCAATATCTCTGCAAGGATTCCATTCGGGGTAGCTCTGTTATGTTCTAGGGTGGCATCTGCTTTGATGCTCGCAAAGAATAAGTCGTAGTCGTAGTCGTGATGTCTTCCGACCACTTCACCCGATTTCTTGTTTATGCAAGGCAGCGCTAGACCTCACGTGGCTAGGGAGATACTAGATTATCTTGATCGAGTTGGTATACCAATTATGTAACAACCACCGAGAAGCCCGGCGAAACGTCATATACCCGCACCTAGAAACCTGAGGAACTTTAAAATGGAGTAATCACAGAATGGGAACAAATTCCTCAAGATTTTATTCCAGACTTAATTAATAATAATAATAATTTCATTCACTGAAAGAAATTTACAATAAAAAATAGGTAGAAGTACATTCATACAGTGAATAAACTAATCATCACAGAAGCATAAAATGCTTGTTTGTGATTGTGTTTGTGATCTTAGTAACGACCATGGAAGCATCAGATGCTTGTTCATGGCCTGTATGTGATAGATTGAGATATGAGTGCCAATATTGCTACTAGGAAAAAAATATATATAAGGTTAAAAACAAATATAAAATAAATAAAAAATGAAGAAGAAATGCTTGAAATCATTAATCTATACTTATTTAAAAGCCCAGAAGGCAATAATTGATCAATAAGAAAATGGACAAGATGAGATTTAGACAACACAGATTTCCTTAGTCATATGGTGATGAGGAGAGTGTCCCAAAAAAGTTCTCAAGGGGCTTGTCTATGGGCAGTTTCTACCTCATCGACCAGATGAGTCAAGTCAGTCATGCGTTTTACAATTTAGTACCTACTTTTGAAGTGTCCATCCACTATTTGAAACAGTTACGTATTGAGGACCTCTGTATATGTGAGTGTATGTGTGAAAGTATATAGAAGGATTATACAATAGTTATAGGGGTAAAGATTAGAGAGTTTGAGGGTAGACATAAGTATAAAATAATTTCTAGAAAAAAAAAAGATATATATGTACGCCAACATGAGACTCTAACGTAGTGACGAAGTCAACCATATAAAGAATTCGAGATCTGTACTGAATGCTTTGTTAATAATTTTCTTTTCATCCGGAGTTAACAAGATTGTGTAAATTGTTCCTATTTATAGACAAAATCCAAGCCTCCACTTTCTTTTTGAATAAATTCGAGGAGTTTATTGATTCTATCCAACCTGGTAACATGTTTCTCATTCTAGGGGCGATATAAGTGAAGGATCGCTGGCCTATTGATTTGAGAGCACGAGGAAGTAACTCATTTGCAGCAATTTTTTCCCTCGTACTGTACAGGTGTTTAAGTAAAGGCGTGGGATTTTTTTTATACGTGAATGTTAGTATCGATTTACAGAAGAGCTGCCGGGGGTCCATCATTTGAGTTTCATTAAATAAAAGATCGGAAGAGTATCTGGGTGGTTTGCCGAATATGATTCTCAGGATCCGTTTTTGGACAATTTCTAGGGGTCTCAATTTAGTTTTTCTCAATCTTCCCCATCCTACTATGCCATATTGAATGATAGATTCCACCAAGGAGTGATAAATTATCTTCAGGTGATTTACGTTGAGAGATTGTTTTATCTGTTTGAATTTAAATATGTCGACGGAGCTTATTCACTACTGCTTGAACATGGACATTCCACTTCAAGAAAGAGTCTACCATAATGCCCATATATTTAACTGACTGTGCGAGTGTTATTGAAATATCATTAATGGTTATATTTTCGTATGCAGGCACTTGTTTTTCATAGGAAGTGAACTGGATTATTTTCGTTTTTTTGTGATTTAACGATAGGTAGTTTACATTAAGCCAGTTAGTACTATTGATTAAATCCTTTGGTGCAGTTTCTCTTACCTTGTCCGAAGTGTCATCAACATATACTAAAGCAGTGTCATCGGCGAAGGAAACGATTCTACCAGCAGAGTTTGTTGTGAGTAGGTCGTTCAAGTAAATTATGAAAAGCAACGGTCCCAGGACTGTCCCCTGTGGCCCACCACAGGTAACATAAATGATGTAATTCGAAGTAGAGGAGGCAAACCACGCTACTAGTGTACCAGGTAAGCCATTAATTTATTTCTTTTATCATTTCTTAATTTCAACATTTTGTTCTGCAAACATGTAGCTAATTTACTTTTAAAGTAGCCGAAAATGTTTTTTCTAACTTGTAATGTATGCAATATAGAAAAGGAAAACATTCATATTTTCAACAAATCAATCCATAGAAAAATTATTGAAATTATATGATTTAATATGTTGTTCCGTAAATTTTGTCCAGGAAGGTGTCAACGAATCTATTGAACAAGTCATAACTTCTAGAATATTAGGTGTATCAAAATGAGATTTGGTATAGGTAAATGGTATGTGAAGAGGAGAGTTTACGCAAATGTACTTTCCGGCCAGATCCAGTCTCACCGGAAATCGCTCTGGTTTTGAATTTTTAAATAGAACCCCTTGTATATTGTAACATTTTTGGATTTCTGAAACAATTCCGGATCAGAATCTGACATTTTAAAAAGTTTTTACGCCTATTTAATTTTTTTAGGGTCACTTCTACTATTGCATCTAGGTGGACATGATCGGACGTAAACTAATCTTAGGACCTCAGGTGATGTCAAAAAATTACAATCGCAAAGTTTTAGTGACTAGTATGATAGATAGGAATAAGACAAGTTGGCAGAATTACATTTTCGCGTCTAACTATTATCTTTCAATATTTTTTGACAAGTACTTTCTGAAAAAAGGATTTTTTGACGAATCTAACGATACTAATTTATTTGCGATTGGATTGAAAATAAGAACATAAATCAAATAATACTAAGGAAAATACTGGATAATAGTTTATTTACTTTTGTCCAGTGTGCCATGGATAATAATTCATTTACTTTCACTGTAGTAAATTTTCAAAGTGCATTCCTCCTTGTTCAAGACACATTTCAGCTCGTTCAGTTGTTTCTCTCAACACATTTCATAACATTTGAGGCATTATACTTCTAGATGCCCATAGAATTATTACTTCAAAAGTGGCTGGGGCTGTTGCATAGTAAACCTTTCCTTCTTAAAATGCTCTATTGAGTAATTAAGAACTTCCCTGGTATTATGAGGCGGTGTTCCATCTTGTTGGAAGTAAATTCGCCGTAAAACTGCTAAAGGTAGAATATTAAGATGATCCTCGATTTTATTTTGAAGAAAACCTGTTAACTGACTTCAAACAATATTGGCCCAATTATTCAGTTTCCAACGATACCAGCCCAGACATTGACGCTTTCTTGGAAATTACCCTCTCTCATTGCATGTTGATTTTGTTGGGCCCATTATTTGTGAATCGCGATTCGTCGGAAAATAAAATAAAGTTGATAAAATTTGGGTACACTCTATGATTTTGAAGCAGCAAATCACAAAACACTACCGGTCCATCGTCATCGTCAGTATACAAACGTTGATGTATCTGATATTCAAATGCTCGATATCCGTGCTTTTCCAGTCTTTTTTTTGCTGATTCGTGACTTATCTGCATTTCTTGACTAATTTATCTTAAAGAAACCGTTTTATCAACCTCAACCATAGCAAGAACGTTAATCTCAGTGTCTTCATTTATAATAAACCTCTGTTTCGCCTCTCGATTTCCTTCTTGCCTAAAACGATTCTCAACATATGGGCTGGATGTTGCCGATTGGGATATCTCTGAGCATACAACTCAGCAGCATTCCTTGAATTTCTATGACAGTCTCCAAATATCAATGACATATCCACTTTTTCACTTTAGGTATACATTATTTTGAAGAAAAATCAAACTGAAATTTAACGAAAATGAAGAAAGTTTCACTGTCTGCTCATAAAGCTCATGTCACTGTCATTACCTAAGTGAGTGTTTTGTTTTCCAAAGAAGACTTGATAAAAATAACTGCAAAATATTATGCATCACGGCTATCCATGGCAGACTTGACAAAAGTTAATAAATTATTATCCAGTATTTTCTTTAGTGATATTTAATTTATGTTCTTATTTTTAATCCAATCGCAAATGAAATAGTATCGTTAGATTCTTCGGAAAATCCTTTTCTCGGAAAGTTCTTGTTGCCATTTGAAAAATAATTGATAGACACGAAAATGTAATTTTGCCAAATTTTCCTAATCCTATCTATGATACTAGTCACTAAAACTTTGCGATTGAAATTTTCTGACATCACCTGAGGTCCTCAGATTAGTATATGTCCGATCATGGCCACCTAGATGCAATATCAAAAGTGACTCTAAAAAAATTAAGTAGGCGTAAAAACTCTTTAAAATGTCACATTCTGATCCAGAATTGTCTCAGGAATCAAGAACGGTTTCAATATGCTGTAGAACATGCCACTATACTATATGACTTGTCTTTATTTTAATTTTCTAAAGAAAAAACTAAATTCTAAAGAAAAACTATTTTGCCGATAATTCTCAATATTTTTCCTACCGAAAAATATATCGAAAGATTTAATTAATTAATGGAATTTCCCATACTTACTTATATTATCTCAACTCCTCGTGTAAACACTCTCTTTGTCCAAAATGTTTCTACATATAATATTTACATATTATAAGGGCAGCTGTTGTCACCAGGGTGTATGTAGAAAAATTGAATTTTCTACAGATAACACCTATTTTGATAGAGTGTTTCTATAATATAAGGCACTGATATTTTGGTTTACCACTAGTCCGTCGGACTTGGATTCATGCTTTCGGCTTAGTATGCGAAGGTCTTGGTTTTGAGTAACTTCTCTACATAAAAATTAGTACTTTTTTATCATTTGTCTCAAGGGACTTCTATTCAAGTGATAATATAACTTAATAATTGACTTTTGCCTCTCAATTAAAATAATCTGATTGAATTCAATTTCCCTTTCCTCAACTTCGGTTGCGAAAATAATACACACAAATCAACTTCAATACATCTATTAACATTAAAAAAATAGGTAAAACTATAATAGGTACAGCTCGACGCTTATCGAATAAAAAAAATGGTCAATCTAATATAAAATTTAAACTAAAAAAACAATCTCCTTTTGAGAATAAAAGAACAACAACGAATAGTTTGAAAATATTACATATCTGTTGAAAAGGGAAACATTCTCAATTGAATATTGATAGAAAGATTTTTCTGTGAATTGAAAAATCCACGATCAAAATGAAGTTATTTTTCGTGAATGTCTAAAAGAAAACAACTACTTTCCCTTTTCAACATGAATACCCCACAAGAGGTTATTTTGCCGATGGAAGATAGTGACTAAAGTTTATCTTTCAGTCGCAGATGATTCCACATCTGATTTTATGAACATCCTGTTTATATTTTCAACAAATCAATTACATATCTGTTCTAAAATAAAAGGGGGGTCATATTTCCGATATATATATAGTGATTTTCTACTATCGAAATATAGAACCAGTTTCTTCTCGTGGCTCTCATAGTTCATTGTTACCCGCGTAACTGACTTCCGTTTTCACCGAATTACCAAAAATTGTGATCGTCTTCGGATGGTCTCAAATTTAATAGACGAACTCCCAATATACTCTGTTATGTATACCCCTAATCTGGTATTAATTTTGCATGAAGTTCACCCCGTGAATCGATAGTAAAAGCTATGCATCTAGTTAGATTTTCTACTTAAGCCAGCGACTTTCCCCTGTAATTCCCATGTTTCTCCTAGTCTCGAATATAATACCCATTTCCCTCGTAGCCGTCTGTGGACACTCGAATCAGATTTCTAATTTAAACACACTCGTCTTCCGAACTGACGATTAAAATAAAGTTTCCGATATCTACCCGCGATAGTTCCTGCCGTGGAACCCATTATATATCGAAGGGCGATTTTCTTCGATATACTTTCTGGTAAAACCAAAAACTCGGGCCGATCCAGGGGGAACCCGATCCCCTCGAGGTTTGCGATAGAATCCTGTTGATATTTTTCCATTCTAAAAAAGAAGCGAAGCGCCAAGTCGTAGTCTGATTGGCTAAGGCCAATTTGTCGTTGCAGCGAATATATTTCGCGACCCGTGTATATTGCCCATTCGACAGGCTTTGTTTAATATTTCCAGACTAAATAACAGTTACAATGTTGCATATCTGTAACTGGCAATGACTCCCAAAATGAATGAACTCGTCTGCTCGGCAGAAATATATTTTCTATATCCGCGACGACCCATTTATGCATTTCAAAGTATGAGCTCCCTGTTTCATATTAATTCCATCCAAGAACTGGAATAATGAATGAATAAAAAATTCAAATAACTTACCCTGGGACCAATAAAAATAACCAAAGCAATAACATCTACAGGATGTTACAATGCAGGTTGCTCCATTTAAAAATTCAGAACCGGAGACATTTCCGGTGAAACAGGAAATGATCGGAAGGTGAAAAATATGCGAAAGCTCTCATCTTCACATACCATTAACCTATACCAAATCTCATTTTGATACACCTAATTTTCTAGAAGTTATGACTTGTCTAATAGATTTGCTGACACCCGGTATGTCATCTGATAGCGCTTCTTGTACCCCACACCTTTTATTTGGGTAGTTATCAGCGATGAACAAAAATATAACTGATAAAAAACCTTTTTAAAGACAAGCTAAATCGTATCAAATAAGTTCAAGTCATCGCTAACAATGATTTAATTATTTTTGTTGAATTATTTGTTTTCAAAAACGAACCAACAAGTGAAACTAAATAAAAGCTTGTAAAACAGCTGTAAAGTACTGTTGCTTGTATGCTGTTACTTTTATGAGGTTTTTTCATTCGTGTTGATTTTTTCGACGCTCTTTAAGAATAATATTTCAAGAAAATAAATCTGCTAGAAAAGATACACAATTTGTAAAATGTACCCTCTATCTATTGGACGCGTTATTGAATTTTTTATGCGGTAAACATACTGAACAGAAACAAAAAAATGTTTCTTTCAAATGAAATGAAGAAGTTTGATCTCTTCTATAATTATGAGATCCTAATCAATTTGTTCGCAGCTAACGTTCATTCGACTGGTGAGTGTGTGTGTGTGTGGTGTGTACGTACGCTGGTTCCAAATCCATTTCGATCAAGTTCCATATTCCGAATAATTTATGTTCTCCTGCTGAATCTGTTAGTCGTAAGGTTGAGACTCTGCTGCCTTTTGCTTGCACGAGAGTATAAATAAATATATATTATAATATTATATAAATCAAATCACAAGATGGATACCATGTTCCCAGTATAGGAAGAATATCTGCTAAACTAACAGGAGAGTTATTAGCAGAGTTTACGAACGTGAACTTGCAGTTCGACATCAGAACCTTCAATGTGCTTGTGTGTGATGGAAGAAGCAGCAATGAGGGCCTTTAGACTGCACCGGACATCAAACTTGCAAACTGAAAACTGGACAAGTGTTTATGAAGAGGTCCATAAACTACCACCATATATGCACAACGATCGTGCCTCAAATAACTTAGAAGATAAACTTAAAGTGACAAAAATATTTTATGCACGACCGGGCGTAAAGTAGAACTTCAGCGCCCGGATTTGCGGGCGTAAAGTAACACTTTAGCGCTCACGGACTACTTTATCGCCCGGCGGGCGATAAAATCGTTGAACAGTGAAAGTGAAAGTGAAATTCAATCTCATATCGATAGAAATCTATATTTCCATGGATCATATAATCAAACCCAAAACATTATTAACAATAATATAACGAAAACAATGAACATAAATTAATTTAAAAAATGAATTATAACTTATTATTGACAATACAATTAGAACAGTTATTTATGGAAATATTTGGATTTGTTGTTTTCTGTTGTTGCAGATAGTTACTGATTTCAACTGATTCCTCATTACTAGAAGTCTGAAGAGAATGCATGTTATTATCTGGTGTTTCAGAGTAGTGAGCAATATTTTCAGATTGTCTGCAATGGCTAGTAGAAGGCTCATCATTTTCTACAATTTTGTTAGCAATCTTCAGCTTATTTGCAACTGAATTTTCAATATAACCTTCCGCAACAGTCGTCGACTTCCACCCAGCAGTCTTTTAATGTTGATTATATCCTCGCCTGCATCTGCTAACATAGTTGCTGAGGAACGTCTGAAGCAGTGACCAGTATATTCTTTCGCATTAGAAATACCTAGGTAAGTGGCTATTCTGAATGGTATTTGACCGAATGTATTTTTTCTGATAACCTGTCTTGTACACTTGCCATTTTTATAATATAAAAAAAGCCGCTTTTGATCATTCTGATCTCGCAAGGAAGAATATTTTCTGTAAATATCCAAATAACTTGGCGATTTCTGTTCTTTATCGATTACAGTAAATACTCGATCTATCTTCGTTTTGGTTTCTCGTATAGTTATGAATAAGAATGTCTCGAAATCTTGAATGTCGTCCACTGTGATATTTGCCAATTCTTCGCGGCGACATGCTCCACAAATACCCAAAATCAGTGCTACCTACAATAAATTCTCAGATTAACAGACTGAACATTGAGAAAACATGAAATTAGAACTTACTTTCATCATAAGATACAAATCGTCTGGTGCTTCCCTCAAAAATAACTCGATTTCTTCTCTGCTTAGAATCTTCAATTTCTTCGGTTTATAACCATCAAATTTTCGTTTCAGAAAAGCTATCAATCTTGCGTATCTACTGATATCTATATTATCATGTACATTTGAAGTAGCTTTCAGCATGGAATAATATGACCACATGGTAGAGGGCTTACAATATTTAGATTTTTCCAGAAAATAGGCAAGAAGTACAGTCTCTGTGTATTTCTTATTTTTTACAATTTTTCCGTTGCACCACCTCACGAATTCTTCATACACCTTGTCGTATATTTTCTTGGATTTACTTGGCAATAAACTCAATTTCGCATCCTCAGCTGCTTTACTTATTTCTGGTGGAGTACAATTCACACTTTCTTCGTCGCTTGAATCCATTTCAAAATCAGTAATAAATTATTTGTGATCACAAAAATTGACAGCAAATATGGCTACTAGCCTATCACTTCTTGATTTATTCTGTTTCCGATATGATATGAATATACATCCTCACGGCAGCCTTGATGTATTTTTATCATGTTCTAGATATAAATATACCGGTCGTGCATAAAATTTTGTAAGTATTTCGGGCGTAATTTGCTTTTATGGACCTAGGCGTGTTAATAGCCCTCGCTATCGCTCGGGCTATTACTTACACGCTGCGGTCCAAAAAAGCACATTTCACGCCCTTGATACATAAATAACTATTAAAAACAAGCTTTTATCAAACTGCACAAAAAATAAACCAATGAGTTCATAATGTCATGTAAACCCCAAACCCACAAAAGAGTTGAATATGACAGCTTTATAGAAATGTCATCAGTTTAAGTATGATACATAGTTACACACTATCTATAATCAGTATGTTCATGTTTTTATGTCATTTAAAAGTATGTCGCGTAATTTGATCTTACCCCTTGGAATAAAAATTCCAATTAGGAATGAACTTAGGTCTCGACAAGGTCAGGGATATATAAGGAAATTACGAGACAAGTTTTTAAATCGCATAAGAACATAAACATACTGATTATAGGTAGTACTTATACTTATAATACCAATGACATTTCTATAGAGCAGCCATATTCAACCGTTTTGTGAGTTCACACAACATTATGGATTTTACGAACTTAGTTTATTTCTGTGCAGTTTAAAAAAAGGTTGTTTTAATTTTTTTTTCAATTTGTAGAATTATTGATCACTGAGATGGGGCGATAGTTGTTCATTTTATTTATATTCCTAGGTTTGGAAACTGACGCGACTACAGATTCTCTTCATCGATATGGTATGTTTCCATTTTCAAGACATGAATTATACATATGAACCAACGATTTCAGTATATAGAGATGTATGTTTCTAAGAAGTCCATCGTTCAGTCCTACAGTCGTTATATCTGTTTTTTCTTTATAACTCTATATAGATTATTTTCTTCAAGGATAGTTATTTTCTATGTGGTTTTTATTCTTTATGATTTTCTATATCTGTTTATAATTTCCATTAGATTAATCAAGTATGTTTTGATAATATTGTTTGATCAAACAAAAAACACTCACTTCAATGATGGTTTACAAATTCACGACACGTGTTTCGCTATGCAATAGCTTCTTCAGGTGAAGACAATACTAAGGAGGCAAATAAATCTAATTGAGAATATCAAGGATAACCCAATAGGTAGATAATTATCAGGTAGAACTGGGATTATATGCAGTACTTGTTTAATCTTCGTTAAAACAAATTTTACAAAGGAGAATTTTTCAAGTTGATATTGCGACTTTTTGCATTAGTTTATTTCTAACTTTCTAGAAAGTCGAATGTGAAACCTTTCTTATTATATTTCGAAATCGTTAATGAAAACATATTTAGCTATCGTAGCTATGGCTCGAGACTGGGCGTACTTTTGCCCCACCCGGTGTGTCATGTTAATCTGGAATTCAACCACCATTCATGAGTTCCTGTAGGTATATTGAAAGTGTTTGTCTGGAACCTATTTTTTTTTCTACGGACTATATTGCCTAGCTACACATTTTTGTACTCTGAATTCCTGTTCACATAGATCTTTCCATTTCTCAGAGAGTGAGTAGCCTTGATCAACAGGCTTTCTGTAATTTGTTATATAATATTTATATTAAAATTCATTGTTCCAACATAAATAAGTCTTTATTAGTAGATATTCCACGTATATTGGAATTATCTCTAGTATGTTCTCCTGATACCAAAAAGGCTACATGGGATTTTCTACTGAACAGACATAACCAACCCCCTAACCAACCACTAGAGAAGTAAAGTGAAAGGAGGGCTTCTCCCTTTCATAAAGTCGAATGAATGGTTTATTCATGGCTCCAACTGTGACGGCTCACGAACAATCGAATACTTTCGCCCGATATACTTCCCTGATGACAGACTGCATTGTCCAATATTCGAAGCAAAAAAAAACATTATCCAACAGAAGGTAGGTAGTATTCTCCTTTAGGTTCCTACACTCCTGCTTATAAAAAGTATTCACAAACCTGTAAATTTGTTGTGTGGTTTGTGGTGTGGTTTGTTTGATATAACAGGAAACATTGGCTCTAATCATTACAAAATTACCTGTTTGTGGTGTGTATCTTGCAAATTAATTTTCATATCAATTTACATCCGATTAATTCCAAATTTGGCACGCTCACAGAATTTGTATGATAAAACAAATTGGCGATTGAAATAATTAGAATTCAAGATTACTAAGGAATTTTGTTACCTACTTCCATCTCCAAAGCACCTCATTTTCGGTATCTGGCTCCAGTAGCTCACATAGGAATATTGGAAATATTGGTCCAAATTTACGAAAATATTGTAAACTAAAAATTGGCCACTAAAAATGGAAACATATAGTATCTACTAATATTATTTGAGATATGTTGAAAGTCATACTAGATCCACTGATACTATACAAGGCCATATATAAATGAAATATTCGAAGAAATCTATAGAGCCTTAATCATTTGTGCTACAATTTAACATAAATGATTATTTTCCAACACCTGAAGCATGCTGCCACGAAATAAAATGCCGAGAAATACCTGAAAAAAAATTGGATTCGACAAAACTTATAGAAATAATGAATAACACCAAATGGGAAGAAATATAAGAAACGAAAAACTGACTGGTTCGTTACTGAAATGAAAATGATTTAAACAATATTTCTAGGACGAGCTTTTATACAAATGCACTAAACAGGAAAAACTAATTTCTTTTGTTTGACCTAGGTTATTCTGTGAGTAGCAGGTTCAAAGTCTTACCGCCCAAAAATACCTAATCACTCATTTAAAATTATTTTCTACTTTTTAGTTTAGTTTTCTATTGAAGCGTGTTCTTTAGTTTTTAAACTATTATTTATTTTCGACTTTTCAGTTTTGTTTTCTATTGAAGCGTGTTTATTAGTTTTTCAAACTATTATTATCAATATTAAATTTTTTTAACTATTATTCTCCAATTTTGAATAGAATCGGACCATAATCACAAAACTCGTCCGCCATTTTGGAGCCGCCTTCTTGAATCCTCCAACTTTGACAAAAATAATCATAATCTCCAACCCAAAAACCCCCACATACCAATTTTGAATAGAATTGGACCATAATCACAAAACTCGTCCGCCATTTTGGAGCCGCCATCTGGAATTTTTCAATTTTCACCAAAGAATCGTGATATTGGACCCCGAAAACCCCCACATACCAATTTTGAATAGAATCGGACCATAATCACAAAACTCGTCTTCCATTTTGGAGCCGCCATCTTGAATTTTTCAGTTTTGACAAAAGAATCATAATTTTCGACCACGAAAACCCTCAGATACCAATTTTGAAGCGAATCGGACCATAATCACAAATCTCGTCCGCCATATTGGAGGCGCCATATTGTTTCTTTTTTTCAAATCATCCGTTCGTCTGGAAGTGGGTCAAAATCGCGCCCAAAGGAGTCGGTTACAAACAAACAAACATACAAGTAGAGCTAATATAAAGCGTGTAAAAAAAACAGAGCAATTTTGAATGGAATCGGGCTATAATAACAAAACACGTCGCCATCTTGGAGCCGCCATCTTGTATTCATGAATTCTGACAGAAACATCATGATGTCCGACCCCAAGAACCCCTGCATACCAATTTTTAATGGAATCGGGCTATAACCATAAAACTTTCCGCCATAGTGGAGCGGTCATCTTAAATTTATGAATTTTGACAAAAAATTCATGATCTCTGTCCCCGAAAACAGCCATATATCAATTTTGAATAGATTCGAACCATAATCACAAAATTCGTCCGCCATATTGGGGCCGCCATTTCGTTTTTTCTCGAGCTAGGATTCCATGATGCATTGTCCCCGGATTAATGAACACCTGCCACATTTCACGTTAATCGGACAACTAGAAGTGATTTGTTTACAATCCCACAGACAAACATCGGGACAGGTGAAACTAAATAAAGCTTATAATGAAAACCGCAATAAAAAACCTCAAGCATTTATAAAAAATCCTAGTACTTTGCGAAGAGGCGAACCGATTACTACCTGTTTGATTGTCATCCAGTTCTGAGCTATGTTTAGAGTTTCAAGTGTCTAGCTCATCGGGAGGTAGGTTTAAAATGGATTGCTCCTCACCATTATTACCATTATAAAAAAAACAAACAGACAAGAGAGCGAGTTAATATTAACTTGTCATCCAGTTCTGGACTATGTTCAAAGTTTGAAGTCTCTAGCTCATCGAGAAGTTAGTTTAAAATCTATTACGAAATGTGTAGCGAACGGACAGACAGACAGACAAGAAAGCGAGTTGATATTGTATCGCCAGTTCTGAGCTATGTTCAAAGTATCTAGCTCATCGGGAAGTTAATTTAAAATCGCTTGAAATATTTGTACTGAACAAACCCACAGAAAGCGAGTTAATAGAAACGTGGTAAAATGAGTCATTTCATGTTTACTCCATGAAGGTTTTTGCTGATTCAGATTAAGTACTTTTGTTAGTATGTTATCCTAATCACAGATAGGTTGATTTTCGCTTTTCTCACCTATCTCAGTCAATTGCTTGAAGTACGAAACTGTACAAGTTCATTCCTTGGTTATTTATACACCATACAACATAAAACATATACTTTTTCCAATAATCCACTTCTTTCTCATCACAGTTAAATAAACGTTTTTCTTCCAATACCCTACGTCTCTTGTAGTAAATATCCATGAGAGTTGGTGGCTTCCATAAAGAGTATCAAGCAAATGATAGAGAAATACAGATACCCATTCATGTTATCCTGATTCCTTGGATTCAAATCGAACCTATAAATTAGAATGAATAAGTTGAGAAAGAACCCAACCGACAAAGGAGTTGCAAATTCCAAATATTTAGAATCTCCAAATCAAATATACATATAGTCAGAAGATTGCCCATCTCATGGGAACTTTCTGTTCAAAATATATATGATGTAAAAATAAATAAGTAATTATAAAAATATATTACTTGATGTTACTTACTAAATTACAATCACAAGTTGAAAAAAAAATTACAATGAGCAAAGATATATATATATATATATATTTTAAAAATTTAAAATTTTTTTTTTTTCCCAGGAAAATTCTACAACACATATTCCGTTTTAAAATGGTTTATTGGGCTGTTTGGAGGTGTTTTCTTTCTTTTTTACCATTCTAGTGAGCAATAACAATGTCTGGAAGCAAAATTGGTATCTTTTGTTCTTTTATATATATATATATATATATATATATATATATATATATATATATATATACAAGTACAAGTGGGATCAGATTTGAGTTGTTTGTAAAAATTTTTATCTTCTAATAAGGTCTTACTTGTACTTTACAGCAAAAAGCTAATAAAATTGTTTCAAAACTCAGAGATACCAAGAAAATTGATACCTCTACAGCAAAATCTCTTATGATTTACAATTCGGTAGCTCCTCGTTTTTATACATTACCAAAAATTCATAAACCAATCCTATCAATGAGACCAATAGTATCTTCCATTGATACTCCCACCATTAAACTCTCTGGATTTTTAACCAAGATATTAACTAATGCTTATGAAACAGAAAACCCATACTATGTAAAAGATTCTTTCACATTCAGTGAATTCATCAATAATTATCAACTCCCACAAAATTATGTTATAATAAGTCTTGATGTAATCTCCCTCTTTACTAATTTACCATTAACACTAATTAAAAAATGTATCTCCAAAAAATGGAACCAAATCAAAAATTATTGCACCTTTGATGAGTCCCATTTTATGAACATATTAGAATTCATTTTTGATTCAACGTATTTTGTATTCGACGATAAATTCTTTAAACAAATTTTTGGAACTCCTATGGGATCAAATATTTCCCCCATTTTGGCAAACTATGTTATGGATGATTTACTCGATAATTGTGTTTCTCAAGTGAACTTTAACATTCCTTTTATCAAACGTTTCATGGATGATTTGATTTTATCTGTACCATATGATAGTATTGAAGAGATTCTATCCATCTTCAATATTGAAGAGATTCTATCCATCTTCAATTCTTATGACAGCAATATCCAATTCATTTCAGAAAAAGAAATACAAAACAGTATACCATTCTTAGATATGAATCTAATCAGAACCGAACAAAATACCATTATTACAAAATGGTACAGAAAACCAATATGTAGTAATAGACTTATCAACTACTATTCATACCATCCACAAAAAATGAAAATCAATTTGATAATAGCTATGAAAACTAGAATCGAAAGAGTCACTCATATCAATTTACAACAAAAATGTCTAATCGAATTTCAGAAAATATTACTAGAAAATTCCTATCCAAAAATCTCATCAATAAATTACTCTTTAACCAAAGAAACTCTATAATCCCTTCAATATCCGAACAAAATCTCAGAACAGAAGAACTGGGAACATCTATATTTAGATCTCTTCCCCATATCCAAGAACTCACTCCAAAACTAACAAATGTATTAAAAAATGAAAATGTCAAAATCGCGAAGGGAAATGTTAAAACCATATCAAAATTACACACAAAAGTGAAAAGTACGATTCTAAATAAACAAAAATCTAATGTTGTTTATAGAATACCGTGTAGAGACTGTTCTAAAACATATGTCGGTCAAACATCAAGAACCCTTAACAGTCGTATCATATCCCATAAGAGCGACTGTAAACGTAATGTTAATTCATGTGCTCTTTCTGAACATGTAAATGAAAGAGATCATCGGATGGACTATGATAATACGGAAATTCTAGATAACGAAACCAATGAAAACAAAAGAATATTTCTAGAGATGGTTCACATAAAAAATGACAAAGAATCAATGAATAAAAGAACTGATTTGAACAATCTCACGCAAATTTATACTTATTTGCTAGAGATGAATAACAGAAAAGATATATCGCCCTGTGATCAAAATTTTCCGCCTTGATCTTGAATTGATTAAAAAAGAAGTTGTCATTGTCAAAATTTATTTCATCTTTCATGAATTTCTGTTCATTTAATGTGCTAATTTTACATCAATCTCACGTTAGTAAGTAGACAAATAATATATATAATTTCATAATGTAATCCATACAATTGTAGTCGTCCTGAGGAAGGCAATAAAGATTGCCGAAAGCTTGACGGATACCAAAGAGTTTTCCTAATCAGCCCCATACTTGACTGCAACCCCACATAGAATCAGCTTGTATACAATATGCCAGTCACTAATTCACCACATATATATATATATATATATATATATATATATATATATATATATATATATATATATATATATGTTGATAACTGCATTCTCGTAATGCATTCAATGTGTTACCTCAGTGTGTCTATTCCATTGTTTATCATTATTGTCCATATTTATTTTGGAATATATCATTGTAAATTATGAAATTCCTTTCAATAAGTGATATCGAAATAGATAAATACACATTTGTTGGTAATTTCAACAAGGGAAATATTTTGAGAAATTACACTTACATGATGAATCCACAATTACAAAGGATGTTTGCATAAAAATCGTGTGATGGAGCGGATAATGCTTTTGTGAAGTGCTGTAAATGACTTACAATTACTTAATTTAGTTTCCAAACCAATAAAAGTACAGGAGATACAATCTTTCGCTTTCTGAAAAATCTATATTCTAGTCTGAAGGAAGTGAGCGCTGCAGTGTTTTGTGATTTATTTAAACTTTTGACTGCTACGTAAGCTTCATCTCTACAGCTTCAGAGGATAAAGCTTCAATCGGGTCGCGACCTATCTGAGTGAAAGAACCCAAATTGTGAAAACTGATAGTCTCTCAGCATTTGGGCAAATTAAGAGGTGTTCACTATTTTCGGCAGACAACACGACTATCTTACCGCAAGAACCCAAATTACCTCCATAGTAAAATGACTCGTCTATGTATACAGGGTGGGTCAGAATAAGACCGACAAATTCCGACTGCAGATTCCTCACCTCATTTCGAGGTGAAAAGTTGCTATCAAGGTATGTACTGAAATGCATCCCCTCTGAGATACAGGGTGTCGAAATAACGAAAAATAATTAAGATTCAATTTGTTTTCTCCAAAATTTCTGAAGGAAGAAATTTGAAACTTGGTACACTAATCAAGGTTTATCAACGTGCTAATTTGAAGTACAATTTTTTTATTTTCGTAAACCAGTGGCGTAGTTACGATGGTATGTGGTCATAAGTTCCTTCATATTTTCTTGGGACAAGTGAATGGACAAATGAGCGTTTGACATCAGTTCGACTCATCGATACTCAACCTAAATGTCATAACATTCCATGTGCCTAAAAGTGGAGGTTTCTGAGATGATTGAGAAAAACTGAAGATATGTCCTTAGTAGAGACATAATTTCCTATGTGCAATATTCGCATAATGCTAATTCCTTACAACATATCGGAATATGTGTCAACCTCCTGAACATTTTCCATAGTTGGGAGAATCGGAAACATAGAACGGGTGAGTCAGAATGAGACCGATAACTCCATTTTTTCGTTCATCATATTATTTGATCGAATCGATGTCGTGTATTCACTGATATGTTACCATACTTTCTTGCACATGATTGTTCTTACAGATCAACTGATAAACAAATCCAACCTCAAATTCATAATACTCCGCTTAGATAAGACTTAAGATATTAAATAATTGAGTGTTGGAGTATCGTTATCAAAGCCATTTCTGATTGAATTATCTAGGGAAATATTATCCGATCAACATGTTTTTGATGAAGAAAAACAATTATTGTGTATTAATATCTACTTAAATGATTTCCTTCGATTCGTGATAACTAGTTGCAAAGTCGAGCCTTTCTGCTAGTTTGTGGTAGGCTGTTCACTAAAGTAGTGGGTTTACGACTCACTAACCTACTGATCAACGCATAAAACATACACGAAATTTGGAACTAAAAAGAAACATTGCCTTTTTTTATTGTTCCTGGTAGAAACACAGTGATACATCGATACTTACATAAGACATAATTGACAGTAACCCAAAACAGTTTGTATTATTGTCAAGTCATCTATCATCATTTCAGCCAGTGAACATCGTGTCAAAATGGATTATTCATTTGAAGAATATACAGATATGCATTTCGTTCATGGAGAAACAGGGGAAACTGCAAGAGCTGCTGCTGAATTATATCAACATAGACATATAAACAGACATCATCCACATTTCACTACTTTTATAGCTATGCATCGACGATTGAAGGAAACGGGGTCCTTTAAATTCAGTTAACACCATTGTGGTGCGAAAAGAACAAGAAGAGATAATGTTACGGAAGAAAAATTCTTGAACGATTAGCAGCAGATCCTTCTACCAGCACTCGGGCTATTCCGTATAGGTTACAAGTGTCACAATCAACAGTAAGTTGGGTGGCACGTGAACAAATATTGTATCCATTTCGCCTACAGAAGGTGATGGCCCTAGATGCTAATGATTATGGAGGGCATTTCCAGGCCCTTTTATAAAAAAACAAGGTTCGTTAGGTTTCTTATTTTTTAGGTTATGTTTAAGGAAAATTGTAATTCAGATCACGATCAGATCACGATGTGTAGCGTTTTTTTTTTCAGTGTGATAATAGGTTGTTAAAAATTTCAATTGAATGTAGCGTTACAAAATGAAAATTAACTTTTTTGCAAATTCGTAAAAATTACAAGGGACAAAAATGTTTACAAACAAAACAAAAAATTAATTGAGTATGTTACAATCCATCAGCGACGTACTACAAAAAAGTTTATGGGCGAAAAAGGGCTTGATCGCTGAAAAAATATATCTCCGTAGATTCTTACAATCACTCGGCATACTCATATTGGATGATGTAAACCTTGAAACGTTCAAATTTGATCTTAATATCGCAAAAAATGAAAGAGTTATGAAGAAACAAATAAAAAAATCCTGAAACTTTAACGCTCTGTAGATCTATAACAAAGCGTTTGCGGACAAATGTTCATGGAAAAAAAGTCTCATTTTGACCAGAGAAATCTTTATACTAAATTTTGAAACACTCTGTATATTTATACTGACTCCCATAATAAATATAGAATGACGTGCCCCCATGTCGAACTATAACACTCGCGGCTCATACTAACACAGGAAGTGCATTTGGAATTTATCCCGACTTGTTCCCATCCTCTGTTGTCCTAATCATTGAGATTCACATCAAATCTCTCCACCACATGGTTATTTTTTTCCCAGGCAATTTGTTAGATACTAGACGATTTGATTGATCGATAGATAGCGTTGAAACAAACTATATAAGATACCGATACAATATATAAAAAGTCAAGGTCCGTTAGGTTTCTTATTTTTTAGGTAATGTTTGAGGAAAATTGTAATTTAGATCACGAAGTGGCGTTTTTTGTTTTCATTGTGATAATAGGTTGTTATAAATTTTAATTGAATGTAGCGTTACAAAATGAAAATTAACTCTTTTGCAGATTCGTAAAAATTACAAGAGACAAAAAAATTCACAAACATAAAAAAAATTGATTGAGAGTTATTCATCAGCGACGTATACAAAAAAGTTTATGGGCGAAAAAGGACTTGATCGCTGAAAAAATATCTCTCTGTAGATTCTTACAATCACTCGGCATACTCATATTGGATGATGTGAACCTTGAAACGAAACCTATGTTTCAAATTTGATATTAATATCGCAAAAAGTGAAAGAGTTATGAAGAAACAAATAAAAAAATCCTGAAACTTCAACGCTCTGTAGATCGGTAACAAAGCATTTGCAGACAAATGTTTATGGAAAAAAGTCTTATTTTGTTTGACCTGAGAAATCTTCATACTGAATTTTGAAACACTATATTTATACTGACTCCCATAATAAATATAAAATGAGGTGCTCCCATGTCGAACTATGACACTCGCGGCTCATACTAACACAGGAAGTGCATTTGGAATTTATCCAGATTTGTTCACATCCTCTGTTGTCCTAATCAGTGAGATTCACATCAAATCTCTCCACCACGTGGTTATTTTTTTCCCAGACAATTTGTTAGATACTAGACGATTTGATTGATCGATAGATAGCGTTGAAACGAACTATATAAGATACCGATACAATATATAAAAAGGTCAAGGTCCGTTAGGTTTCTTATTTTTTAGGTAATGTTTGAGGAAAATTTTAATTTAGATCACGAACCAAATAAGTGGCGTTTTTTGTTTTCATTGTGATAATAGGTTGTTATAAATTTTAATTGAATGTAGCGTTACAAAATGAAAATTAACTCTTTTGCAGATTCGTAAAAATTACAAGAGACAAAAAAATTCACAAACATAAAAAAAATTGATTGAGAGTTATTCATCAGCGACGTATACAAAAAAGTTTATGGGCGAAAAAGGACTTGATCGCTGAAAAAATATCTCTCTGTAGATTCTTACAATCACTCGGCATACTCATATTGGATGATGTAAACCTTGAAACGAAACCCATGTTTCAAATTTGATTTTAATATCGCAAAAAGTGAAAGAGTTATGAAGAAACAAATAAAAAAATCCTGAAACTTCAACGCCCTGTAGATCGGTAACAAAGCGTTTGCAGACAAATGTTTATGGAAAAAAGTCTCATTTTGTTTGACCTGAGAAATCTTTATACTGAATTTTGAAACACTGTATATTTATACTGACTCCCATAATAAATATAAAATGAGGTGCTCCCATGTCGAATTATAACACTCGCGGCTCATACTAACACAGGAAGTGCATTTGGAATTTATCCAGACTTGTTCACATCCTCTGTTGTCCTAATCATTGAGATTCACATCAAATCTCTCCACCACGTGGTTATTTTTTTCCCAGGCAATTTGTTAGATATTAGACGATTTGATTGATCGATAGATAGCGTTGAAACGAACTATATAAGATACCGATACCCATAGACGTTAAAACATTACTGGTTCAGTAAACTGAGGTCTTTCAAAAAAATTTTTAGCTTGTATTTTCTGCAAAGTATTCCGAACAACTGCTCTGCTCTTGCTGCGATCCTCATTGCGATAAAATGACGGGACCATATTATACACGTAATGTTGAGGACGTTATAATTGTTTGTATTCGTAGTTGGGGACTGACTGTTCAGATTGATCGACTGAACCAGACAAGTTCAGAACCGTGTGGATCGAAAGGGTTGTGACGAACGCGTCGAAAAGTCTTTCAGGTAACAGGAGCACATAGACAATTACAGGTAGCAGCATACTCAGATCGATTACATACAATCCAATAGAGAGCAATAAAGCAAAGATTGTTCTACGAACAAGATCCCTCACTGGGCAGTTGGCGCGAAAATGAGATGAAATCCTTGAAATTAGTTAGAATATTTACATCTGTCTGACAAAAATCAGATGACTGCTCGAAATCTACCTGGCGATTTTTCCAAAGTAATTTCTTCTCAAACAGAAGGAGAAAAGGTAGGAGAGTGGCATGATGTTTCTAGACGATGAATTGACTGGAAAATTTAAGCGATTGGAAAATGTCCCAGATGACATTGTTTCATTAAACTTTCCGATACAAACTACTACCGACCCATTCACTGCCTATCTCTGCCAGACTATTACTACTCTAACAACTTTCTGACCTAAACAAAATCAGAGAGTTCATTGAAGATATCATAAAATCTGTTGATGAAGTTGAGAAATCGATTAATCCTGGTCTGCGACAGTCTAGGCTGCTTCCAGCTATCTTAGAATGATTTAACCAGAAAAGGTGAGCCCTACTAACAAAGGTGAGTAGAGAAAATGGTAATCAAAATCAGCTCTTTTATTTTTCAGTAACACCCCGCATTCGGATTAGGTGGGTGTGAGTAAACAAATCAATTTCACATGAAAATATCTTGATTTTGGCTAGTAAGTTCCGAACCGTTACTCTTTGGAAAAAAAAAATCATGTGCTGTCGTAGGACCCCCGTCAGGAAGTTCTTTCACTCCTTTTATCATCCTCCATATCACTCCCCATATTTTGATGTGTTGGACTCACCACTTTTTCTGTATTATTGTTTCACTTGAAAATGCTTGGATTTTGGGGGGTAACGCATTTTTCTTACGTTACATTTTCTGCTAGTTTACACCTACCGCAAGCGTTAAGGAACTTCGTTCCAAAAATATCCACTAGATTTAGAATTTTCCATTTCCAAATCAAATATACTTAGTCAGAAAAATTTAAAAAATAAACATAAAAGTATTACTAAAGATAAAAGTATTCATAAAAATATTTGATTTGCTAGTTACTTGATAAATTAAAATCAGTTGAAAAAAATTATTACAATGGGCAAAGGTACTTCAGAGAGGATATAAATTAATTAATACATACAGGAGTCATTTGACCATGAAGGTAATTCAAGTTATTGCGATAAGATAGTCCTGTTGTCCGCCAAATTAGTGAACACCTTCTAATTTGCCCAAAACCCGAGAGACTATCAGTTTTCATAATTTTGGTTCTTTCATTCAGATAGGACTCGAACCAATAGAAGCTGTACGTAATAGTCAACAGCTTTAGATATATATCACAAAACACTGCAGCGCTCACTTCCTTCAGAGTAGAATATGGATTTTTCAGAATGCGAAAGATTGCATCTTCCGTACTTTTATTGGTTTGAAAGCGAAATTAAGTAATTGCATGTAATTTATAGCAGCACTTCATAAAAGCATCATCCTCTCTATCATACTATTTTTATCATGAGCAAACGTCTTTTATAATTGTGGATCCATCATGTATGTCGAATTCCTCAAGATATTTTCCTTGTTGAAATTACTAGCACATACATATTTATATATTCCGATATCATCACTTATTGAACTTTCAAATATTATCTAGGTATTTACATCTAGTACGTCTGAGAAATATCAATTTTTTTCTTTTTTCTGTCAAAACCATTATTAGATTCGAGAGACAGATAAATTAGTTCAAGTTACATTCCAAAAAATTAAGCAAATATACGATCTACCCCCACACACAGCAGCATTCCATCCAATGTTTTGAGTCCCAGGCAAGTTTAACTAACCTGTTCTATACCGAAATCCGTATCACCGTGGAATAGGATAACATAATGTGGAGTTGCACTCCAATCATTCCTGCATCCAAAACGATAGTTATCGTGGCCGTTACGTATTCAACTATACCATGAACATTGACGATGGTGATATTTCATAAGCTATTCCTAGTACCTAAATAATTTTATTTACAATAAACATAAGCATGTGGAAGGTTGTGTGTACAATTTCTAATGAATAAAAGTCGAGTGATCCTTTCAGATGTTACTATAATAAAAACAAACGAGTACAAAATTATTGCAGATTGGTACCACAAACCGGGTTTTTCCCGTGTATTTTATATTATCTTCTCTCTCTTCCAGTATAATGGCCTCTTCCCATCAGGAAGTTGACCATGTCTGAGGGCCTCGTGTGGTTTAACCGCACTCGCCCCCCTTCGTAGGGCACCCTGGATGTCTCACTCGAAATGGTACCACGAGTGCCCGAGCTTTTTCACATAAAATAATTATTTGCAATGCACGTTATACCGCAATATGACTGATACAAAAATAAATACTTTGTTAACGTTCTCCTTGTTCCGACCAATCCGTTGTCATCCGACCTGGTTACCGGCGTAGAAAACAAGGGGCTTGATAATTTCACATACACTTATTCAACTTCACAAACATTTATATATTTTTGCAATGAACGTTATCAACGCCAGGACAATTAACTTGACTTTCAACCACGAGGACGCCGCCAGTCCTCGACCAAGGCTGAAAGGCGAAAATCGTGTATTTTACATTCATAATTAACATTATTCCGAAAGAAATATGGACAATAATGATAAACAATGGAATTAATACACATACTGACTGTCAATGAGAAACACATCGAATGTATTAGGAATGCAGTGATCACCATAAAAATATATATAACATGTGAATGTTTCAATGGAATCTCGGAATACATTTTTTGACTGATTATGACAATATAGTCTCATATTTTATTTTATTCCATACAAAAACATAATTATTTTATTGATCTTGCGAATACGAAAATACCCGAAGCGTTTCCATTCTACAGTCAGTCACATGACGAGCTATTCGTGCTCGTGATTGGCTTAACCAGAACTAAACTAGATCTCGAATTTTAGAATGGAAACGTGAATAACAAGATAAATGCCAACTTTCGAGGATTCCAACACAATTTCACTATTTCATTCATGAATAGGGCAAGTGACTTTTAAGGCAATTTAATTTTTCCAAAAGATTTTCGAATTCAAAATAACACTATTGGAAAAAAACAGACCTCGTTATATCCAAACTGGTAGACTAAGTCTTAACTAGAAGATGATGTCTTCATACAACACAGCATAATTATCAAAAAATCGTTCAATACACATAGTTTTTTTTTTCAAGTGAATGATCGAGCCATTCACTTGAAAAAAAAACACAGGTACGATAACAGTGGACGTCGCTAACTCCATATGAAGGTCATTGGGCAGGTTAAGAATCAGTAATAAAATAAATTTGTTCAGAGTTATAATTAAATATCATGTTCAAAATCCGTAATTATATTACAATCAAAATCGAAACACTAATAACGATTACTAAAATATCAAAATTATCAAATGTCACTTCCCTGAAGTATTTTCTTACTACCAAACACCGGAACTGTTTCCTTCATTTTTTGAACATTCCATTTTTTTCAATTCCGTTTCGAAGAATCAAATGAATAAGCAGATAATTTTCATTGCATTTCTCAAATACATAAATGTTTGTCGTGATGTTGCTTCTTACACGGCCAAAAACACAGCTGTCCGAAATTCAAAATAAACTGGCCAAAGATGTGTGTATGTTGTGAATATAGAGAAATATCGGACGGCAGTTTTATGTGCGATAACCACATGATTTCGTGTGTGTAGGTGATTGTGCGTGTGTGTGGTGTTTTCTGATTTGAAATCTCCTCCAACTGTTTAACTCCCAAACGGATGAACCGATTTTGATTTCGTTTTTTTTGTTTGGAAGGTGACTTGATTGAAAGTGTTCTTAGCGATGATTCAAGGAAATCTGTTCAGCCGTTTGACGATCTGTTTGACTGATCAATAAAAAAATTGGTATTTTGTTACTACAATGATGTTGCAAGAACATGGTAACCTTGACCTGATGCTGAAGCATCACCTGGAATCTGATACCCAACTTCTCAGCAACTTACAGCAGAGGTATCGTGTTTGGGCCCATTGGAATGGTCTCAATGAATAGGTTGTAGAGAGATGGTGATCAGGATCTGATGATGGAGTAGGAGAGAGAAATGAGAATAAATTGGTGAGGGATTCTGAGCTACTTTCACTCGTTCAATTGATATGAGATTTTGGTATATGTTGTAGTACGGTTTGTGGCGAATTACTGTATGAATGTGTGAAGTGAATGGAAGAATGAATGAGCGAATGGGATCGAGTGAATGAATAAACACGATGCTGAATATAATGAGACACGGTGGGGTACGGTACGGACTACGAACGTAGGAGGTGATTAAAGGGCATTAAGTGAATTAATGATAACGATTTGGTATGATACAGTAGGGTGCTGAATACAGTATGGTATGGATGGTGTAGTACGGTACAGACTACAAAAACAAAACAATGGTATGCTAGTGTTTAATGCATTTTTAAAAGTAAGACTATTTTTAAATAATAAAATGTACGACATTCAGTACAAAATTAAAGTATTGAAGTACTGCTTCTCAGTCTTCGCAATTCTGCCAGAGCCAATCTGTCATGATTTAATAAATAATAAAGCTAGGTACGTTATTATAGCAATAATAAACTGAATCTACGGAATAATCATCTTGGCATAAGTTAATTATTATTACCTAATTGAACTTAACCTAGGAAGAGTACACGAATTCGGCCAAATCTAGGAAATTGAAACTGATAGTTTGACTGTAATCAATACTGAACTTGATTTAATTACGTTTTTTTACAAAATATCAAAGAAAAGAAATAGGTCGGAATAATAATTTCAGGCTGAAACTCGAAACCGCACGTGCGATATTGCATTGTCAAAATCTTTCGTCCCGGAAAATATTTGTGTGAATGTGTAGCAAATGTGTCGATCGTAGCGTGTCTACTGATAATATATTAAGTTTGAAGAGCATGAAATAAAACTTAAATAAGAAATTTAAAAACCACAGACAAAATCAAATCGTTGTATCTAAGTCTTAATTAGAGGTCCCCTGACGCGACGATGCTTGGATCTTACTATTCATATTGAATTCAAAGGGCCAAGATATATAATTTTTTTACTTTCGGGAAGTTTTTTGTGTCGATTTTTTTTAAATTTTCAATTTAATTTTATTTCATGATCGTAGAGTTTGAGGTTTGTACGAAAATTTAAATTCTGTTTGTGTTCTTCAATGAAAATATGGCAATTTCAAAATCAATAAATACATTTTGAAATCTACCTTTCCTACTGGCCATTGAGTTATTGTTGCAAAACTACAATCGTAGTAATCCTTCCGCAAAGAGTTCGATACTAATCCCTTCATTCTTTCGAAAATATTGAATTAGTTTCTTTTATTTAGAAAGGGAAAAGATGACTGAAATGGAACAAAGCATGATTTTTTGGAATTTATAGATAACACTTCTCGTCCAAAACATTCAATAAGATTCCTTATATCTCTTTCTGCTTCCTCTTTCAGTGCCTATTTTTATCTTCATCAATGACAATGGTATCGTCCACATAACTGGAAACTATACCGACGCTCCTGGAACTAGGAAGCGCTTATGGGATTCCACATTTACTTTCTAATATATTGCTTGGTATTTCGCCAATTTTCACACATTAGTGCTTGATTGCTAAGTTTTCATTAACTCTTCTGAATTCTAGATTCGCAAGACATCCAACAACTGTGTGTGATGGACAGCGTCGAAGGCATTTGCGAAGTCTAGGAAAACACACAAAGATGGTCCTCCTTTGTCAATTTTCACAAGCTTTTATTTAACTTGCTTCGTTCGTATGTCAATCTGTCATTCTTTCCGGTTCAAAAGTTGTAATCCATTTTTGGAGCACTTGCCGACATCCGATTGAGCTGAAATCTGGCAGGTGTTCATAATTTCGGTGACAACGCATTATGAGATTGTTAGAGAAAAACAAAATGGCGTTTAAGGTTAATTTTTTCAAAAAATTTACAAATTCAAGATGGCGGCTGCTAAATGGCGAAGGAGTTTGGTGATTATGATCCGATTCTTTTCAAAATTTGTATGTGGGGGTTTTCGGAGACGGAGATTATGAATATTTCGTCAAAATTCATGAAATTGAAATGGAGGCTCATGGAATTTTTGGTAGAGAAAAAACAAAATGGCGCTCCAAGATGGTGGACGAGATTTAGGTTCATGGTCCGATTCGATTCAAAATTGGTTTGCGAGGGTTTTCAGGGTCGAAGATTATGCATTTTTCTTCAAGATTCATAAAATAAAAATGGCAGCTCCAAGATGGCCGATGATCTCTGTGTTTATGGTCCGATTCTATTCAAAATTCTAAATTCACAAATTCAAGATGGCGGACGAGTTTTGTAATTATGGCCCGATTCGATTCAAAATTGGTCTGTCGTGGTTTTTGGGTCCGAGTTTGGATGAAGTTAGTCGAAGATTATTGATTGAAAAGCACAGAATAAATTTATTAATGAAAAACCTTTTTAAAGACACTAAAAAGTTTTGAAAAAATTGCTCTGGATGTGTGACGTAGGTTATTCCGTGAGTTATAGATTCAAAAGCTTGTCGCTTCTGTATTCGAACTGAAAACTTTGCGCGAAAAGCTCTTTCTTCGTAGAGTGTATTTCATTGTAGAGAATATAAACAATACAGAAAGATGGAGTAACATGAACAATAATTTATTTTTGAAATTTGATAAATTTGCCATACTTTCGATGCAAGATCTACGTAAAATAGTGGGCAGCCTCAATAATAAGCTTTCTTTGCATGAAACCCTGAACTACAGAATGTTGAAAGGAGTGTTCGAAACCATTGGTCATCTTATTTTAAATTTCATTAATACATCCTTGCATACTGGTAAAATCCCACATAAATTAAAAATTAGCAATGTTGTACCCATTCAAAAAGTAGCACATACCTACAAAGCAGAAGAATTTTGTCCGATTAACACTCTACCACCAATCGAAAAACTTCTAGAAACTGTTGTCTATGAACAATTACAACGTCATGTTTCTGAAAATTCAATATTGATGAATAATCAGTCGGGTTTTAGAAAGCAGTATTCCTGTGAATCAGCACTGCAACTCACTATATGCTATATCAAAACTCATCTAGATAACAATAAATTTGATGTAACTGTATTTCTTGACCTCAAGAGGGCATTTGAAACAATTGACAGGAGAATATTGTTATTTAAACTAAGGCAGTACGGTATTGGTGGTAAAGTGTTGGATTGGTTGAATGACTACCTTGAACACCGCAAGCAACGAGTACGTTTTAAGGATCAAACTTCGTCAGATTCGAGTAATGATGTAGGTATTCCACAGGAAAGTGTGCTAGGTCCCCTATTGTTTACATTATACTTGAATGATATTGAGCTCTTTGTGGAATGTGAATTCATTAATCTGTTTGCTGATGACGCCATGATTGCATGTAGTGATACTAATATTGAAACAGCTATTGAAAAAATGAACACTGTATTGACAGAAATAAACAAATATCTGAGTATAAATATACTTAAATTGAATGTATCCAAAACACAGGCAATGATCTTCACAACAAAACACAAGTACGAAACCATTGATTTTAGTGAGAGTATTTCAAACATAAATAATGAAAATATACAATTTGTTCCAAATGTTAAATATCCGGGATTCGTTCTAGATAATTTTCTAGACTTTAGTAGGCACTTACAATACATTAACAGAAAAATTTCAAAAAAACTATATTTCTTCACCCGAATATCTCAACACCTATCAAGCCAGACTAAAATCACCGTGTATAATTCAATAATCCAGCCACACTTTGAATACTGCTCATCCATAGTGTACTTATTCAATCTGAATAAATTGAATATGCTTCAAAAATTGCAAATTCGTGGTATGAGGGTAATTTTAAAAGCGAATCGCCTCACCCCAATAAGATCGATGTTGATGACACTTGGTTGGTTTTCAGTGGAAAACAGACTTTATTATCATACCATAATTTTCATATTCAAGATAACTAATAATATGACTCCAGAATACTTTCAACAGTGTATAACATACAATAAAGATATACATAATCATAACACACGTAGCAAAAATAACATTTATATACACAGCACTTCCAACCGTAGTACCATGAACTCACTATTTTTTAGAGGTTTTGTGAATTTCAATAAACTACCGGATTCTGTTAAAACATCTTCTTCTTTGATCGATTTTAAAAGTAAATTGAAGGAATCCAAAAAAAAAATAAAGTACGGAAAATTACACTTTTGTTGAATTTCATTTAATGTGAAAATATTTTTATACATATATTTACTTAAAATTAACATAAGTAAATACTAAACTTATGTTAATTTTTTTTTGTTATTTATCATTGATTGTTCTAACTTGGTTGTTCTATCACATAAATGTTTCGTCCTAAATGTGCCATATCTAGATATCCGGATATAAATTGTAATATATTTCCAAATAGTTCTGTCAGTTTAAAGTGTTACTAAGGTAATAAGTGATTTATAGTATTTATGTCTGTTTTATATTTTTGTTTTATATTTATGTTATTAATTTTATATTTATGCTATTAATAATATTATAAATATTAGCAATTACTTTTCATATGTATATTTTTTTTATGTTCTGGTTCCCACGAAAAGGGATATCCTGTTATGTTCAGAGAACATCGTGGGAACCAAGGGAAAGAAGGTAGGAGTTGGTGTTCTTCTTAAATTTCTGGAGGTTGTATGCCTCGGGGAACACCTCCCTAGGCAATGAGTTCCAAAGCCTCGCTGTTCGTTGGATGAACGAGTCTTTGGAAAGTGATGTTCTGCAGGTCTCCAAAGTGACCACGAAGGGGTGTGATGACTGAACTTGACGGGTTAGTCTCGAAGAGACTGCCAAAGCAGGAACGATTGTTGATATTTCAGAAGAGCATCGCCCATGAAAATATCTATAAAATAGAGACAAATCGCCAACTTTTCTACGATGTTCCAGACAAGTGAGCGAGTTTGTAAGCGAGGCATCACCGACGAGACGAATTGCCCTTTTTTGGACAGAATCCAATAGCCTCAGGATATGTTTAGGTGCCGCGCTCCAAATATGGGAACAGTATTCCAGGACAGGTCGGATCTGTGCCTTATAGATCATAAGCAGCTGAGTGGGGGTGGAATAGCTCTTGGCACGAAACAAAACCAAGTTTTTGGGATGCACTTTTTGGGAATGGACCTCACGTGATTTTCCCAGGAAAGGTTATTGCTGATAGTAATACCAAGCATCGATATGGATGACTTCAGTGGTATGGTTACTCCTGACAAAGTTATGTTAGGCACAGTGAGATCGGCTTTTCTAGAGAAAAGACATGCTTGTGTTTTGTTTGCATTGAATTCTACCAAGTTATTAGATCCCCACTCGAGAATTGTTGCTAAGTCCATATTTATATTATTAACATTTCTTCCTCGTTCATTTCTGGTTTCACGGGCTGATATAGGGGCCCTGGAAGAGAAAGCGGTATGGAGGGTACTATCATCGGCAAAGCTGTGTACTGGACATGAAGTTGCTTTCAACAGGTCGTTGATGTGGAGTAGAAATAGTGTTGGTGCGAGAATAGATCCTTGCGGAACACCAGCATTTATGAGTAGAGTGTCAGATGAAACTCCATCGACCACTACATGGAGAGACCTGTTTGAGAGAAAACTAGCAAGCAGAGAATACAGCTGAGGGGGCAAGCCATAAGACGGAAGCTTGGCGAGGAGTCCCTGGTGCCAAACTCGATCGAACGCCTTGGAGATATCTAATGCCACAGCTAAAGTTTCTCCATACTTTTCAATAGATAGCTGCCATATATGTGAGACGTAAGCGAGCAGGTCACCAGTTGATCTCTGATGGCGGAAGCCATATTGCCTATCGTTGACAATTCCTGAGTCTTCCAGATATTTCATGAGCTCGATGTTGATGGCTTTTTCCATGACCTTTGAAATAATAGATAGCAGTGCGATAGGTCTGTAGTTGCTAGGTAGGGCCTTTTTGCCTTTTTTAGGGACTGGCTGTACTCTTGCAATTTTCCAATTGGACGGAAATACCCCCAAATTGTAAGAGTGGTTGAACAACTTGCAAAGAACAGGTGTATTAGGGTTCCTAATTGAAATAAAGATCTATCTACCTACGTCACACATCCAAAGCAATTATTTCTTACTTTTTGGTGCATTTGAATAAAAGCTTGCCGTTAAAAAGGTTTTTTATTAATTATTCACTTGCAACTGCTATCACGTAAGTCGAATTGTCTGTTCGAAATAAAATTATATTTTCAGTATTCTCTATCATTCTTATTATGATAACTTTTTCTAATATTTTTGCTAAGTTACTGATGAGAGTAATTGGTCAATAGGTATCAACGTTAGTTTCTCGTCTTTTTTGGAAAGAGCTTGAATAATAGATAATACATAGTAAGAAGTTTAGGGAGTATCTGTTGTTATTGCAGTGCAATAAAATTGTTAGTGACTTAGGTGAAATATTCACGCATCAATTATCTATTGGATGCGCCCTAAGTTATTTGTTTAAAATCTTACAAGTATTTTCATAGATATTAAAAATTCACAATCAGAAATTCTCAGGACAACCTGTATGGGGCTAGGAGTAATTATTTTATAGTTTTTTGCCCGTTTCATGAACATGGTATATTTTTTCAAATCATAATTTTCAATTCAAAGTAGGCATGAGACTATTTCATTCCGGTCAAATCAGTTGTATTGTCTTTATTGTTCGCCTCTGGTATTCATATTAATAACTCCCATCTTCACTCGCTGGACTCATCAATTTTTGCCTTATCACCGCTCCAAAACGCATTCCTGTCAGTCCGAGACCGAAAAAAACTAAAAGAGCACCCGAAAGCTCTCGGCCGCCTCGGATAACGTGTGTGGGCATGCACGAATGGCGTATCTAGCTGGTAATAGTCTAAGAGCTGGTTGGAATTGTGTATGTATAAGAATATTGAATGCTGGATGGAATTAAAATCAAAGACAAAAGAAGACTTTTCAAATATCAAAAGCAAGCAAGCAAGCAAGCTATTGATAGTGTAATATGTACACTTCAGCTGTACTTCTTCACTTCAAGAGAGGCAACCAACTAGAAATCAAGGTTGACGCAGAATCAATGTACATTTTACCAAAAAAAAAGTTAAATATCTAGGTCTTATTTTTGATCCGCACCTGGAATGGAATCTTCACATATCCTAAGTTATAGATAAATCAAGACAAATATTATTTAAATTTAGGAAATTGATAAACATATTACCCCACCTCAGATATGCGATCGGGGGTGCAAGTTTGAAATCGCACCTTCACTCTTCAGAAGTCTCACAAAGGAGATTTTCAAAACGAATTTACACCAAGAAGTCAAGATTCCCAACAGACGACCTATACAAAGAATCTCGAGAACTAGACATAAGACAACTATATTACCTCTTATCCTGCAATAAATACCATATAAAAAGGAAATTAACCTTAATTAAAATAACGGTTTCACAAAGATCATACTCCTTTTACCAAAACTATACAATATCATACCAGGAAATATAATAAATATAAGAATATTCAAGAAAACATTGAAAGAATTCATTCTCTCCAATCCAAGACGCATGATCTCAAGACATTTTGAAAATCTGACATAAGTATTTGATACCTTCTGTATGATGTTTTATTTGCGACTAAATCTTATAAATTTATAGTATTACTTACATTATTTTGCTTTTATTCTTATTGTATTTTATCCGATTAATATTTTATCTATACTACATTTTATTTTCATTTATCATTCAGGCCATAGTCAACATATGATGTATTATAATCATCATAACATTGTATACCCATTTCATCTCATTGATTTTTCACGAAACAAGTGCATCAGCACTTATCGTTCACCTACTTTATTCACAACTTTTATTATTTATTAGTTAGTTGGTTTTCATATGCTTTTATATATTTGTTGGTTGAATAAAGTTATTATTATTGTCTGGAAAATCCAACAGCAGATAATTAATTGGTCGTCATTTGATATCATGCGTAATACGAATCAAATCAGTTTTATAGTGATCTGAGGACTGTTCCCAAACATTCAGTTACAAAAAACTACTGAATAAAAAATTCTTATGGTTTCAAATTCAGTTTTGGATATGTACCCGCAATTTCGGGGTTATTACTTTGAGGTGGCAGATTATAATTTCCACGACGTGTTCGCCACTTTCAAGGATATGAGACCTATTGTAATTTTCATATTATAATTTTGAAGTGGTGTGTCATGGGCCTGCGACGTGGACGCCACTTTCTACTGGTGGAAAAGTTGATGAATTACTTTATATGTTTTTAGTTTCTGTAACTTCAAAGTTATATTCTCCAAAAAGCCGCCATATTTACAGGAATCGCCATTATTAGAACAAAACATTCGATAAAGATTTATTTGTCGTCAGTACTGCAACAAACGTAGTAATTGATTATGAAAGTATGGGTTTCAAGTAACGGAGATTGATAAAAACATGTTTGAGGGATTTGAGTACATCATTTCACAGGCGAGTTATTTTCAAAATTATAATGTTTTTCTCAATTGAAGATTATTCAAATGGCGCGTGCTCACAATCGTGCTACAACACCCATATTTCACAGTAAACTTTTAATCCTTTTAATTTCATCCCTATCAGAAGTATCCAAATTCAATATTCTTACTAACGTGTTTGTATGTTATATATTCTTATACTCATAGTCGATCGAGTGTTAGAAATGAATCAGGCAAAATGAAAGAACGAGGAACATTGATTAAAAAAATATGTTGAAGGCAGAGATCGAGCTACATATCAATTACACAAGCGCAGTTAGTTGTTTAACGTGTCCAATGTCGCCCACTACATATCCACGTGTTTGCCAGGTGACCACAACGTGGTAGGAATGCGGCTATCTGAGATCCAGGAGAACCGATTATATAACGTGGCGGTGGTGGTGGTCAATCACCTCCAAGTTTTCCAGAATCGTGGTCGCTACGTTCCGTCCACTAAAAATGCTACTTGGGAGAGCATGGGACACCAAAAACTCAAAGAGCAAAAAACAAATATAGGGCAGAAACAAACAACAATACAAGAACAGGAAGGTAATAATATAGAAGAGGAATGGATAGTGACGGAGCATCAGCAAAGAATGAAGCAAAATAGAAATCACTGCTTGAATTGAATAGCAAAGCACAAGAAAAGAAGAGAATTTGAACATTCATCAAGAAAATACGAAATGAACAACAAAGCTACGTAAAAATGTACAGTTCAGTGGAGTTCACTGTGTATTTTTGGCAGTGAATTTCGGTTGAGTTATGTAATTTGTCAGTGTCTACCATTGTTTCGTGTTAACGCTCAGAAAATAATGTAGAAAAATGATATTCATACACAAAAATACACCAGTTATCATAGGAGAGCTACAAGGAAATTATATATTTTCTCGAAATCCTATTTAGAAACAGCTAACATTCCATATGGAATATACTAGCTCAACCCTCCATTACTCGCGTTGCGTCTATGAGACACAACTGTACGAACGCGTAGAAGGGCCACCAACAAAACATTTTTTAAAACAATTGTTACTTAGAACTGACAATTGTCACTTCGGAGTGACAATTGTCACTTACAAAAACATTTGGAATTGCCACTTTGAAATGACAGTTGTCTCTTTGAAGTGACAATTGTCACTTCAAAGTGACAATGATCACTTTAAAGTGACAATGGTCAGTTCAAAGTGACAATTGTGAGTTGAAATTGACAATTGCCAGTTCAAAGTGACAATTGTCACGTCAAAGTGACAATTGTCACTTCAAAGTGACAATTGTCATTTTGGAGTGACAATTGTCAGTTCAAAATGGCCATTCCAAATATTTTTGAAATATGTTTTGTTGTTGGCCCTTCTACACCTTCGTACAACTGACACTCTAGGTTACGATAAGTTTTGTAACGAAAGAGCCAGGGACTTCCCCAGCTATGAACCTTTTTCAAGTGGTTAGAAGTTGAGCCAGAAAAGTCTGCAGTATTCCATGGTAAGTTGTTGAGGAGTAAGCAGTAATTGACGTTATGGCGAGTCTCTCAGAAACCACGCGAGTATTACTGCGATAATACATATTATTATTCTTTGCATAACTATCAGTTAGATATAGAACTGGTTTTTGTGAACGTGAGTTGTAGACAAGACTACCTATAGAATTGAAAACTGAATATATTTCAATTAGATGGAACGTAAACTTTGGCGCACAAAATGAAGCATGATATAGGGGATACACTTTCATTTTATACTAACAAAAGTTTATGGTATGTAAACTTCTAATTTTTTATTTTTCATATATAGAAGTGTAGTAGAAGTAAGAATAGTATTGATGTTTCGATCGATATAAACCACAACAATCCGATAGAAAATAATGTTTTACGCAAATGTAACTGGCGTCTTTCAGACGCCACCAGACCATTGATGTCTCGAAAATTAGTGCGCGTTACAAAAGGTTGAAATGAAGAAAAAAAAATCTAAAAATGAATGATAAAGTAAATTTTGATATATGAAAAATATTATTTTTCTCTGGAATTCGAATCGATATGAAAACAGCTCTCCGGCTATAAGTGGCATGGCATGGCGTAGTGTGTTGGTGTTGTGCCGGTACAAGCGAGGCCGTGAGAACGTGGAAGTGTGGCCAGTCCCAGGCGTGTGACTACATTGCGACCGCGACGACTACTCAAAAACCACCTCCGCGCTAACACGTTCTTCCGACAAAAAGCTTATCGTTAATTCCGCCACTGGGAATCCGAATTCATTTTGAGAGATATAGTAGAGAGACATGCAGTGAGATTAATAAAAACAAGTATTTGCTTTTACTTGTGAATTCGTAAGCAACTCCTTATATCTGTATCAATAAAAATTACAAATATTTTCAAGTAAAAGGTTTTGCTAATGATAGAGGAGTATAAGGTTTTGCTTATAGCCTCATAAATAAAAATTGCCTTTTACGTGTCAGCAGAAGCAAATCCTTACGGAAATATGAATCAACCTTTTCAGTTGCTTCTGAAAACTTACTTTTGAAGGGTGTATGTTTGTAGTTCCAAGAAAACTAAAAATTTACAAAGAAAGACGTTCAGATCCTCAAGAACACTTCGTGAGAATATTCAGATTTACTCCAGAGAATGTTGAATGGCTTTCGAAGTATTTTTTAGGAGAAATCAGAGAAACACGTGGGGAGGACTGTTGAATGCTCATACAAAAATGAAAATATTTCTGAGGTACATGGCAGATCCAGGTAATTTCATTAGATTCATATCATTTTGAGGAATAATTATGAATTAATCGAAATTAAAGTATGTGTATGCCGAATCTCGACATGTTTGTTCTTCAATTCATGCACTCACCATTCCAGACATTTACGCTCTATACTTATATTTCAGGAATTCAAATTGGGGTAGGTGAAGATATAGGTGTCTGTCAAGCAACAGTATCGAATGCTGTTAGATACGTCGGCCCCAAAATTGTGGAAAAAGCTGATGTCTAGGTCAAATTTCCCTTGAGTATTGATGTAATAAATACTGCGAAACACTTATGGATGAAAAAATATAAATTTTCCACTGCTATTGGAGCTCTAGATTGTTCTCACATAAGAATTAAAAAAAAAGTGCATATCAACATGGTGATGAATACATATGTCGTTAACAATTTCCCAGCATTAACGTTCAAGCGACATGTAATGCAGATGAGTTGTTCACCAGCGAAGTGCGGAATGGCCAGGATCAGTACATGATAGTAGAATTTGGAAACGTAGCAGTGTATGTTGTTCTGATAGCAGATCAGGGATATGGCATTGAGAAATGTCTTATGACACCTTATTATAACCCAGTCACACCACAAGAAAGAGCCTTCAATGATTTGCTGAAGCGGGAAAGAGTTATAATAGAAAAATGTTTTGGACAATTGAAGCAGCGTTTTCCGATATTACAAGGTACTGTAAGAGTGCCTCTCAACTTTGTTGCGACACTTTGGTGGCTTGTGTCATTTTACACAAAATATTTGAAGGATGAATTGGTATTTGGCGAAGAGGATCACCCCGATGAAAGCGAAGAAAATATATTTGATGTTTACAATGAAGTTTTCAGTAATGCAATGAGAATTGCAGGCCAACAAAAACAGCAACAATTGGCTGGAATTATTCATAATCTGGGATAATGAGAAATGAATTTGTTATTGATTAGGTAGCACCCTAAGCTCAACCAACACCCCAGTGTGATACATCATTCGAAACCCCTTGTATTTTCAATTAGAGAAGTGAAGTGAAATTATGGATATTTTTCTTATCCACTGTCACCGTCAACAGGTATATTGGATTTGATTTAATTTAATATTTTCGTTGACTAAGTAAGTAACACAACTGAAATAATATTTATTAAAATTCAAAGAAACAACAAATTCTCAATGATCATGCAAAGGGCAAAATAGTCCCGGTCACCTATTCGCTGTATTCCACTACCATCAGATGTTTTTCTTCCTCCATTTAATTTCTCAGTAGTATTTCTTTTTCATTCGAATAACTTGTAGTTGTTCCAGGAGGACAAGTCATTGCAATTCCGAATTAGATAAATTTTTTGTCGCAGATGTCTCATGCAACTCCATTTTTTTCTTCTTCTGGGGAACCAGAACGGGAGGAATTTTTATTGGTGGGTGTTCTATATATTCTGTTACATCCTTACTCACACCCACTTCATTATTTCCAGGAACTTTGGAGAAAACAGGATTTTCATCGCTGCCACCTTGCATTATATTATACAAGTTTGAACATCCTGTATGGTAAATCATATCAGGAGGAAACCCAACAGCGAGATGTCAAAAACAACCTGAGGCAAAGAATAAAATATAAAAATTATAAGAACAGAAAAATGTCAAATATGAATTTTGACCAAATTTGTACATATAATATAAGATTTAGAATTTATGAAAATAAACAAAATGTATGTGTTGATGAAGAAAAAATGTAACAAGCTTGGGAGAGATGAAAAAATTGATTGAGAAAACGAAGCCAGTTACCAATTGAGGGAAAATTATTATAAGAAAAACACAAGAGAAAACAAGCAGAACTATCTTCAAATGTATTACAAATAATTCAGATACGAATGGGAATATAAAAACGAGAAAAAATCACTCACCTTATTAAAATAACAAAAGTCCAGTCCATGCCATTGCCAGGAACGGAAAAGGGGGCTTTCTGCAGTGTAGCTGTACTTTCAAGAGAGCACGAAACTTCTAATGGCCAGGAGAACAACCCAAAGGAAGAATAGCAGGTATTCCAGAAGCAGAACTGAATAAAGTGCTACATATTAGGTCCAGACACTTATATTGGTTGTTTGGTCGCTTGTGTCCTTTCATTTGAACATTCAATGGTTTTTTCTATGCTCACAGACTGTCCATAACATTTAAACGTTTATTCACCAACTATTTATCATCCATAAGCAAATTTCACCATATCACATCACTGTTTCTGAGTTAGATAAGTAAGATTTCGCAGAGTTGGTGAATTTTAAGGATTAATTTCAATAAAAACAACCATTTCACGATTTTTCTGCATTCTTTGTTTATCTATTGAGCACCTAATCATAATCTTCCCACAAAATAGCTTTTGACATCGAGCAGAGCGCGCCAAGTTGGCACTACTGAATCCTGCATGAGAATAGAGATGACTCATACTTCATAGGCGCACCGACTGAGCTGAGATAAGGTAATAAAAGTGTTGAAAAGGGTAAGAACAACATAGCTGGAGTTTTGTTACTGTTATGATTGTAGGATCTGTTTAATGCATAAAACTGCATTTTTTGACATGTAACTCAACTTCATACAAATTCCGGATTCACAGGAAGTGTCATTAACATTAAATGGATACATGGTATATTTTCAGATTTTTGTCTCCATATGGCATTTAGAATACAACCATGTATCATTTGTTACTGTTTGTACCCATTTTTTATTTTATTTTCGAAATAAATTTTCATTCTGTGGTGCTATGAATACGTTCAAATAACTTATTGCATTCCTAAAATGTTTGTAAAAATACAACTTTACTGTTTTCGATCAAAATGTTTCAGCTATGTGACGTTTTATTTTAAAATTTGTATTACAATTTTTTTTCAAATGGCAACATAGTGGTACGTCGAGTGAGAAAAAAAGAGTATTTCATTACGATTAATTTGATACCGCACTCTATTAGGTTGTAACAAAACTTTCGATAAAAACTGAAAATACCATAACGTTAGAACTTTTCTAAAATGAAGCACCTGTTGAAAATGAAATAATTATATTCAAACTACCTATTTACATATCTTCAGGGTTCCAGATGTTCAAAGTGACCTCCATCTTGTTGCTGACAAAGGCGAACTTTTCTTATTGTTGCTCTTACAACGTTTCTCAACTGTCTTGGTGTAATTCTATGAATAGCTGCCCTCACTTTGTCCTCTAATTCATGTCGTGTGGCAGGAGGTACATCATAAACCTTGTTTTAATAGTTCCCCATAAAAAAAATTTAGAGGCGTAAGGTCGAGGGACCTGAAAAGTTTTGTAAAAAGGAATAAAGGTATAAATTGAAAACAACCCTATTTTACCGCGCCGGCCACTTAACTGTACCCATATTTCCATCCAATTTTCGTTGTATGTTTCATGCAGATATTCTGTAACTGCCCTCAGGTTGTGTGGTGGAGCACCATCTTGTTGATAAAATACTCGATTTATTAATGGAACTTCGTCCAAGAAATGCTCAATTTCCCGCGTGAGAAAACTTAGATATCTTGCCCATGTCAGGACACCGTCAAGAATCATAGGGCCTAAAATTCTGTCCCCTAAAATCCCAACTCAACAATTGAAACTAAACCGTTCTTGGAAATTTCCTTCCTCCATCAAGTGTAAATTTGCATCGGACCAATATAATATCGCTTATTACTTCTGTTGAAATGTCCCAAATTAGTGAAACGGCTTTCGTCAGTATACAGAATTTTATATGGAAATGTGTCACCATCCAAATATATTCCAAAGAACCAATTGCAATACTCAAGTCTCCTAGCATTATCGTTTCGGTACAGGTGCTGGTGTAGTTGATATTTAAATGAATGATATTTATGTTTCTTCTAAATGTTAGCTGCAGAAGACTTCAAAATGTCACATTCTCTTGCGATGATGTCGTATTAATATTTACTTGAACGTATGCCAGAACATCTATCTTTTTCTCCACTCACAACAAACCAATCGTTCCTATCATTATCAGGCTCATTTCGCATTGTTTTAACCAGTTTTGGAAAATAGTGTTGGGTCGAGTGACTGTGCGTAGAGACGTGCAGCATCGGTTGAATTTTGCCTACACTCCCCAAAAACTAATAACATATCAACTTTTTCAGTTCTTGTATAAATATTGTTATTTTCCATGATTTTCAAACAATGAGGTACACAATAACTACCTAATTGATTTTGTAGAAGATATGTAAAATAATATGTCGACACGTCAATTTTTATCGCAACAATTTAATGATTTTGTTTCAGTTGTGTTGGTCACAGGCTACTCGATGATTTCAAATCTTATTTTAACCTTCCGCAGATAACGTGAGTGGTTTCTAAATTTTTGATAACGTCGGTCTGACAAACCGATTTTTTCAAGGAGTGATTATTGGTCGTTTTTACTTAAAAATAAATGAATATTTCTTATTGAACATAATATTTGACTATAATTTCCATGTACAAATACAAACACAAACGGATTTTTGACAGATTATTTTTTTTTGTAGGCTATAAAACAGCTGTATTTTTATTCAATACAACAATAATTTATCCAAAAAAAATATTCCTCTGAAGAAAATGACAAAAACATGAACAGTTATGAATTAACATTAAATATAACAATATAATAGGAACAAAAAAAATTGAATAAATAAAAACTGGCAACTGAACAAACTAGTTTAAATTTTATCAATTTTCATTTTGCCGAATGCAGTCTATGCACATTCCCTGGAGATGCTGACTGATTCACTGATTCCTCATACATTCTTCGCAATCGCTCCTGTTCTCTTTCGTAACTCATTCTGACGTAGTCACACTAAAAACATACTATTCAGTTCAAGAATGAAGACGCCAAATCAAATTATACTTACCTCAGAGTTTTACACGAACGATAACGCCGGTTTCACGCACCGTATACTTATTTTTCTAACGAAGCCAATGCTCTATTCGATAGACAATGTAAACCTGACAAGATTCTTAATAGTATGGAAGGTACCCTGGCGGAAAGCGGGAAATATATAAACAACAGATAGTTAGCGCGAATATTCAAATCAGTCGGTGCGAGAGACCGTACGTTATAAGCGGAAGGTTAATTTCAATAAGATTCTCCATTTAACGAAAGTTTTAACTTTATATTTTAAGTTTTTTATCGAAAGTTTTCTTACAACCTAATAGAGTACGGTATCAAATTAATCGTAATAAAATTCTCTTTTTTTCTAACCCGACGAGCCACCATGTTGCCATTTGAAAAAAAAATTTAATAATTTTTTTTAAATCAAACCTCACATAGCTGAAACATTATGATCGAAAACAGTAATGTTGTATTTCTACAAACATTTTAGGGCTGAAATTAGTTATTTGAACGTATCCATAGCCATCTAGAATAACAATTTATTTCGAAAAAAATATTTTAAAACTGTTACAAACAGTAACAAATGATACATGGTGTTATTCAGAATATCATATGGAGACAAAAAAACTGAAAATATACCAGGTGTCCCATTTAAAAATCGAAAGTTTATGTCACTTCCAGTGAATCTGCAATTTGCATGAACTTGAGTTACTTGTGAAAAAATGCAGTTTTATGCATTAAACAGATCCCTTCAAATTTCATTCCATTATCTCCGAAAACAATTAAGTTATAGGGGCGAGCCACCTTTCGTGGACACCCGGTATATATATACATATATATATGAAAGGCACATATATATATATATATATAAATAAATATATATATAATATATATATATATATATATATATATATATATATATATATTTGTGTCGGATATTATTCTCTTTGGGTTTATATATATTTTTTTTATTTTTTCCATCCAAAAAAAATAATTAATATATATCGGTAATTGTTTTAGTTTGAAAAAATTGTATTTATTAACTCGAACTGCGAACCTGCTATAAAGTAGCACTTTCCACACACGTAAGTATAATATTTTATAGAATCGAAATAATTTGTTAGTTCGAGCCTTCAACAAAACAACGAGTAGGTACGCTCTGCTTGCTCTGAGCCTTGTCGGAAATGAATAATAATGAGTATGTTCGATCTCTGGTCGTACTAAACACTCCTGTCTACTAGACTACATGAATCGACTGATATTCGCAATGAGATTGGTCGGATCAATCAAAGTGTGAACGACCATCATACCAGTTGACCAGTGTCCATACCATCATCTTAGTTTACCTTTTAAGAACCCCTTATCTCCTTTGTGAACGTGGCCACCGCTCCGCTCTCGCGATCCAAACAAGTTTTGGCTCGTGTCGTAGGAACGCCAACCGCCAACACACTTTAGTTGTATACTGTGAGAGAACAGACTCGCGGAACGTTTAGCGACGTTTAGGAGAGAGCTTAGATTTCGATTTCAATAAGGTATTCGGGAGACAGGAATATCGTATGAGTAGACGAAACTAGTTTAAACCCCTTTCCCCATATTTCAGGATATATTTCGAATACCAAGCACGCACCCAGAGTTTTTTGTCGGGGGGTCAAGGTCAAATGATCAAATTATCGCGTAAACGGATACATAAAAAATGGTATAGTATGTCTAATCCCAATTGGACCGACATAAAAAGTTTAGGGAGGGAATTCTCTTTGCAGTCGCCGCCTTGACATAGGCGTCGGTATATTATTTTTCAGTGGTATTTTTTCAGTTCCCAGCAAACATGAATGTTCGGTAAACTGGTGGGCCTCGGCTGGAACTGTTGGCACAATGATGGCACCGGTAGAACAACAGCGGGCCAGTGCACGAAATTAAAAGGCAATTACGTTACGGTATTTTGTGCTTTAAAATGTGTTGGGCCTTCACATCCACGCCATTTACCTGCCCTTAGGGTATTTACAGAGCTGGGCCATTTCAGGAGTTCAGCATTTTTGCCACTACGACCTGGCATCTGTGCTGTTTTCGTTAGGGTGCATGAGCAACGAGCCCGCGAAGAGAGTAGAGGACTTCTAGGTGGATAATGCGGGGACTGTGGTAGAGGCTAGAGGCACCATTTGCATTCTTATTGTTTTTTGTGGTTATGTCACAGTTATGTTATGTACAGCGTTGCCACATCTAGTAGATTTCTACTTTTTTGGTAGATTTTCACCCTTTTTCAGAAAATTCTAGTAGGCACATTTGCTTTAGTAGATTTTGGTAGATTTCAATACGTAACTTTCAATAATGTAAAAATGTCATTAATAATATAATTATTGTAAAAATTATTTTAATCAAGCATTTATTTACTTTAATTTCTATGTTGGTATATAGACGTGTAACTAATTTGGTATTTTTATTCATTTGGTTGCTTCGCCTGCTTTTTTGTCGGTGATTCCCCCTTATGCCTTATGGGGGTTCACCGTTGTATTTGCCCGACAACTGACGGTCGAATTTATTCCAATCGCTACACGGTTTTCGCTTTATACTGAATAGTGAATACGCTAATGTGAAAATTATGAAGCGAGCTTATGAGCAATCGTATCGAGCAGAATGGGAACAGAACCCATTATTTTCCACTTGGCTTTGTAAAGCACAGGAAGGATGTAGTGCCCATTGCAAAGCATGCAATGTTAGAATTTTATCCAGAATGGCTTCTCTAAAAGAACATAATGCTTGCGCGAAACATAAGAAGAATATGATTGGATTCACTGGAAGCTCTAAGGTTTGTCTATTTTTATTTATGTCTAATTGAAATATGTAGTAGAATCATGTTTTATTTTTTAGATTGATGAATTATTGAAAAATAGCTCAGTTTCAGATGGAATGAAAAGAGCAGAAATTAAAATAGTGTCTGTGCTTGTGGAGCATAATGTACCATTTCTTGTGATGGATCATCTAAGCGATGTCATCAAAGATACTTTTCCTGACTCAGAAATTGCAAGAAAATTTTCTTGTAAGAGAACAAAATCATCTGCAATAGCCTATAATGTTTTGGGCGGACAATTTGAAGAAAAAATGATACAAGATCTGAAGTCGGGACTCTCAACCTTTTCAGTGATCATTGATGAGAGTACCGATGTAAGTACAAATAAGGTTCTTGCTGTCGCTATTGAGTTTTATTCAGAGAGAAGTGCCTATGTAAAGACCAGATTTTTGTGTGCAGTAGATATACAAGGAGAGTCTGCCCAAGACCTTTTTAATGCACTCAACAGTGCCTTAGAAGAAAAGGACTCAACATAAAAAATCAGCTGTTGGGTTTTGCAGCTGACACCACAAATGTCATGTTTGGGGATAACAATGGCATTATTGCTAAAATTCGTGAAATAAATCCCCACTGCATATTTGTTAAATGCGTTTGCCATTCGGTAGCATTAGCTGTAAGCCATGCCTGTAAAGTTCTTCCACGATCATTAGAACAGCTTGTTAAAGATGTCTATAATTACTTTTCTCAAAGTAGCAAGCGCCAAAGGGAATTTGTTGAATTTCAAGAATTTACTGCTTCAGAAAAACATAAAATTTTAAGACACTATGACATGAGGTGGCTTTTCATTTTCACAATTGTATAAATAGAATTCTAGAGCAATGGAGACCCTTGAAACTGTTTTTCCAAGGACAATACTTGACAGACAAACATCAACATGTTTCTTGTGAGTTTTTATATAATTCATTTAATGATGATTTAATTTTACTCTATTTCTGTTTTCTTGATTTTGTTTTACCTATAGTTAATAAATTTAACATAATTTTTCAAGGGGATTATCCAGTTACTCACACATTTTTTAAAGACATGTCGGGTTTCTTTCGGTCAATTTTAAGTTGCTTTATGAAAAGTACTTATGTTAAGGCTACTGATCTCTCTGATTTGGATCCTAATGCCTCGATGCACTACTTACCTCTTAACGAGATGTACTTAGGAGTGAATGTTGCAAAAAATCTGTATAAAATACAGGGAAGTCAAACAATTGTTCATGACTTTTTTAAACGATGTCAGCTTTTTTTTATTCATTTGAGTAATCAATTAAAATCTAGATTGCCTTTAGATAAAGAATTGTTTAAAGAACTACAATTTTTAGATCCTCAGGTAGTTGTATACCAAGAGTTTTCTAGTCTCATAAATCTTGTTTCAAAGTTTCCGAATATAGTACCAGAAGAAGTTATTCAAGACATTGATAATGAATACAGAGAAATGAAACTAGATTTAGATGTATCTAACTTGCTTTCTAGCGGTAGCAGCAATATGAATAATTCCTTTAATGTTGAAGAATTTTGGCATAAAATAAGCTGTTTAAAGGAAAATAATAATAAACTTAAATACGAAAATATTTGTAAATTCGCAAAACAAATGCTTTCTTTGCCAGTTTCGAACGTAAAATGTGAAAGGATATTCTCCTAATTTAATCGAGTTAAAACCGACGACCGAAACAAATTTTTTAATAAAAACGTTTCTGCTTTAATACATGCCAAAGAGGGTCTGAGGGATGTTGGGTCTTGCACAAATTTTCAACCCGATTTAACAATGATTAAGTTAATGGACGATAAAACTTTGTATAAAAATCTCAAGTATAAAGGTGACCAAAATTTGAGATCTTTTTTCTTTAATTCTAGTTAAAAAAAATTGTTTAAAAATTAGAATAAGAGTCAGTTCCGTTTTCTTTGTTGTGCTAGTTTTAAGATTTATATGTTTCAATAAATAAATAATTAGAACAATTAACCATGGCAATTCAATAATCCCCAACCTCCAACTCCCTTCTTATTCTTTATTTGTAAAGTAGATTTTTGGTATTTTTTTAAATTTTTTTAGTAGATTTTAGTAGATTCAAGCAAAAAAAGAGTAGATTCGCCAAAATAAATGTGGCAACGCTGGTTATGTATGTAGTGAAGCGGGAAGCGGTGATTTTCGTTGTCAGTTGATATTGTTTAAAAAATCAGTTCAATTGTGTTCACATATGGAAGAATTGAAGGAGTAAGTAAACATATGAATAAACGCATTAAAACATTCGTAATGTCTACTACACTGAAACGAAAAAGCAAGCGTCATATGAATAGGTTGGTTAAAAAGAGTACCCAGATTACCGTAAATACAATTAATGCTGAATTAATAGCTAGGGAAAATATTGTATCAACAGCCCATCAATTAGAAGTTCATAATGAATCTCGACTCATCAAATCATCCTTTCATACTAGGAGTACTGGGACACAATTTGAGGATTACATTGAAGCTTCATGTTCACACGAACAGGAGCTCCTAGTGTGTTCCGATTCACAGGATGCTTCAGATTCACAACATGATGATTCAATGTCTTCTAATTATAGTTCTGATTCTGATATTAATTACGATATGTTGGAGCCAGAATAGGGTTTTCAAGATTGATGATAATCTCATATTAATTGTGAAAAAGAACAACTTCGATTTGTCACATTCCATTTAAACACCCTAAATAATGAAAATAATTTTATGAGATGGTTTCATTGGGATCTTGTTGACTTAACCTTACCTATTTCCTATTATTATCTATTTTCAGTGATCCCAGTTTCAATTATTTGGTGGAAAAGATGCTGCTGAAGGCACAAGAAAGATCTTGACAAATCTCATTACACACCGATTATCTGTAACTGTGAACTGGACTGGAAGGAATAACATATATATATATATATATATATATATATATATATATATACGACGAAAATGGCCGACAGTGAGTAGACAGTGTTGTTGTGAGCTCCGTGTTTTTAATCGTAAAAAGTGGTTAAACTCAAGCCTAAGTGATCTAGTTTTCTAGCAATCATTGTATTAAAGTGAGGTTCAGTTGTGAACGAATTTTCGCAGAAATAAAATGGTGATTACACGTGAAATACGAGATGAAATAAGAAATTCCGTGAGTACAAGCATCAATTCCGTTTTGAAAGAAGAGGCATTTATTAAATTAATAGTGGAAAAAGTATCCGATAGTCTAACAAAAACTCTGGGTGAAAAAATCGGCGAACTAGAGCAGAAGATAAACGAGACTAACAAAAAATGTGTCGAGAATAGTACGGTTATTGAGGAGCTTAAAGAAGAAACTGCGGTACTCAAATCGGAAAATGAATATCTTCTACGAAAGTATGACGTAATTGATCAGGAAACCAGGTCGAAAAATTTGCGAATATTCAAAGTTGATGAGAGGCCACAGGAAAATTTATCTGAAGTGCTAATTGGACTTTTTGAATCGCGCTTGTCAATTAAAATCGATCCAAGGGATATTCTTATGTGTACTAGATTGGGAAAAAAGCAAGCTGACAGATCGAGAGGTATCCTGTTGACGTTGAGCAATTTGAATATGAAGCAAACCATTCACAATAAGAAGAAGATGCTTAAGGGAACAGGAATAGTCTGGAAGGAAGATCTAACAGAAAGCAGACTGAAACTTATGGAAGCAGCTATCAAAAAAACATCGCTAAGAAACGTATGGTCCTATAACGGCATTATTTACGCTTTGAAGAACAATATAAGATTTTCAATCAGAACCAAAGATGATTTGGAGAAATTTTGATATATATTTTTGCTTGCAATTCTCTTGAAATAAATAAAATTAAAAAAACTATTTTCAACTTTTGTTGTTGATTGATTTCTATAATTCAGACAAATGAATTTGAACTGAAATAATGTGAATAAAACATAGGAGCTCGCAGCAAAATTCTTCCTTATTTTTTTTTTCTTCTTTCCGGTTTTTATATATATTCTTTTTTTTTTTTAATTTCCTTTTTTTTTCTCTTGTTTTTGGTGCCAACTCTTATAAAATATTCTGCTGGTCTTCATAATCTCTCGAATTGAGTGCATACAAGTGTTTTGATCATAGGAAGCAGAAATTTTCTACCTACTTTTCCTGTACTACATACAATTTGTGTGAAACCTATTGTCTATTTCAGATAATTGCATATTACTATTAATGAAATGAAAATTGCTCACTTGAATATCAGATCTTTATTTACAGGCTTTCAGGAGTTCAAGGAAATTGTATTGGAAAATGATATTGATATTATGCTACTGTCTGAGACATGGTTGGGCCCAGATGATCACTCTGTTGTGGTGGACATTCCTGGATATACGTTATTTCGTAAGGATAGAGTTGGTAGAGGTGGGGGAGTTGGAGCATATGTTAAAGTATCTGTAAGTTGTGAAATCTTGCACATTGACATGGTTATGGGAAGTAACATTGAATATATCTTACTAAAAATGCGAGTCAGACATAAAAAAATTATTGTTGGAGTTTTATAGACCACCCACCGCTGTAATGGGAGATGTAATAGAAGATATTGAAAACATACTTGCTTCAACCTATCATACTGTTGATTGGATGACGCTCTTAGGAGATTTCAATGTAAATTTTTTTAATTTGGATAATCCGTTAATGCACTGCTTTGAATCTTTTGGTTTTTCACAAATTTTGAATGTTGCAACGAGAACCACTAGCACAACGAGTACGTTACTTGATCTCATCTTCGTTTCAACCACTGATATAGTAAAAAAATCTGGTACATTGCCTGTACATGGAATATCAGATCATGACTTAACATTTCTAGAAGTGGGGATGCCTATCCTCCAAAACGTACCCAAGCTCATTACTTATAGATGTTTCGGCACTTCAATATCAGTAACCTATTAAATGACCTTCGAGTTTCCCCTGGGACAATATCATTGTAGAAAATGATCTCGATAAAAACATTGATTTATTCAATGAGTTCATTCTCCTTGCTTTCAATAATAATGCTCCATTTGTTCAAAAAAACGTAACAAAACCACCAGCACCCTGGCTGACGGATAATTTGATAATCTTAAAAAAAGAGAGAGACAAAGCTTTACAAAAGTTCAAAAAAACCAAAAGAGAATGCGATTTTAAAAGATATAAAGAATTGAGAAATTATACTCTCGCGGTAACTAGAAGTGAGAAAAAAGCCCATCTTAATCATGTTCTTCAAATGAAAAATTCCAAAGCTTCTTGGAAAACACTGAAACACTTGGGTGTCTGTTCGAGCTCTAAAAACATAATTCCTGATAACCTATCGAATCCCGATACCATGAACAACTATTTTTCTACCTACCTGCAGTATGTAACTGATAAATGTGATGAGAAAATTGATTTTTATATTAGGTCAGTTCATAACCCTCCTTTTCAATTTTCATTCAGATTAATAACTGTTGAAGAAGCCAATAAAGCTTTACATAGTATTAAAACGAATGCCTTTGGAGTAGATAATATAAATGCTGAAATGTTAGAATATTGCAGCCCATTCATAGACAAATATATAACACACATAATAAATTGTTGAATTGAAAAATCATACTTTCCAGTTTTATGGAAAAGTTCTGTTGGTATACCTATCCCTAAAAAAAGTCATCCCAAAGATTTTACAGATCTCAGAATCATTAGTTTACTTCCTACTTTATCCAAAATTTTCGAAAAAAATTTGTATTCACAAATATATGAACATTTCACTGCAAAAGACTTACTTCCTGATTGCCAGTGCGGTTTTAGACCAGGTAGAAATACTGAAATATCTCTGGCGACTGTAACCGATGATTTATTAACTGCTTATGATGAAGGTTTATCTAGTGTTTTGGTACTACTTGATTTTTCTAAGGCATTTGATACCATTAATCATGAGTTGCTTTGCGCAAAATTGAGATTTTATGGCTTTGATGATTCATCGGTGTTTCTGATATGGAATTACTTTTTGAGGCGTTCTCAAGTAATATCAGTAAATGGATTATATTCATCCAAACTGGATATACTTTCAGGTGTCCCGCAAGGGTCCATATTAGGCCCCTTGCTTTTTATTATATACACTGCTGATATTTTGAATAATATAGAACAATGTAAGGTACAAGCATTTGCAGATGATACACAAATGTATCTCAGCTTTAGTACTGAGGATTGGGTAAATGTCGAAGACATCATAAATAATGAATTGAACAATATCAAGACTTCCTCTGATCAGCACAACTTGAAACTCAATTCTGAAAAATCGAAGATACTGTTTTTTGGCAATAAAAACAATAGAAACTTATTAAGAGACAATATGACAATCCATATTGACAATTCACCATTAGAAATGTGCGATTCAGCCAGGAATCTTGGCTTAGTGTTAGATGTTGAGATGCGCTTCTCTCTTCATGTCAGGAGTTTTATAAGTAAAGCATTTGCATCCTTGAAACTCATTTATAGTGCTCGCCATTTTCTCAGCGTTAAAATGAAACGAACATTATGCGAGTCATTGGTTCTGAGTAACTTCAACTATTGTGATTTCATCTATGGACCTTGTTTAACGAGGGTAGATAAGGACAAGATTCAGAAAGTGCAAAACAGCTGTTGTAGACTAATTTATGGAATCAGAAAATATGATCATATTTCTCAAAAATTTCAAGAATGTAACTGGCTCAACATGGAAAACAGGAGGCAACTCCATCTAGGTACTTTCACACATAAATTTCTCAATGATCCTAACTCACCTGCTCTAGTACGTAAATTCATTCCTAGATCCAAAATACACTCAAAAAATGTCAGGAATAGATCCACCCTGACCATGCCCCAGCACAGAACTGCAATGTTCCAAAAGTCATTTGTATTTAATGCTATTCAGATGTACAATCATTTACCTAATGAATTCAAAATATACAATATTAATAATTTTAAGTATAAATTAAAATATCAACTATTTGAAACAGCGAAAAATGTCTCGGCCAGCCTTGTAACTTCCTTTATTTATTTAGAAAGTGGTATTCTCAATTTATTCCATATTGTAATATTTATTATACTAGGTGCACTCGTTCATTTCTACAAAAATCGTATTCCTTCTATAATCACCAATATTGTGGATCCAGCCAACATTTCCAACATCACCAAAATATTTCGTGTGACTCTACTGTCGTGTTATTGTTTTTTTTTTTTTCTTTTTTCTTTTCCTTATATATAATTTTTCCTTCTCTTGGGCAATTGCCCTCTGGTGGTTAAGTAGAATAGCTTTAAGCTAGACTTCGCCATCAGTTTCATTAAATTGTAATGTTTTCTTTTTTTCTATTGACAATAAAGACGTTGATTATTATTATTATTATTATTATTATTATTATTATTATTATTATTATTATTATTATTATATATATATATATGTCCGGTGTCCTTCGGTTGCTCTCATACCAGAGGGCAGTGTCTGGCAAAAATATTCTTTTTTATAAAATATGTATAATATTTTATTAACAGTAGATTTCGTTTGATTTCAGTATGTGTGAGAAAAAATCCAATGGCCCAGAATGCGACATTTAGTGAAGTTGAGAACACCATTAAGGTTTCGCTACAAAATGCCCCCGACAGGGAAGGAGGGAGGGCCAATAAAGAAAATCCTAAGTAGTCTCAAGATTAGGAATTATTTTTTTTTATTAAATTGGAATATTTGTCTTATGTTTGTTTACTCATAGAAGAATATTTAATTTTTGTTTATTTCATTTTATATGTTATTTTAATGTTCATCTATATATTTTATATATAAATATATCCAGAAATTCTAACAAATGGATTTTTTTTAATAACTTCACTGAAATGCAACCATTGTAGTAAGTTGGTGCATGTCATGAAAAATGGTTGGTCAGTATTGCCCTATCTCTCTAAGTATACGAGGTATACAAAATATTGTTTTGATTAGGATTAATAGTAGACCACTCATATCTTGAATAAATACAGCAATATGTTTTGGTATATAGTTGTTTGAAATTAAATAATGAGCACAAATAAGAAATTGTGACCTATTTGAAACAAAAAATATTTTACAGTTAATTTAACCCCAATTACTTACCTAGGCATTACCAGTACAAAGTAGTAGTCATTTCATGTTACTATTTTTGAGTTATTAAAAATTATATTTCTTGTTGCAAATACATTTGATACAACTTTATGAATAAAAAATGTTTATCTGAATTTTTAATAGCAACTCATTGTAAAGTGTTTTATTATAATTGATTTGCAACAATCTTTATCAAAAACAGAAATAATTATTCAAAATTATTCACAGAGTTTCCTAGACTAATTATTGTATCTAGAGGGTATCTAAGCGATTTACATATCTAGGGACTATTGAAAATAAAATTAAATTCTTTTTCCTATACTATTTTGCTAGCCATAATATACATATTTATAAATGTATATAACACCGGTTATATAATGGGTTACAAATGGACCAGTATTGTGTTGAGAAGTGTTCCAGTATATCACCGCCGTCTAGAAGTTCCTGGGTAAACAATAAAACCATTGAAGTTTTCCCGATTTTTGTATATAATAACCACCATCTTGCCGATAATTCCCCATCATATGTGGGCCAGCAGTGGTCAGAAAGTTCCAGCAGAGGCCCAGTTGTGTTCCACTTACATATTCATTGGCTATTCTTGCGGCTCTTTTGGCGGCCGGCAGCCGGCCGGTGGGACGCGGGCGAGCTGGCCCAATGATTTGTAGACGTAGATGGGCCATTGATTGATTGCCGGAAAGTAAACATCTCGCCTTTACAGCGCCATTTAGGTGATGTTTGCTGGGTTACTTATTCTTACAATCATAGCAATTGATCACCCCATGTAAAAGTAGACACATGTTATCTCAACTGAATTTTATTACTTGTTTCGAAAGGTCTCCAGAAAGCCATATTGATAAAATTATTTTCAATGGATAATTCCTAACCTCACCAACACACGGCACTGATTAAGGAATATTGTGAACTGAGGAAATCATGCAGCTTCTGATGTGCAATCCAGCTAGCCGAGCTTTTATTACTCAAATATATTTGATAGCGCCTTTACTAATAATCTGGGCAACTATGGTCACACAACAGAACTTTTTTACGATTATACCAGGAACGCTTTGAAAGTAAAAACCCTGGTAGTATATAAATTTCTCATTCGCCGGGCAGTGCATATGAACACTCCTCGTAGTGCTCTTATTTCTATTGCCGTTCCAATTGGGATTAGAATAACTGTAGAAGTAGTCCATATTAACTCAAAGTGGAGTGGATAGAAGAATAGAATCAATGGGGGGAAGAGGGGTTCTCCAAGGAAATATCCACGAAAACAATATATATGTAGTTTACTTTATTTCCAAATAGTGTATGCATTTCAGAAGTTGAACAAATGGTCGCCATAAATAAAATAATAAACAAATGGACTAAACATAAATTTTGTCATCTACACTTTACATACATGTTATCATTATATTATCTCTCAATTTGTGTATAACGATGATAATAAAAAGGTGAAAACAAAATCCATTGTATGCATACGAGTACGTCACTATGTTTCATTATATTATTCATGGTGACCATTTATTAAACTCTTTGTATTCGTGCTAGTGATGTAAGTATAAACTTCTGAAATGAATACACTTTGGAAATAAAGTAAACTACATAGATATTGTTTTCGTGGAGATTGACTTGGAGTCCCCCCATTTGGAGATTCATTAATTCACGAATTCGGCAAAAACCTGGTCAGAAGTGTAAGAGTAAAAAATTGCTCAACAATTGGGAAAAGTGCATTTTATCTTTACTGACTAACTGCTGCGTGGATCACTTCATTTCCAGGAGCTCCTAGCCTCAGTTAAAGAACAGGTTTCTGAAAAATTCGCTGCGATGACCGTCGAGAAGCTTCGCCACCCGCCCAGCCAGCAGATCGAAAATGTCCCAGACAGAAAGGCATTTTTGGCGCTGATCCAATCTAGCAGTCGCTCGCTCGAAGTGTATACGAATAGACTTGATATTTGTATCAGTTGAGTCTCCGATCATCGTCCGAGACACAGTTACTACCTGAGATAAACCTACCCAAGCACTTTAAAGATTATAGCCGTCCAGATCATCAGATCGTTGGTGGCCGTTCAATTGAAAGGTGATCTAAGCCCAACCCAAAACGATTATTGGTCTGAATCTTTATTGATATAATTTGTACACGTCTGCATTTCCCAATCCTACTGCGATATTTATGTGATTTATTTAAGTTTTATTTTTATTGGTATAATCTTTACTGGTTTGAAATCCTTATTGGTTTAATAATCTATATTGGATGATAATCTTCACTGGTATAATATTTACTGATATAATTTGTTCAAACACATAATCTACTAACCATTATTTTCCCTTACAGCTTGATATATATATTTCTTTTTAGGAAATAACTATCTAATCTTATTTTCAGAAATTATTAGTGTTATTTATTCCACGGAGAAAATTAATCTTTCTTTCTTTTAGGATCAAATATTGTTTTTTTTTCAACTGGATATAACATTGAATTTCAGGAAATAACTTCAACAGGGATGGTGAAATAGAGCAAATACAGCTCTGTTCTCGGACGAACTCACACTAACACTATCAGAATGGCGTCATCCTCAGATGAAGGATCTGCCGCCTACTCGGAAGACGGTAGCCAAAGTTCTACCGCCTCGAGGACAAAGAAGCAGGCAAAAAAACTGCGTCGTACTGACAGAGCTGAGGAAACAGCTGGAAGACAAACGCAAAGATAATGCGGAAACACGACGGAAAAATGAGGAATTGAAGAGGCAACTCCTCACCTTCCACAACGCTGCAGCGGCTGCCTCCCAGATGGAAGTAGCCAAGGCCATCACCGCCCTCGGCAACAAGGAGGCCATGTTGGAATTAGGCTCACATTGTAGATATACCTATAGGCAGTTTCGTACCGTGGCACCAATTGCACACAACTATTTATTGCTTGGGTCTTATGAATTGTTGGAACAATATATGACAAGGATGGAAAGTGCGTTTCAGCAGTATTTTGTTTTATGACTTGTGTTGTTTGGTACTATTTTTATTCGCTTCCGTGGATTGTTAGGGTTGATAGGCTTAGCAAAAATATTGGTTGGTGTGATTTATGGATCGATAGGAGACATGGTTATGTCTAAAGTGTTTTTTTAATTATAATTCAAGTTATTGTGTGATGAATTTGACCTACTGAAGGAGCCTCTAGCCAGGTGCGAAACGTCTAATTATTAGTTTTCGAAATTGATTATATGAATCCAAATCCCAAGAACCACCAAACCAGAAAAAATTCAAATATGCATATATATATATATATATATATAAATATATATATATATATATATATATATATATATATATATAAAATGGAAGAATTTTAATGGCTATGTCCATTAAAATCCCTAAAGAAAAGTTTCAACCGTAAACACGTGTTTCGAGCTTTCGGCTCTTATCAGTACGGTGAAGAATTGCAAGAATGAACAATACTTTGTAGTAAACGACAAATGAACGGAGTCAACAAACAGAAGCCAGCCGCACATTTGTGGTTTCGGTTAGCAGACCCTGCATTCCAGGGCAACAACCAACGTCACCACGAAGGCAGCTATAGCTACCTGCGTGACATCCGAGTCCAGGATTACAAAGATGAAAGGGAGGAATATCGAGGGGACTGTTGAAAACAAAATGGAAAAAAATTAATGGAAATAGGCCTTAAGGAAGAGTGTTAACTGTGGACTCTTGTTTTGGGCTTTCGGCCCTCATCAGTACGGAAAGTAGACAATCCAAAAAACAAAAAAAAACATGTGATTTATCAAATTCCTTCGCAACGAAGAAAATTGCAACCAAGTATATATTGGACAAACCTCCCAATATCTAGAATCCAGAATAAATGGACACAAATACACAAAAAATGCTGCAACTGCCTTGAATAAACACAAAAGATCAACCAATCATGAATTCAAGTACAACGATACAAAAATATTAGCAACTGAAAAAAACACCAAAAAAAAAGGTAATTCCTCGAGATGATATACATAAAACTTAACCCAAATTCACTGAACGATAAAACTGACATTAAAAACCTCAGTAAAACATATCATAATATAATTTAAAATCAAAATACCTACTATCAATCATTCCTTTTTGTCTTAATTTTGGTGTTTCATAACTACAAGAACAACAATTATCTTTCATATTTTTAAATAAAGCACAATAACCGAAAAAAAAACACAAAAAAACAACAACAGATGGCAGCACAAACAAAACACACAATAACAATATACCAGCCGATTAAAAACCAGAACCCTCTCTTCGTGTTGACTTTTTTCACATGATAGCCCAAAACACCCTTGATATACTTTAAAAAATCCTAAATGACAATCACCCCCCTTTTCAAAGTTTAAATAACAAACATAGATGGCAGCACAAATACTAAATTCAAGGGCAACAACTGTCATAAACTTTTTGAAGACATCAAGCTGTCATTGAATACTAGTTTTGCGCTGCGTTCTGACCAGTTACATGCTTCCAGTACAAATAAGCACCACATTATTGTATTAAGTTGAAAATAAGGTAATTCAACATGTTTTAAATTAGATCTAATACTGTCAAAATGAAAAAGAAACAATGATTTCTCAATCAACCATAATCGCCCAATTGGCCACAGATTTTAAAACAAACCTAAAAACCACAAAAAAAAATTACATAAAATAAGGAAACACAAAATACCCCAAAAAAGCAGTAATCATATATCAACATGTGGACCTTCATGAATAGTGTTTAATGTAAGAAAGAGGAAACGAAAAAATATAATTTTGCCATGCCATAACCATAACTCTCCTTTTCAGAAAAAACAAATGTATAACTGAAGAAGTTTTGAAGCCCCAAAACGAAACGTTTTATTACAAAATTCGATTATGAATCACTGAATTTTTCTTATCTAACGAACCAGAAACACAAGAAAATCCACAGAAGAATATATATATATATATATATATATATATATATATATATATATATATAATGTTATTTTTACCTTCTGCATAAAATACTTAAAAATTGATTATTCCCTTCTAAGTAGCAATCGTATAACGAACTTTTTCTTTCAATAACATCATATTGATGACAGGCATCAAATTTCAACCCTCTACACAATATAAACCAGTCATTAGTTTTGGAAATAGTTCACAAGCTATGACTCATGTTTTTCGATTGAAAGATGATGGTAGTCTTAATTGGATTTCTGGGTGAGCGGGCACTGATATCTTTTATATATTACCCTTCCTTATGAACCTCCGGAGAATAGTCGCTATCAATGTACACTATTTTGCGCATACACATGATTGATATAAAAAGTTATATCCATTCAAATTTTTCATCATAGGTAAAAGGGTTGAAAAGAGGTTATTTTATCTCAATGGACTCGATTGAGAAAAAAATCATTATGCAAGGGTTATGAATAGTCATGAGTTGCATATTTATTATGGTTATTATAACGGATCATCGGGTACATATCGATGGGTGTAACCTCATTATGTTTTCTGCTCGCAAAAATTATGCTTGGTCATAGTTCAGGTGTGAACGTATTGCAATATTGTTGACAAAGATCTACATCGCAGACGTCAATAGGAAATTAGTAGGTATACAGTGATTCTCTATAATTAATTATATTTTATAACGTTTTTACTTTCCATATCTAGAATGATATTGTATTGAATTCTGATAGATACTTCATACAGGGTGTTTCAGAAGTAATATTACATACTTCCAGGGTAGATAGTTCCCGCCAAAATAAGGAAAGGTGATCCTATTATTAGGGGTCCACAAATGCACAGTTTTTGAAGCTGTCAGAAGTTTTTGCAATCGGTTACTTATTAAAAATGAATTCAAATGATGGAAGGACTGGTATGTTATTTACTTATGCTGAATCATATAGAAATCCTTTTTTGGAAAGAAATATGTATGTTGAGTTATACTCGAATCGTCTTTATAGTTATTTATGTATATAGGTTGTAATATAGGCGTTTAGCGCCCGATGGCATGAATATAATATCACACGCCAACGGTGCTAAACGCTATTTATGACAGAGATACATACGTAATTTTATGCACAAGCCAGTATTTATTTCATTAAATTATATTTTGCAATCAGAATAATTTTGACTCACTCAGCATACGTGTTTTGATTGATAGCAATTGACACTGGCGATAGCAATTTTTTAATTTGATCCAAATCGTATTGTAAATAACTTTATCTAATTTTGACATTTAAAGTGACCCTTTTAAAAACTCGTTGACGTTATCAAATGTTATAACTAGTTGGAAAAAGCAGTATTTTTCGTAATGAGCAATTTTCTGCGAGCCAAGCGAGTTCCACAAAAGAAAGCGAGATACGAAAAATAGGGTATCCCAACGTGTTTCACACAATATTTTTTCCAATTTTGATATGTGACCCTTTTCAATTCAAGTAAAAATATAAAAAATATTGAAAAGGGAAACATTCTCAATTGGATATTGATAAAAAGATTCCACATCTGATTTTATGAACATCCTGTTCATATTTTCAACAAATCAATACAAAATATATATTGAAAAAAACTGAAGAACACGCTTTCAACGCACTAAAAATTAAAAAATAATTTTAATATTCAACGACTATGCCGAAAAGCATGTGGTGATTTTTGGTTATGTATCTTTGAGAAACATAATACTTTCAGAGTAAGATCCCAGAGCCGGCAAATCATCTCATTTTGGCAAAGCTGAAATTTTAAGTATGTAGTTGAGAACGTATGCGTACTTGCTAGGTTGAAAGCGGTATCAGGTACAAAAGTACATAAAAAACTTTCTTAAAGTGAGTTTATACAGCAAGTCAAATAAAATAAGAAATAAAATAAAGTAAAATAAGAAGTAATAATTTTCAGAGTGTTTATAGAGCTGAGTGAATTAATGTAAGAAGTAAGAAAGCTATCAATGGAAATTTGGGATTTTATGTTGTTTCCTCAAACTTTAATGATGAATACTTGAAAATTTGGTCCCCGTTATTGTTTTTGAGTAAAATGAAGCCATCGTTGACAACACTACCAATATTATAAAATCTTGTCATCCAAAGACAAAAAGTAATTAAAAAAAATGCCAGTGAACACACCGTTTTCCGGTTATGAAAACAAAAATATGATGAGGATTGCTATTATATCATGTCATGTACCATTATATCTCGTCAATTTGTCTAAATTATTCAATATGTACATGTGCCTAACAACTTGTCAAGTAAAATAAAATAAAAGATGAAAGTTAACCATCTTTTATTTTACTTCTTATCTTATATTACTTCTTATTTTATTTTATTCCTGTATAAACGTGGTATGGATAATGTGTAGTTTTAACTTTTTAAATTACTTTATTTTATTCCTTATTTTATTTTACTTGCTGTATAAACTCACTATTATTTACTTTAAAGTGTGGTAATGCGTTTGGTAATTAATATCGTCAAGTTAGCCGAGCCGTCTAAGGCGCGAGATCTAAGCTCTGGATCTCAAAAGTTTGGAAGGGTTTGAATCCCCACGCCTGACAATTTTTTTTTATTTTTACTTTGAAATTAGTTTTGGGACGAATATTCAAATAAAAAAAATCATTCCTCAATTTCGATGGGAAAAATTAAAAAAAAAAGTATCAGGCGTGGAGGTTCGAACCCTCGCCAGTTTTTGATATCAGAGCTTAGAGATGCGCCTTAGCCAACTGGACGATATTGATTATCAAACGCATTACCATACTTCAATGTAAGTTATAAAGTTTTGTATGTACTTTTTTATTGTTTAGTGCGTTGAAAGCGTGTTCTCATCCTTGGAGAGGCTTCCATGGAAAAAACGGAAATTAATGCTACATAGAAAACTACGTTGTCAGCTGGAGTCAATATCATCAAGTTATGTTTTCAATATTTTTGATTCGTTTTCACCATACATATTATGTATTGAATTCGGATAAAATTGAATCTTCATAATATGTACAGAGAATAATAATAACAATAAAGAAGTAGACTTCAAGTAGCTTAGCCTCAAAATTATAACAAATCGTATCCTGAATTTTTTGCAACTGGTGGTGAAATTTTAAACCCTCCCAAACTTTTGAGATCCAGACCTTAGATATCGCGCCTTAGACCGCTCGGTTAACTGGATTATATTAATTGCCAATCGCATTACCATATTTTAACATAGGTAAGATAGTTTTTTATGTACTTTTGTACCTGATACCTATGAAAGGGCCCTGCTTTCAAGCTAGCAAGTACGGATACGTTCTCAACTACATATCACACTATTCATACTTAAAATTTCAGATTTGCTAAAATGAGGTGGTTTGCCGGCTCTGGGATCTTACTCTGAAAGTTTCTCAACGATACGAAGATACGTAACCAAAAAGCACACCATGCTTTTCGGCATAGTCGTTGAATATCAAAATTATGTTTTAATTTTTAGTGCGTTAAAAGCGTTTTCTTTAGTTTTTTTAAATATATATTTTTTATATTTTTATCCTTAATTAAAAAGGATCTCATATCAAAATTAGAAAAAATATTGTGTGAAACACGTTAGGAAACCCTATTTTTCATGACTCGATTTCTTTCTTCGCTCATTACGAAAAATAGTGCTTTTCCCAACTGGTTGCACAAATAACTATTGTTTATGGCCATAGCAACCAAATCAACAATTTACTTTTGAGTCGGCGCCATTATGGTGTCCGCATTATTTCCCAATGGAATCGATGGTTTTTGCTGAAAATTATTTTCCAGAGAAAATTGTTGAGTCTGCTGGGGAAGCAAAACATGATCTGCTACCATCGAAATCAAGGAAGTTGTATGAGAAGATGTATCAGGAATATTTAGTGTGGTGTACAGGATAAAAACTTAAACCGACGAAATACGGAACTGAAAAATAAAAAATAAAATAAACCTGCTCAGTCTCAGTAACTAAGCTCCTAAACTAATGTAAGTAACTAATTTTGAGTCGGCGCCAAACAAACAAGCAAATGAATTAGGTAAGGCGTAAAATGATGGCATCGAGTTGCGCGGTGACATTCTGAATTTTTTTTTGAAGTAATTTAATGATGTTCGTTGATTGTTCGTTTGGCGCTGACTCAGAATTAGTTACTTACATTAGTTTAGGAGCTCAGTTACTGAGACTAAGAAGGTTTATTCTATTTTTTACTTTTCAGTTTCGTATTTCGTCGGTTTAATTTTTTGTTAAAAAGTTTTTATTTTTCAGTTTTTTGTGGCTAAAATCTACTAATTACTGCCTACTTGTTTTTCGATTACTTCCAAAATACTTACTTACCCACCTTACTTCAACTATTACCAGTTGAATGATATGATTAACTACTTTTACTATTTGTTGTAATATAAATTATTTTTGTTGTTCTGGTTAGTTTATTTCATTAATTTGTATATCATTCCATCCTCTCATAGAATATCATGATTTTGACGGATGTGGAACAAAAATAATGTCAGTAGCGATCTGTCATTGTCAACTACGTATGTGTGTGCCAATGTTCACAAGTGAAAAATCAATTATCCCATATTTTTCCACCCGTAAGGGTGGATAATTCCATTCGAAATCCAAATATAAGGTAAACCCTATCTATTAAAAAAAAAACATCCAAATCGAAGAACCCAGTACACAGTTATGCCTGATAGAATCGGTTAACGGACAAGAATTCAGAGGGTGAGTGATCAATATCCTTCATTTAGCTACCCTTAGGGGTGGATTTCATCTTTCAAATTCAAATGGGACCACATTCGAAGTACACCCTATCCACTGTAGAAAGAATTATCGGAATCGGACGTCTCAGTAAAAAGTTATGCGTGATCATACATACAAAAAAAATATACGCGTCGACTAGAGAACCTCCTCCTTTTTGGTTTCGTCGGTTAAACAGGACTCGCATTGAATCAAATTAATGAAGTTACTATGTTAGCATATTTTAATGACAAATCGAAGAATTATAAATCTTCTACACTATGGAGGTATTACTCAATGTTGAAAGACACGATCAACATCAACCATAATATACATATTAGTGATTCCCCTAAACTAATTGCATTTCTCAAGCGTAAATGCGACGGGGACAACCCAAAAAAGTCAGTGATTTTGAGCAGAGATGAAATAGATAGATTCTTTACAGAAGACCCAGATGAGAAGTATCTATTAATAAAAGTTTCTTGAATTTTTGGGGTATGCGGAGCCTGCAGGCATGAAGAACTTACAAAAATAAAGATCGACGACATTCAAGATTTTGGGGAATCATTATTTATTTAATCAGTATAAAAGAATAAAAAACGAAGGTAGTAGTAGTAGTATTTTATCAATCACCAAATCACATAAATTTAAAAAGCATACAATAGAAAAAAATGAGCGATTAATATAGGTAAAAGGTAAAAGGTACTGATTTTTTATCAGCGGAAACATAGGTATTGATGATTCACTTAAATTTTTGGAAAACTTGTCTGTGAAACATCAATATCAAAATTCTTTCCTCTGAAGATGGTCAAGATATAATATATTTTGAGATACTTGGGCAAACATTATAATGCTTATATTTATAAATAGTATTAACAATATTAATAGTAGTGAATAATATTCATAGTATACTACAAAAAAAGACACATTAAATATGAAATCTAAAAGTATAAAATCTCTAAACGTGTAGATAATGCAAAAGTGTGAAACTTGAAAATTTGAATGTGTAAACGTATAAAAACATTAAATGTTACAATATAATATACAAAATACAAACTCGTGCTGAATTGAAAGTATTCAATGTGCTAGGTGGGGATGTAAAAATGATGTGAAAATTGAGAGATTAATTCAGTAAAATTTGTTCATAGTAATGTTATATTTCCATTTTTGAGCCATTTGATCACTGAAATCTTGAATAACTTAAACACATATTCCGTTTTTATATGATCTGGAGCAAGATTGAATAATTTGGGTCCAATATATGTAATTGATCTTTGTCCAATAGCTTTGTTCATTTTCGGTATATCTAGGCTACTCACTTTTAGTCGGGTTTCATGTCCATATTGATGATTTTTGAACTTATTTCTGTTGTGAAATATAAATATTAATAATTGTTCAAAGTAAAGATATCTCAAACTCATCAGTTCACAATATTGGAATATTTGTGCCGATGGGAAACGAAAATTTTAATTATAGATAATTTAAATTTTCGTTTCCCATCGGCACAAATATTCCAATATTGTGAACTGATGAGTTTGAGATATCTTTACTTCAAACAATGTTTATGGTTGTGGATGGAAAGAAACCGATGCGTAGCTTTCTTGGGCTCTACAGAAAATATCGTTTGTTACGCCCAACACAGACTGAACACCAAAGATTTTTTGTGTTTTTTTTAAATATGCAGTATTCTACTCAAGTGGTTGGAAAAACCACGTTCGGTCAAATGCCTCGAAATATTGCAGTTTTTTTGGGGCTATCGAATGCTAGTACATACACGGGACATTGTTTTCGGCGTAGATACGCCACTCTTTCAGCTGAAGCAAATTAGAACCTAACCAACATCAATAGACCAGGGCTGAAGCCTTTGAAAATGGTAAAAGGTGAAAAAAATAATAATAGTAGGATGAAACCCATTGGAAAAGAAAGAGAATATAACAATAAAAACTTTTTAACAAAAAATTAAACCGACGAAAAAATCAACTGAAAAGCAAAAAATAAAATAAACCTTCTTAGTCTAAATGATAATTGAGCTCCTAAACTAATGTAAGTAACTGATTTTGAGTCGGCGCCAAACAAACAATTATCGAAGATCATTATCTATGAAAGAAGTCATCAAAACGCAGCCGTGCATCTCGCTGCCATCATTTTACGCTTCACCTAATTCACTTGCTAGTTTAAGAGCTCAATTATCATTTAGACAAGAAGGTTCATTTTATTTTTTGCTTTTCAGTTGATTTTTTCGTCGGTTTAATTTTTTGTTAAAAAGTTTTTATTTTTTACTTTTCAGTTCCGTATTTTGTCGGTTTAATTTTTTGTTAAAAAGTTTTTATTTTTCAATTTTTTGTGGCTAAAATCTACCAATTACTACCTACTTGTTTTTTGATTACTTCCAAAATACTTACTTACCCACCTTACTTCAACTATTACCAGTTAAATAATATGATTATCTACTTTTACTATTTGTTGTAATATAAATTATCTTCGTTGTTCTGGTTAGTTAACTTCATTACTTTGTATATCATTCCATCCTCTCATAAAATATACTGATTTTGACGGATGTGGAACAAGAATAATGTCAGTAGCGATCTGTCATTGTCAACTACGTATGTGTGTGCCAATGTTCACTAGTGAAAAATCAATTATCCCCTATTTTTCTACCCGTAAGGGTAGCTAATTCCTTTCGAAATCCAAAAATAAGGTATACCCTATCTATTAAAGAAAGAATCATCCAAATCGAAGAACCCAGTACAAAGTTATGCCTGATAGAATCGGTTAACGGGCCAGAATTCAGAGGGTGAGTGATCAATATCCTTCATTTTGCTATCCTAAGGGGTGGATTTCATCTTTTAAATTTAAATGGGACCAAATTCGAAGTACACCCCTATCCACTGAAAAAAGAATTATCGGAATCGGACGTATCAGTAAAAAGTTATGGGTGATCATACATAAAAAAAAATTATGAAAAAAAAATATACTGGTCGACTAGAGAACCTCCTCCTTTTTGGTTTCGTCGGTTAAAAATGAAAGGAAAAATAATTTACGGGCGATCTGAGGTCGGGAAGTGGAAGGGGGTGAGTTTTTGAGGGTAAAAAACGGTTCATCTAGATTTTCGGCAAAACTACGAGTCCTATGGAAAAAAGTTGGACGACAAAGTTGTAGGTAATAAAAAGATCTACAACTTCTTCCTTCACATAACCTGAAAATTTATGTAAAAAATTCAAATAACCAAGTCTTTGGTTTTTTATTTTTATCTTTTACAAAAAAAAATTTTTTTCCACGAAATTTGGTGAAAACTTACCTTTTTATGTCCCAAACACACTGTAATTTATTTGATTTGAAATATTCATTTTTTCACCTTATTTTGACTTAATATCGAAAAAGCACCCTAATTTTCAATCAAAAATTCTCCCGTCAAAATATCAGCTTTTTCAAAAGGCTCGGTGGGCTCTTTGTTCGTTAAAATCTCTACTTTCTGATGGTATGAAAAAAAAAAAATACATTACTTTGATAGATGTTCTCAGAAAATGCAAAGAAACGTAAATTTAATATTTAATAAGACATCTACAATATTTTGAGAAAGTTGTAGAATCTTTAAATTATATGCGTCGATACCTATTTATTGCTATTTTAAGATAACTCATATACATGAGTGACCTACGAAAAATTTTAGCCCATCAAAAGGTATTTCATAGAGAAGTGAGGAAGGGGGTAGGAGGGTCTGGGCCTTACTACCTGTTATTTCTTTGCATTTTCTGAGAACATTTACCATAGTAATATTTTTTTCATACCATCAGAAAGTAGAGATTTCAACGAACAAAAAGTCCACCGACGGGAGAATTTTCGATTGAAAATTAGGGTGCTTTTTCGATATTGAGTCAAAATAAAGTGAAAAAATAAATATTTTAAATCAAAAAAATTACAGTGTATTTGGGACATAAATAAGTAAGTTTTCACCAAATTTCGTGAATAAAAAAGTTTTTTTGTAAAAGATAAAAATAAAAAACCAAAAACTTGGTTATTTGAATTTTTACATCAATTTTGGGGTTATGTGAAAAAAGTGTGGTCACAAAAATTGTAGATTTTTTTCCCATAGGACTTGTAGTTTTGCCGGAAATCGAAATAAACCGTTTTTTACCCCTAAAACTCACCCCCTTCCACTTCCCGACCTCAGATCACCCGTAAATTATTTTTCCTTTCATTTTTGTTATATTCTCTTCCTTTTCCAATGGGTTTCATCCTACTATAATTTTTTTTTGGTTTCAATAATTCTAGAGCCTGGTCTATAAGTTACACGCTGCGCGCTGGCTGGAAATCCAGCAATGTAGCGGAAGGTTAGAGCTCGTCCAATATTGAAACGACCACTTTGGCCTTCCCCTACCCAACAACCAATTCTTCTCGACGATGCCCGAACTGTGGCTATTAATAGGAATTCCATAGGCGTACCAAATTATTCAGTAAAGGCGATACACGAGACGTAGTTTTTGGCGGACGAGTTTTGTGATTATGGTCCGATTCGGTTCAAAATTGGTATGTAGGCGTTCCTGGGGTCGGAGATAATAAATTTATGAATTCAAGATGGCGGACGAGTTTTGTTATTATGGCCGATTCGATTCAAAATCGGTAGGTGGGGGTTTTCGGAGTCGAAGATTATGAAATGTCTGTCAAAATTCATAAATTCAAGATGGCGGCTTCAATATGGAGGACGAACTTTGTGATTATGGTCCAATTCGATTCAAAATTGGTATGCGGTGGTTTTTGGGGTCAAAATCCATGAATTCGAAATAGCGGCCACAAGATGAAGGGCGAGTTTTCTGATTATGGTCATATTTCATTCAAAGTTGGTATGTGGGGGTTCTCAGATTTTTTGTCAAAATCTATTAAATGAAGATGGCGTTCACAGGATGACGGACGAGTTTTCACATTCTTCTAGATTTTCTGCAAAAGAACAATGAAAGCTCCTTCTTCATCCATTCCCCAACAGTGATATTTGGAAATTTTCATCCGGCTAGCTTTTCTAAATCATCCAATTTGAAAGTTACATTATGAGTCCCCACCCAATTTTTCATCAAAGCCCAGATTTTCTCTATTGGATTTAGTTCTGGGTTCTAGGGTGGTAATCTCAATACTGAAAAGCCATCCTTCACAAACCCCATTTTTCCTCCTGCATGAACTATTATTAATCGTTTTCCTTTACTATACGATTTTTTAAAATTTAAATTAGGATTTTTCTCATTAACCCACGTCTTAGAATGTGTATGAGAACTGTGCAAATACGTCTCATCAGTGTAAATAATGTTTTTTCCTTGTGAACGATACATTTGTAATTTTCTTAAAAATTCCACCCTTAGTAATCTAACTTCATGTCTTTCCGTCAATATCGTTCGATTATCAGGCGTTCTTTCCCAAACAAAACCTAACTCTTTGATTATGTTGTGCAATGTTGAACGACACCCTTCAAGCCCCACCTTAGCATTTTGGATTTTTTGAAGAATAGACTTCAAAGTAGGATGTTGTTTTTCAATCAAACAAAAATCATTAATAATCATTCTTATTGTTTCACCCTACCCTAATACTTTTTTCGACTTTATTCTCCCTACTGTTTTTTGTGGAGACGGCGAAGAAGGGATACTACCTGAATTCATAGCTGAGTAATGTTTTAATTTTTTTAAAACAATATTCTGTTATAACCATTGCTGCCTTGGTACGTTCTTTGTAATTCTGTAAAGGTATTTGTATCCCATTTTTGGCCTAATTTTCCATGAATTTGATAACATTTGCCATAATTTCTTTACTGAATAGTACTTACCATTGCGCAATTTGGCAAGGTAACAAGTTAACTATGCAAAGTTGAATAAATAACTGCACTACCTATTTATTAATCAAACAAACCTAACCTTTCAAACGCTGCATTCCAAAGCTGGTGAAGATCCGCCGTAGCATAAGCAGCCACAGCAAATCGTGTCTACTCGTGTTTTCCCCCTCTCTACCTACCAAACGGTCGTTTCAATATTGGACGAGCTCTACAATCGCTACCAAGATTGTGTCAAAGGACGGTGATACACCCTCAACATCAAAGGTAAACGCTCAGGAATAACCTAGTATAATTACTAGAGAAAATGAATATCATCTTAGTAATTCAACAAAACATTTGCCGTCTTTGAATATTGCTAATTGTAATAATTACATTTTTAAATTTGAATAAATGAACTGTTTTTAGTATTATTTTCGTGTTGAATAAATGATTTCTATGTGTTGTTTTTGAGTTTACTATTCAAAATTTACATAAGTATGTACATAAAGCAAAAATCTATAAAAATTACTTTACCTCCCGCTGGTGATAAACTGGTCTGGCGGCGGTAAAGTACTCCTTTATACTAGAAAACTCGGGCGATGATGTGCACTTTACCGCCCGCTTGTGCATAAAAATATTTAGACGATTAGAAAGAAATTTGACGAAAAGAAATAGTTATTTATGTATCAAGGGCGTAAAATACGCTTTTATGGACCGCAGCGTGTGAGTAATAGCCCGAGCGATAGCCAGGGCTATTAACACGCCTAGGTCCATAAAAGCAAATTACGCCCGAAATACAAACAAAATTTTATGCACGACCGGTATATTTGATGTCATGTAGATAGATACCTCTTTATATCTAGAACATGATAAAAATACATCAAGGCTGCCGTGAGGATGTATATTCATATCATATCGGAAACAGAATAAATCAAGAAGTGATGGAATGAATGTTACCATGGCAACTCAGTCAATTTTTCGAAATAAGATTATATAGGCTAGTAGCCATATTTGCTGTCAATTCTTGTGATCACAGATAATTTATTACTGATTTTGAAATTGATTCAAGCGACGAAGAAAGTGTGAATTGTACTCCACCAGAAATAAGTAAAGCAGCTGAGGATGCGAAATTGAGTTTATTGCCAAGTAAATAAAAAAAAAGGTGTAGGAAGAATTCGTGAGGTGGTGCAACGGGAAAAATGTAAAAATAAGAAATACACAGAGACTGTACTTCTTGCCTATTTTCTGGAAAAATCTAAATATTGTAAGCCCTCTACCATGTGGTCATATTATTCCATGCTGAAAGCTACTTTAAATGTACATGATAATATAGATATCAGTAGATACGCAAGATTGATAGCTTTTTTGAAACGAAAATTTTATGGTTATAAACCAAAGAAATCGAAGATTCTAAGCAGAGAAGAAATCGAGTTATTTTTGAGGGAAGCACCAGACGATTTGTATCTTATGATGAAAGTAAGTTCAATTTCATGTTTTCTCAATGTTCAGTATGTTAATCTGAGAATTTATTGTAGGTAGCACTGATTTTTGGTATTTGTGGAGCATGTCGCCGCGAAGAATTGGCAAATATCACAGTGGACGACATTCAAGATTTCGAGACATTCTTACTCATAACTATACGAGAAACCAAAACGAAGATAGATCGAGTATTTACTGTAATCGATAAAGAACAGAAATCGCCAAGTTATTTGGATATTTACAGAAAATATTCTTCCTTGCGAGATCAGAATGATCAAAAGCGGTTTTTTTATATTATAAAAATGGCAAGTGTACGAGACAGGTTATCGGAAAAATACATTCGGTCAAATACCATTCAGAATAGCCACTTACCTAGGTATTTCTAATGCGAAATAATATACTGGTCACTGCTTCAGACGTTCCTCAGCAACTATGTTAGCAGATGCAGGCGAGGATATAATCAACATTAAAAGACATGCTGGGTGGAAGTCGACGACTGTTGCGGAAGGTTATATTGAAAATTCAGTTGCAAATAAGCTGAAGATTGCTAAGAAAATTGTAGAAAATGATGAGCCTTCTACTAGCCATTGCAGACAATCTGAAAATATTGCTCACTACTCTGAAACACCAGATAATAACATGCATTCTCTTCAGACTTCTAGTAATGAGGAATCAGTTGAAATCAGTAACTATCTGCAACAACAGAAAACAACAAATCCAAATATTTCCATAAATAACTGTTCTAATTGTATTGTCAATATTAAGGTATAATTCATTTTTCAAATTAATTTATGTTCATTGTTTTCGTTATATTATTGTTAATAATGTTTTGTGTTTGATTATATGATCCATCGGAATATAGATTTCTATCGATATGAGATTGAAATTCACTTTAGCGCCTGTTCAACGATTTTATCGCCCGCCGGACGATAAAGTTGTCCGCGGGCGCTAAAGTGCTACTTTACGCCCGCAAATCCGGGCGCTAAAGTGCTACTTTACGCCCGGTGGTGCATAAAATGGATAATGTGTTGTGACTGGAAGTATGACGAACCAAATAAATGTTCCGGGTAAGAATTTAGTAACTAATAAAGATTAACAAAGTATAAAAACTATTTTTTTATTCAATTTCAGGATTTGTTAGTTATAAAAATATTTCTGAACAAAATTGTTTTCTGAAAGAAATCAGCCGCAAACTAGGGATTACCGTAAAATCTTTGAGAAAAATTTTGAAAAATAACAAATAGGTACAAAAGCTACGGGATACGCAAAGTTCACCACCTTAATGAAAGAGACGAAGAGTACGATTTGCAAAAAGTGGTTAAGACGTAGAAATCGGGTTGAAGTTGAAAATATTTGTAAAAAAATAATGTGGAATGACGAATCAACATTCACCAACAATAATTGATTCAACAGAAACATCCATTATCGGTAGTATGATACAAATGAACATTCACATAAAGAAACTAATTTTCAGGGAAGGTTCGGAATACATGTTTGGTTGGGAATTTTGTATGCAACACGTACGCAAATGGCTTTAGTGAGCATCTCTTCATATTCCAGACTCTTTCGTCCGCTAAAACCTCATTTGGCGTACTTGTTACATAAACTGAAATTACAAATAAAAACCGAACGACTTTGAATAAACTATATACCCCAGAGCATCGATAGGCTAGAACGCTTCTCCTGCACCAGGAGTTTATATAATTCAGGAGGTCTCGCCTACAGTTGTTTGTTTGGCAATAATTACTTCCTTAAATGCGTAACCACCTGCTGGAAGAAATATTCCAAGTACCAAACGAAATAACTCAAAGAAGAGGTTTTACGGCACTCCTAGCAACATGAGGGAAAGAATGAGGACTGCAAACAATGACGCCCCAAATGTTTATTAATCTTTCAATAGGAGAATGTTGAACAGGACGTTTTTCATATTGAGCATTCATTTCAAATTAACTTTTTGCATTTTCGGTATATTATGTTCTTTCATTAGTATAAAAATTATATTTGTCTAGTTTAATTGGTGGACCACTGCCAGAATAAGATTACGATTATCAATAATTTATAACACATTAACCAAGAATTACAATTATATCACCAAATTAAATCGAAGATTAGTTGATATTGAAGAAAAAAAACATTGTTGTCTTGCTTACGTTTCGAATTTAATTAAATTCGTCATCGTAGGGGCACAAAACTAGTTATATCCTTCTTTAAAATGTTCTAAAACATAATCAGACATAACAGATACACAACGAAAACAAAAATCCACGATGCATTCGTCTATAGTCTCATCAAAGTCAAACAAGCACCTAGGATTCGAAATGCAGACAAGAAAACAATCCGAAGAAATAAATTTGTATTTCGTGCAGAATAATTTATTTACAAATTCACAGCAGAGCGCTTTCGACTGTCGAGTCGTCATCAGTGCTAACTGAAAGTAAGCAACCATTTAAAATGTAATATAGAAAATTATTTGATTCAACTTGAAAATTATGAAAGGATAGAAACTTTTTCACAAAAAATGAAACAGACGAAAAAAGAAACTGAAAAGCAAAAAATAACCCTTCTTAGTCTTGATAACTGAGCTCCCAAACTAATGTAAGTAACTAACTTTGAGTCGGCGCCACAGAGCCGGATTAAGAGGGGGGCAAACGGGGCTGCAGCCCCGGGGCCTCCACAAGAGAGGGGCCTCCACAATATAAATTTTTAGGGAAAATTTCCTAACAAATACCGAAGGATATGCAAAATTATATATAAAAAATCTGATAACGAAAGAGCAGTTCTCCCACTTTTTTCTCTCATTTTTCGTTTTAAACATTCAAAAACATGTTTCGTATTCTTGTCAAAATCCATGGTTAATATTAATCTTCGATCTGATGAATCATGTGTATATGCGAGAAACAATCACCAAGTAAAACATCATACTATTATACAAAATATTATATCGTATCGAAATTTGCTGTAAAAACAAGAACAATTGAATTTAAAAAAATATATACATTTTTTTTTAATTAAATGAAGGATTTTCTGTCGATGTATTCTTTGAATGACACAAGCGATCTAGATACGCAATGAAATTCAATAATCATAAGCAAAAGAAAATAATATTTCAATTTATGAATATGATTGCATCAAATTATTTATAAGAGCCCTGTGCGCATTCCATAATAGAACAAAAGTTCAAATTCTGTTGACTATTTTTCTGCCGATTCTACAAACACTTTGCCCGTCTATACCTGTTTTTCCTATTTATTGGCGTTGACAAGTGTCCGCTGAGTGGCGCGCTTGTAACAGAGAAATCCCCGAAATCTGAAAGTGTGAGTCTAAGAGAAAGATGACATTCCGCAACAAATGTAAATCCTTCTGAAAAGGACTATCTATCTATCTAAGATGTTCTACTATCAAATTCGTGAAAACCAAAATTTCAGAGCTACATTCTCAAACATTGAAATTACAGTAATTATTTTTTGACATTGCTAGAAACCAATGGAAACGTTCCATTCAAATAATTCATATTCGTTTTGGCCAATCAATAGTGGGAATATTCTACCTAGAAAATTGTCGCGGGAATAATTTGAGGTATTTTGTTTTTATTGTCTGACAACCTATATTTTTAATTTGACGTCTGTCATCAATTCGCATGAAAAGTGTGAAATGAATCAAATCCGGTTTAGTACATTATATAATTTTGCAAGGAAATGTGTTTATGATCGTAACTTCAAAAAAGAATCTGAAGAATACCACACGAGAGTTCGATATAGTAGAAAATAATTAACTAGATTTCTTTCTCAAACTTGTTGGCAATAGCCACTCGAGCCAGTTGGTCTCTCTTGTTTATTGCCTGGCAACAAGTTTACGAAAATCTGACGAATTATTTTCACTCTCTTGTAATATTACAACTGAGAATGTGATGATGCCAAATTGCAATGAAAAAATAGGCGAATTACGATGAGACAAAGCCGCCTATCAAAGTTATCGCTTCTTAGCATTGAGAATGATTTTCTCCGGATGCTGGATTTGACCGAAATCATCAATGACTTTTCGTCGAAAAAAGCTCGCAAGAATCCCTTTGTTTGCGCTGTAATTTAATTTATTTCTTGTATTTTATTATACCTACATATGCTCGTGTCGAAATAATTTGATTTGTTCCGCAAAAAATAAATAAAAAAAAAACTTGTTTGAAAAATATTTAGGGGCCTCCACTCCTTTGTTGCCCCAGGGCCTCCAAACCTTTCAATCCGGCCCTGCGGCGCCAAACAAACTAGCAATTAAATTAGGTGATTTTGATAATTTTTTCAAAGAAATTCAATGATCTTCGTCGATTGTTTGACTGGCGCCGACTCAAAATTAGTTACTTACATTAGTTAAGGAGCTTAGTTATTGAGACTAAGCAGGGTTATTTTTTGCTTTTCAGTTTATTTTTTCATCGGTTTCATTTTTTGTTAGAAAGTTTTCATTTCTCAATTTTTTGTGGCAAAAATGTACTAATTACTACTTACTCTATCAACAATGAAGGTATCCATTATGTTGTAGTGTTATCAGAACTACATATGTGTGCCAAGTTTCAAGAGAATCGGTTCACACGTGGAAAATCAATCATCCCCCATTTTTCTACCCATAGAGGTGGATAACTCTTCTTCAAATTCAAATATGACCAACTCGGTATACCCTATTAAAAAAAAAGAATAATCTAAATCGGATAACCCAGTACAAAGTGACAATTGTCAGTTCAAAGTGACAATTGTTAATTCAAAGTGACAATTCCAAATGTTTTTGAAGAATATTTTGTTGGCCCTTCTACGCCTTCGTATGCACCTCCACTTTTTCTCGTCACTTTTGAGTTCTTCTTTAAAAGAAAACCTATAGTTATCTACCAAGAGCACACTTTTCCTCGATGAGTATTTCTTTAACACTCTTCAATGTACGTAATGAAACTTCAAGTGCAGTTTTATAAATAATAATTTGTTGGGCAAATTTGATTGAAGAAAAGAAAGTTATACACCACCCCTTCATAATACAAAACAACCAATGAAAGTGTTTAATACTAATCATTTTAGAAAGCCAGTTGCTGATACATATTTTTAATGTGCCAAACAGGTACAAAATAGCAGGTAGGTGGGAGTACGTATCTACCGGCATCTAATGTTCAGAAAAAGTTAAGACCTTTGAGGTTCTTGAAAGAACATCCTACATCACTTCATAATGTTCAGGGATGGGTAGTTAATAAATATATTCGTTTTCCCTGCGACATTTTTTTGATAATAAAAAAAGATGGATGCAAACGTCGTCAATCATCGTCATCCGGGTCTTGAAGTACCAAACGTGTTTACTCTAACAGAAACACTTGAGTGAGAAACATACGAAAATGAATCCTCAGACAAACTTATTCTGAGGCTGAAATTACAATTCCAAGACGATGACTAAATTATGAAATGATGTTCGGAATGAATTAACGATATGATATTCAGAGAAATCAAAATAGTATACAAACAAGTTTATTTAACAGTGTTACAAAAAATATTGTTGCTAATACGAAATCCTCTGAACAATTAATTAGGTGATGGGAAGATTTAAAAAATTGGTGCATGAAATAGAAGAGTGCTTGTGAAGTGGATCCAAATAATCCCAGTGAATGTTTATTCAATAATTATTTTTACATCCTTTGTGAACCTTGGGATCTGCTTGCTTTTGAAGCGGGTAGCATTGGGTATACGTAAAAACACCTTTTCTCAATGGGGATATCAGAAACACAAAGAGTATTTATTCTGCCGAAAAAATGTGAAAAGTCAGTGGAAGGATGAATTACTTATTAATTTGTTGACAACAATTAATTTATTCAAGCCATTTCCCACTTGCACTCTGTGGAATCCATAATACACAGAGCAGTGGTGCTTCACATTCATCAGGAATACATAAGATAGTTTGGTACGTAACATCACACGACTTTCGGAAGCATTCCACAAGGCTTTTATTATATTTTAAGTGTCCAGTGTAACATCTTTATGATTCTCAGAATCAAAAATACTATATATATACAGTGTGTCTCATTTGAAATGAAGACAGGATATTATCATCATTTTCAAAAATCCTGATATGAGTTTTGGCACAATCATAGGTAGTCCTATATAAGTCGTTCATTTCCTCAAAACTAACTTGAATTCAAGTGAAAAAACTGAGACAACGGCAAATGGGGCCGGTTCCCGATATTTACTTCGCGTTGAAGATATCGAAAAAAGTTATAGGAAAAAGGAGTTCAGAATTTAATTTATACAACTAAATATATAAAAGAATAACTGACTGACTGACATATCAACGCACAGCCCAATCTCCTGGGGCTAGGAACGTAAAAATTTGCACGTGGGTTTCTTTGACACTGTAGGTGAGCACTAACGAAGGAATCTTGGAAATTTAACTCCTAAGGTGGTGAGAATTGGGATGAAAGTTTGTATGAAAATCCGTCATTGTTTAATAATTAAATCTGACAAACTATCAAATAAATGTTCGAAGCTAGAATACGCATGAAGAAAACCAGAAAAAATGAAAATTCTACGCGGACGAAGTCGCGGGCACCAGCTATATATTATATAATTACATGTTCTGACTGACTGTTTCACTGACCAACCAAACATCTGGGAAGAAAAGGGTGGTGAGAAGGGGGGTGAAAAGTACCGTTAGTTTTGAAGTTAGAGGGGTTAGTGCATTTGTGAAAGTCGGCACAAAGCATTACTTTAGCTGTCAAATCAATTATGCTACCCAAACGAGATAACGGGATAATGGGAAACGGGATGACAGGAAATGGGATAATTGCAAACGGGATAACGGGAAACATGATAAGGGGACAACGGAATAACGGGAAAAGGGCAAAACCACATGCATAAACTAGATGGAAAAACATATGTTTATAAGCTATGGCCCTGAAAAAAAAACGGGCATGTGGATACACTTTTCCCGTCTTACATGGAATTGTCACGTTCTTCGCTTATATATATATATATATATATATATATATATTTTATAAATGAGATTTGTATAATAAATAATTGTTGTTTCTCTCGTCACGTTGCTGCTAATTGTTATAACTTTTCTTACCACAGCTAAACTCAGTTGGTACGCCTCTTGTCTCATATAGCCGGTTCAGGCAATTGAGCCACTAACCACTGCTTGATCTCAAATTTTAATCTATTCAATGGTCATAAGTATGATTGTTGATCATTGTGGAAAACAAACAAAAAAGTATCAAAAAGCAATTATTTCCTTTATTCAGGAAAACTTAAATTAACCTGGCCTACGATAGATAACTTATTCTATGGTCAATCTACAAATTTTCATGGATAATCTTGAGAAACAGGTCATGGATAAATAGACACAACCTCACTTCTACCTTGACAGTGAAAATTTCTTTAATAGTTCAAAATCAAGTGAAATAAAGTTCTTCTGATGGGATATGAGTTATTAGTGAAGTTGTTCAGTACTTGATGTGCACTAGGAAAGTTTATACCTGACGCTGGAACTATTGCTGTTCAATACACACCCAGAATTTGGATCCCCTTTCAATCCAATGCTCTCAGGAACTCCAATACCAAAAGAAGGAACCATACAAATAAAAAAATCAGCTTTGGAATACTTGTATTTGGAGTACATACAAGGTAATGTTGTTTGCTGCTTATCTTTTTGAAATTACTGAATTTTACTTTTTTTCCAAACAAAACGTGGCATTCTTTTTCAAATTATTTTCAATCTCCTCGTGGCTTTGTTCTCCGTCTCCTGGATACCATTTTTCCTCATTCCTTTCGATTTGAATTTTTGAATTCGCGCACTATATTGTCACATTTTCACTGTTTGGGGTTATTTGTCAAAACTTATAAATACAACTATTTTTACTTTCTTATAAACTATATACAATTTCAGTAATAATTGTCTCGTTGTCGTTGTCTCGAAATAAACACTTTCTCGTTCTTATTTTCTCACAATTTCAAATCTTACATTTGACCATACTGTTCCCTGATTGGCTATTGTCATCAAGAAGTTTGCTGTTCTCCCATTGGCTACTTTTAGTTAGATACAATTTCATATACTGTATGTTTCAAGCTTATAATTTTGTGGATCACATTTTATTCAGGATGATTTTGTAAATCTAGACTTTTTGTTGTCTTTTGAACAATTATGGGTTGTAATCATTATGACAGTGTAAGAAATTGATTGTATTATAGTATTTGGATATTTTTCTCTATTCATATTATACAGAGGCTTAATAAAGGAAATAGAACTTCAAAAATTATGTAAAAACAATCTCTTGAAACTAATAGCTATTAAGTAATTATTCTTTTTGTGGGTTTTTCCCTTTTAAAATATATAACTGGTTTTTCATAACATAACAATATATATTTATATATATATATATACATATATATATATATATATATATATATATATATATATATATATATATATATATATTGTTGGTGATTTCTTGAACCTGGGGGTATATTTTTGGCTTGTTTTTCTTGGGTTTTAGGTTCGTGGATCTGACTTTCATAAATTAATTACAACTTTGTTCTGGTATAACATCTGTAATTCAGTTTCTACGTTTCGACGGGTGGATCCTCGTCTTCATCAGGATTAAAAACATTACAACTTTTCAAGGTAAAAACAATGAGTAAGTAAAATTGTACAAATTAAAAACAAATAATAATTACGGTTAATATATATATATATATATATATATATATATATATATATATATATATATATATATATATATATATATATATATATATATATATATATATATAGTCTTTAAATTTTGTATACAAAAAGTTATATTAATAGGGAATTTTGTGTTTATATCTCGAGTGTTGGTGCCTGATTCGTACATTGGTGCATTTTCGGCTGTCATCTGTCAAGATGCCATTTTAACTTTAACGCAGAAGAACACCGCTTCTTTCTCTTGTCGCTTGAATCCCGTTGTTATCAGTTGTTATTGTGTTGTGTATTCTCTTATTCAATCTTTTTTTTTACAAAACATTTTTTGCGTTACCAACTGTTCACATTTGTAGACACAAAATCTCTATGAATGACACATTTGATATAAGAAATATATAAGCGCTTCATGACCAAAAGTAACTGAATTGGTATATCGAATTGGCGATTTTCCATACAACCAAAGTTAAAACAACTGCCAATGGAGAGGCAGAACGTTTGGAGGTGTTTTTTAAGTTGGCAACTTGTGCGAGAATTCCCTATTTGCCCCTCAGAATAAATTGACAACTGCAGTCTGCCATAAAAATTGGCGGAGCCATAGATCAGTGCCGGGTCATTTCCGATACGTCCATCATTTGATGTTTGCCTGATGAAAAGTCTGTTAGTGAGACCTGTTTGTAGTTTGACTGACGAGAACGCACGCAATCAACAAACCCCGTTCGATTGGATGGATTAACAGCAACACGTCGTCGAGAGATGCTGCTACAAATTTGATTTAACACGTTGACTGCCATGTGCATATAAAAGTATACACGCAAGTTGGGTCCTGTTGTACGCCTCGTGTATAATTTGGTATACGCGAACAATAACTTGGTTCTTTCTGGCCGTGTGTATGCTACTAGGGCACGCTTAGGTTAGGTTTCTTATGACGGAATGGTTGGCGTGGCGTGGAGTTACACGTCTAGCAACTTGGCCAAAAAAAATTCGAAAATATATTTGAAATACAAGGTTTTTATGTGAAAAAGTTTATTATTACAAAAATACAAACATTGTGGTAATATCAAGAACAAAAATTAAAAAGCTTATAATGGTATAGTAACATACAAAACATACAAAATATAAATAAAAAATGTATTCTATTTCTTGAATGTAATATTTGGCGTAGAAAAAAAATATTATGAGCATAGCAATGGCTCATCTGTGCATGCTCGATATCGCGAAGAAACTTGTATCGCTGAGTCACACGGGGGTGGAAGAGGATAAAATAACAAAAAAATGTAATTTTACATTATAATAGTACAAAATACATCATTCTTTGGAAAATTAATTTTAAAAATTGGTGTGGCCTGAGGGACCTTTCCCAAAAATACCCGCGGCATTCAACGTGTTAATGTAAACCCCTGCCCTCTTGGGAATTCAGGGATTATTGATGGAACATGTCGAAAATGCTTATTTATACAGGGTGGGGCACCCTATACGACACGGTCCCTGTAAACCAAACAATTATTTTTTTCGGGAATTTCTCCATTTCATTATATGGATATTGATTAAGGCTGCAAAAGGAAATTATTTTAGAGTCTACAAGGTGGCTCAAAAAAGTGTGACATATCAAATTTGTGTTTTTTTAAATGGAACACCCTGTATTTCGTTAATTTTTTGAATAGGTCAGGAAAAAATGATATGATTTCATGAAAGGTACTATGTACCTAACTATAACCGTTCTCGAGTTATTGATTTTTTTATGAAAATCCTAGGTACAATTGGAAACTAAATAACATCGAAATGTATAGAAATAATCCCTTCGAATTCTGACCAAGCATAAAAGAGGTATTGGGCTATTGATTTCGATAAAACCCGTTTCTCAATATTATACAGAATGTTCAAGAATCATTGTCACTTTTTTATAATTTCCGACAAAGATAACTTTGTGATTTCAAATAGAACACCCTATATTTCTCTGGTCTGAACAATATAAAATTCAATTATCTTTCATTTCATATTGGGGTTCCCTATACCTAACCTAAATAGTTTTTCAGATATTGGCTTTTTCAAATAGTAGTTCTTATTTCAATGCATTCTTTGAATCAAGATAGCTTTGAAACGACATTTATTCAACTTGTTGAAAGAATTCTTAATGACAGTTATTGTGTTTTACGTTATTCAAAACATTCACTGAATTATTAGCGTCGAAAATGAAAACTTATCCCATTCAAGAGCGGATAGATATGATTTTAGCGATTGGTGAGTGTTTAGAGAATTGCCTTTTGGCGTCGAGGGTGTATGCCCAAAAATATCCAGACCGGAATCATCCAAACACGTTGGTTTTCAAACGATTGCTACATCAGTTCCGTAGGACTGGAAGTGAAGCTTATGAAAAGGCAAATAGACCAAAACCTATCATTGGAAATGAGAAAAATGAATTTCTTATTATGGGATCAATCATAGAAAACGTAAGATCGAGAAAGATACAGGGATAAGCAGACGGAGCATTTCTATGGTAATAAAGAAATACAAATTTCACCCGTACCGTATTCAGATGCACCAAAAATTATATGAAATAGACTTCCATCGACGAATAAAGTTTTGTCTATGGGTTCTGGACAAGTTTAGTGGGGATGAACATTTTTTGGATTCCATTTTATTTTCTGATCTACTTTTCATAACAATGGCTTAGTGAACAGACACAACTTCCATTATTATAGTGATGTGAATCCTCATTTTTTCCACACTCTGGATCACCAGAATAGATGGTCTGTTACGTGTGGGGAGGAATTATAGGTACACAAGTTATATTATAGGACCATACTTTTTTAATGGAAAGTTGAATGGTCAAATTTTTTTACAATTTTTACGAAATGATCTGCCTGAGCTTCTGGAGAATGTGCCGCTAAATTTCAGACAACGGATGTGGTTACAATTGGATGGAGCTCCGGCACATTTCAAATTCAGTGTCAGACAGTTTTTGAATATGTGCTTTCCGAATAAATGGATTGGTAGGGGGGACCACAAAATTGGCCAGCGAGATCACCAGATTTGACTTGCGTCGATTTTTCCCTATGGGGATATTTAAAGAATGAGGTTTACGACACTCCTCCAACCACACTGGAAAATATGAAGGAGAGAATATGGGCTGCTTTTCGAAGAGTGACGCCTCAAATGTTATTAAATGTTAAGAAGTCTTTCATATAGAGAGAGTATATATTCATCTATATATATTCAACAGGATGGTCGTCATTTCGAGCACCTACTTTGAATTAAATACATCTGTGTTTCATATTTTGTAGTTGTTTCAGTTGAATAATAAAAAAAAAACTGTATAGTCTGTTTAATGAACTACTGTCAGAATATGAAAGTAAATGATAACTTCATTTTAGTGAACAGTAAATATTTTCGATGAAGTGAAGTATAACAACTGTCAATGAGAATTCTGTGAGCAAATCAAATAAATGTCGTTTCAAAGCTATCTTGATTCAAAGAATGCATTGAAATAAGAACTACTATTTGAAAAAGCCAATATCTGAAAAACTATTTAGGTTAGGTATAGGGAACCCCAATATGAAATGAAAGATAATTGATTTTTATATTGTTCAGACTAAAAAAATACAGGGTGTTCTATTTGAAATAACAAAGTTATCTTTGTCCGAAATTATAAAAAAGTGACAATGATTTTTGAACATTCTGTATAATATTGAGAAACAGGTTTTATCGAAATCAATAGCCCAAAATCTCTTTTATGCATGGTCAGAATTCAAAGGGATGATTTCTATACATTTCGATGTTATTTAGTTTCCAAGTGTTCCTAGCATTTTCATAAAAAAATCAATAAGTAGAGAACGGTCATAGTACCTCTTATGAAATCATATTATTTTACCCTGACCTATTCAAAAGTGTAACGAAATACAGGGTGTTCCATTAAAAAAACACAACTTTGATATGTCACACTTTTTTGAGCCATTGCATCAACCAATTCATTTATTTTACAGAGAAATGAATAGACTCTTTGAAATTATATTTCTTTGTTAATAGTTGCCGTAAAAAACAATGAATTAAAAATTAGAATTAAATCGTTTCAATCACCATTTTCTGAATTGAAATAGTAATGCCGTATAGTTAAGTGCCCTATCGTGGACCTAGTTGAGATACCTTTTCAATAGAAAAATGTTGTTTCAAGTACAATATTTTCTCATCACTGAATTGATTCCCTTTTATTCAAGGTTGATAAATTTTTGTCTGAAATATTTATTAATAATAATCACAACAAATAACAATAAATAATTGTTAGTTATAACAGCATAATGAAGTCACATATATTCGAGTTAGGAAAACTCTCGGGACTTGTAACAATGGGACAATAATTCTCATGAATAAAGACATTAGAAGACAAGTGATATATTTCGCCTATTTACTGAACAATTATAGGTAGTTTTTCAATGGATTGAAAGAATTACGCCATACGTTTAAATATTTTTTTAAACACTTTTCCCTTAAAGGGGCAAGTATGGCTCCTGCTCTGTCGAAAAAGAAAATAATTGAGATTGCTCCAGGGGCGGATCCGGGGGGCTGCAGCCCCCCCCCCCCTTTAGGTCAAAGAACTCAATATTACAAGAAGCAAAGAAAATAAAGTAACAAATAATATCTAGTGCCAAGTTTTGGGGAAAAAACGTTAAGTTTAAACGTACTTGCCGATTAGAAGGGCGCCAGTAAGGTGCATTTCGCTTGAAGGTCGAGTCTAGGGTAATAAACGAATTGATGAAGATTTTTGCAACTCTGCCAGTTAGCACAGCTACTGCCGAAAGGTCCTTTTCAACCCTTCGAAGATTGAAGGACTGGATGAGAAAAACCATGAGAGAGGATAGACTTGTAGCAATAGCACTTAAACATTCACAGAGGAGTTGCGGACACAGTTGATGCAAAAAAGTCGTTGATAGGTTTGCTAAAATGAAGAAAAGGAAGTTGGACTTTGTTGTTTAGGCCAAAACTTGTTTTTGTCACCTCAAACCCACATGAAATTGTCCAAATATCAGTTTCTTTTATATGTTAAATTATCATAGCTCAGACAAAGGGAGCAATGTATTTTACTTTATTAAATAAAACATACTGAAAGTATAGGTTGAATTAGATTTAGAAATACTGTCTTTAGGCAATATAGCCTGATAAGATCCTTTGTCCTCGACAGAAGGATTTGAGACAATTTTGTAACATTTAAGTTAATTAGGTTTGAAATCATTTACATAATAACATTGTGAAAAAAGTACCAATATGTTATAAAACTGTACCAAGATGTTTATTGAATAAAATTAGAATCTTAATGTATCGTATTTGAATGAAATGCCATGGTTTTCATGTTACATTAGGAGAGAATGTAAATTTCTTGGTTTAAAATAATATTTCAAGGTGCTTTTGAGGCCCTTAAAATAGACCAAATAGAAGTTTTGAAGCACTGTATATTAAAAAAAATCTGGGGGAGGCCCCTCGGTCCCTCCGCTGATCAGGGGATATTCCATAATCTACCCCCCCCCTGGATGGAAGAGAGAGAGCTCCCTCCCCCCTTGAAAATCGGCTGGATCCGCCCTTGGATTGTTCAAAGAGCGATTGGGTCCCAAAGGCACTTATGTTGTTTCTGCTTTTCAATTAATGCAATGAATGCACTGTTATCACTTATTGAGCTTCAATACTTTTCTTGAATGTTGTTAGTTCAGTAACACAAAAAGTTGCACGAAATGAAGAGGAAAAGGAAATCGTGTTCCAACAGGTCCGATCGTTCTACACTCGCAATTATTTAGTCGGGCGACGAGCCCATACACGTCAGGATTTCGAGACCCCCCAAGGGGCCTACAGACGAATACCAATTTATCGGGCCTGATATCGGTGGGGGCGACGTCGGGATTCGAAATCGTGACGTGTATAGTTCTGCAATACCTCTAAGATATTCATTATTATTCTTTACTGATAAGGCTAAGCGCTCGACTGACCACTAGCAGGGATGTCCTCGATACAATGAAATTTTCAGACAAGATGTTATGTTTAATTGATAGCTTGTCCTGATTATTTTAAGAAAAGTAGTTTATAACATAATCCAAACCTAATATAAAAAGGTTAAAAATCAATCAAATTAGTCATAACGTTCAAATTATGTAGACAAATTTTAATTCGCGCATTAAAATGTAATAAGGGAGATAATTTACGTATTTTCTAATCCGTAACTGGATTATCAAATCTCAGATCTCGAACAATGGGCCATGACTGGCATGATATCGGATTAGCATTTCTAATGAGTCTCATAGATCTGTGGCGAAGGTATATAAGCTCGTCGGCCGACTAAATAATTGGGGTCCCAATGTCGGGTGATCGGACCTGAGGAAAAGGAAATCGTGTCTTCCTTTTCCTCTTCATTTCATTAAAATTTCCTTCTTCTCATTTCTCGTGCAACTGTTTATATTCTTGTATGGTCTGATCATGCCAAAGGACTCATTAAATATTTGTAACTGATAGCACTTGATGGGAAAGTTTGAAATCGAAACGTGTGGTACAGTCGAGCCAAGCTATTTCATTTTGGATTTTAGGACAAATATAAGTTCCATTTTTCTAAACATTACCAATGAAGTTTGCCTTGCTTGCTTGCCTGCATCATCCATCATTTTCTTACATCATAATATTGTACCAACTATCAGGAGACTATAGACTCAAGGAGATGGTAAATGCACACACAGTATTTGGCTTCAATTTAAGTATCTTTCATTTAATTTTTAAAGTTCATTAAATCCAATATCAAGTTGTTCACAACACTTTTGACGACTGAAGATTTCAAACACGGAATGAACTGCGCTTTAATCCTTCACTTTTAATTTTTCGATTTAAATCTCCGAAGACTTTAAAATTTTAAACTGGCGATTTTTGCGTCTTTTTTAATGGGGATAACAGATCTGTGAGAAAGTATACGAGTTGCGGAAACTCTAAGGTCTTTGGAATTATTTTCATTTCATATATATATATATATATATATATATATTTATATATATTATATATATATATCGATATATATATATATCGAATGTTTGTTCTTTACCATTTACACAAAATGTAAATTGGAATTATCTACACAAAAGCCTAGGGTAGAACATATTTTGTTGTATTCCTCTACTGAGGAAGGATAAGAAAAGGCTCAGAAGTAAAATAATTTAATTTTCTCCCATGCACTAATGACATTTCAAAACAAAAAACGATTGAGAAAATAAAGCGTTGGGGTTATTTTATATCAGTTTTATTTAGGTGGGAAGGAAATAAGCAACTCAGTTGCAAGATTTACATTAGGAGATCATAAGAAGAAATAGGTTGGTTGAATTACTAAATGGGATAAAAAAAATTATTCAAAAAATTTATCAACTCCATCAACAAAAGATTCATTAGCGAACTTTTCAATAATATGAACCACACATAGTATTTCAATATGCCACAATAATTTCTAATACATATATATGCACATTTTCAACCATACAACACAAACAAATTCGCCTGTTTTTGATGACTGAATTTCTTTCTATTCATACTGCGGTTTTGTGTTCAACCCGTTCTATACCGAAATCAGTATCACCGTGGATTAGGAGAACATATAGTGAAGTGGCTCAGTATCTAACATAAACATTATTTAAAGTTAGTTCTCAATATCCATTACTATTGGTATCGGTCGAAAACAATACCAAGCCATTTTTAAGAAAAAAAATATTGATAAACTTTCCAATAGTATCTATATACATCTAGTACGTCTGGGAAATATATATTTTTTTCTATTTTCTATCAAAACATTATTAGATTCGAAAGTCAGATAAATTAGTTCAAGTTACATTTAAAAAAAATTAAGCGTGCGATCTACTGTGACCACAGATTGATTCAAAGCCCATCAATGTTTTGAGTAGGTTTAACCCGTTCTATACCGAAATCCGTATCACAGTGGAATAGGAAAACATAACGAGGAGTGGCACTCCAATCATTCCTGCATCCAATTATCGTGGCGGTTACGTATCAACTATATCATAAACATTGACGATGATGATATTTCATAAGCTATTCCTAGTGAGTAATTTTATTTACAATAATAATAAGCATATGGAAGGTTGTCTGTACAATTTCTAATAAATAAAAAAGTGCAGTGATCCTTTTAGTTGTTACCTTAATAAAAACAAACGAGTACAAAATTATTGCAGATTGCTACCATGAACCGACTTTTTCTGAGAGATTCCCAAATTTTTAACCGACGAAAAAAGGAGCAGGTTCTCTAGTTTCATGTATGACCACGCATAATTTTCTACTGAGACGTCCAATTCCGATAATTCTATATCCAGTGGATAGGGTGTAATTCGATGTTGGTCCCATTTGAATTTAAAAGATGAAATCCATCCCTAAGGGTAGCAAAATGAAGAATATTGATCACTCACCCTCTGAATTCTGGTCCGTTAACCATAACTTTGTACTGGGTTCTTCGATTTGGATGATTCTTTTTTCATTAGATAGGGTATACCTCACAGTTGATCATATTTGGATTTCGAATGGAATTATCCCACGGGTAGAAAAATAGGGGACAATTGATTTTTCACTGTGAACATTGGCACACATATGTAGTTGACAATGACAGATCGCTATTGTCATTATTTTTGTTCTCCTACATCCGTCACAATCATTTTATTCTATGAGAGGATGGAATGATATACAAAGTAATGAAGTAAATTAACCAGAACAACAACAATAATGTATATCACAACGAATAGTAAAAGTAGATAATCATATTATTCAACTGGTAATAGTTGAAGTAAGGTGGATAAGTAAGTATTTTGGAAGTAATCAATAAACAAGTGGGTAGTAATTAGTGGATTTCAGCCACAAAAAATTGAAAAATCAAAACTTTTTAACAAAAAATTAAACCGACGAAAAACGGAACTGAAAAGTAAAAAATAAAATAAACCTTTTTAGTCTGAATAACTAAGCTCCTAAACTAATGTAAGTATAATTTTGAGTCGGCGCCAAACGAACAATCAACGAAGATCAGTTAGTTAATTCAAAAAAATTATCAGAATGTCACCGCGCAACTTTATATCCCAAACTTTTATATTTTTATATTTTTATATTTTAGATTATATTTCATATTTTTAATAAATTTTCCATTTTATATCCTATACTGTGTATACGTATATATATATATATATATATATATATATATATCTATATATATATATATATATATATATATATATATATATATATATATATATATATATATATATATATATATATATATATATATATATATATATATATATAGTCATTTTACTTTTCGTACCATCTTATATTTTATATAGCTTGTACCTTATACTTATATTATCATAAAACTGAAACATTTACATTTATATATTTTTTTTTTCATCGCACACAGTGACTAGTGCTTATCCCTTATGAGTGCTCTCGGCACTCGCGAATATATTCCAACGTTAATTTGTAAACATAGGAACTTTTTCTTGTGAGCCTTGTTCAATAAACGTTATTATTATTATTATTATTAACTCGATGCCATCATTTACGCCTCACCTATTTTTTTTTCTTTATGTTCTGGTTCCCACGAAAGAGGATATCCTGTAATGTTCAGAGAACATCGTGGGAACCAAGGGAAAGAAGGTAGGAGTTGGTGTTCTTCTTAAATTTCTGGAGGTTGTATGCCTCGGGGAACACCTCCCTAGGCAATGAGTTCCAAAGCCTCGCTGTTCGTTGGATGAACGAGTCTTTGGAAAGTGATGTTCTGCAGGTCTCCAAAGTGACCACGAAGGGGTGTGATGACTGAACTTGACGGGTTAGTCTCGAAGAGACTGCCAAAGCAGGAACGATTGTTGATATTTCAGAAGAGCATCGCCCATGAAAATATCTATAAAATAGAGACAAATCGCCAACTTTTCTACGGTGTTCCAGACAAGTGAGCGAGTTTGTAAGCGAGGCATCACCGACGAGACGAATTGCCCTTTTTTGGACAGAATCCAATAGCCTCAGGATATGTTTAGGTGCCGCGCTCCAAATATGGGAACAGTATTCCAGGACAGGTTGGATCTGTGCCTTATAGATCATAAGCAGCTGGGTGGGAGTGAAATAGCTCTTGGCACGAAACAAAAAACCAAGTTTTTGGGATGCACTTTTGGCAATGGACCTCACGTGATTTTCCCAGGAAAGGTTATTGCTGATAGTAATACCAAGCATCGATATTCATTTCGATATTCATTTGCTTAGTTATTGAGACTAAAAAGGTTCATTTTATTTTTTACTATTTAGTTCCGTTTTTTGTCGGTTTAATTTTTTGTTAAAAAGTTTTTATAATTCTGAACACTCTTTCACTCAAAAACAAACCATAACTCTGAATATCAAATACAGAGCTATCACACCCAACATTTCATCAAAAAAATATTGATTAGTTCATCGAAATTAACAAATGAAATACTTTTTGATGAACAAGACAAAAATATTTACAAACCACATCAAGTTACAATTTTTCTCCAAATTCCATACATATCAGGTCTCTCAGAAAAGTTGAAAAATGTTCTACATGCATTGGCACGAGACTTTCAAAAACGAAAACACTCTGAAAAAATACTTCACAAAATTAAATCGAAAACACCAAAAGATCTTGAAAGTGACATAGTCTACAAAATACCGTGTACCGAATGTAACAAAGTGTAGATCGGACAGACTGGGTGATACTTATAAACTAGAATTGTCAAACATAAACGCAGTATCAGACCCGAAAATCTCCTTTAAACAACAATGTTTACAAGCAAAATTATTTGAGAGTATTATCTTTGAATATCTTTATCATGTCAGATTCGCCTCCTGACCGTGGGTGAGGACTGTTGGTGTCCTCGTGGTTGGGAGTCAGGTATTTGTTCATGTGCGTGTTCAGCCATAATTATGAGCTAAAATATTTACATATTCGTAAAGCAAATTAAATGTATGTGAAGTGATACAAGTATCTCTGTCACTACGCTCCCAACTAACATTACAGGAAAATTATATCAAGCAGTGGGGTAAAACGGCTTCAAGAAGTCCGAATTTACCCATTCCTGACCAAATATTTTACCTTCAAGTACTAACTAGCTCCAAAGTTATAATTGGAGTTATAAAAACCATAATTGAGACCACCAAATCTCCTTCAAAAACCAAAAACTTAATAGGCGTAGTGCGTAGTATGAAATTATTTGTTATGGACTTCAAATATACCTTCAGAGCCTCATGGGTTAATAGAGTTATTTACTAGGTTAAATTTTACCTAAAGGTAACCAGCAAAATGTGTTCAAAATACTTGGAACTCTCAGGAAAAACTTTCTGGTGAATATTTACCTAATTATTACCTCATGTGTGTTCATATAGTCAGGGAATTGACAAGTCAGTAAACAGGTCTACTATATACTCTTCATTACCTATTTTGGCACCAACTAAGTTAAAGGAGTTGCCTGGACATTTCTTGACCTAGTTTATACCTACTGCTCTACAATGAGGGCGAGATTACCACAATATTTGTCTAATCAGACTGAATGTCTACAACGAAGTCAAAGTTACCTAAAATAAAACCCTCAAAGTAACTAAGTCTATCATCAGATATTAAAGACCAAGTCGATTCAGATGAGGATTACATGATACAATTTACTTCCTTTAATTTTTTTATTGTGTCCTAAATTTTAGAAAGCTATAAAATGCCGAGCAAAAATTCGAATAGAGTTAGTAAACCATACAGGTATACCACCAACTATTATCGATCAGCTGCCAGAATGAGAACAAATGAAAATATAATCCGAAACCATCCTATACTTTCCGATGTTCAGAAATCAGAGCCATCATCTTCCACTCAGTCATCATCAACTGCAGAAATTAATGTAGAGTGTGAAATTGCTTCTACTGATGATGATACCGGGGAAAAATATGGATCAGAAGACGGTGAGTTCAATGGGAATAAGGCAAAAAGCTTGGAAGATAACCTCTCATTGTTAGAGGAGTAGGAGGAGGAGGAGAGGAGAGGAGCCTTGTCGCATAAAGTCTCCATACAAGCAGTTGGTGGTCAACTATGGGTGTTGCTCCACGTCTTTTTATGACTGCAACTATTTTAAAACACTCATCCATTATTGAAATAAAAACATGAAAGCGTTAACCTTAAACTCTGGTTAGGTCTCAGGTCATGTCGGTAAGAGATGGATGGGAATGACAGAATGCACTGAACAATGAATGGGCTGCGTTCAGAAAGCTTCGTCTGTCGCCAGCGGTAAACTACAGCCGCGACGTTTTCAATGATGCAGCGACAAAATGGAATTCAATGAAGTTCATCCTTTTGAAGTAAATGGATGAAAAAATGGTATTGAATACGCAAAAAAACAAATCAAATAGAAAATCTATTTTAACAAAAATAAGAGATTGATGTGTTGAAATGATGAGTTTCCATGGCTTCGAAAATTTCAAAATCAATCATTGTGGCTTCCGGAAAAGTCAAAATTAAGCAAATCATAATTGGTCGATTTTTTAATGGTATTTGCAGTTGGCTGATAAATTGTATATTTCCGGGCACCGCATGCGGAACGCAGAAATGTCAAATCAAAATTATTCAGCCAATCACAACACACCATTTTATATTTAAAATGTTATGAATGGCTATTTCTCTTCGGAAAGAGATTCCCTCATTAGACCATAACATTAATCATGGTTTCTATTCTGGGAAGATGTGCACTGAAATATAAATATTGCGTACTATTATCAACATTACTGATGGATTTGATATTTAATTTCAGAATAAACACTCATTACAGGGTTTTGTAGTCTATAGCCATTTCTCTGAGTACCTATAGGTTACTTGGCTTTACCATTAACATTAGCAAAAAAAAATTTTTTTTCGCCCCGTATTGACATTTGAGTGTTTCTGCATAGAACATAGAATAAGTGAAATATAAATTTATTATCCACGATTCGCAATCCATCCAGAGAACGAAACGTATAGACATGCATGAAAAAATATCCAATAACATATATTGTATTTCATCACGTGACCACAATGTGAAAGGGTCTGAAATCCTAAGATAAGGAAAATGGACTTCAAAGTCAGGAATAAAGGTTACTTTCGACTTTGAACAAAGTCTATGTGTTCTAATAGTAAAAATTTCAAGGGATTTCGACATATAGGTCCCATATGGAACCTACGCCATATTTTTCGGTTTGAACCGTTTCCGCCATTGTAAAAATAATAAATAATTTTCTCGAATCGACCACATTTTAATGATTGATAGTCAAAAAATAGGTGAATATGATATGTATACACATACTTCATCTATAAAATCAGTTTTTGAAGTGTTTGATGGAAAAAGTTGTGAAAGTAGACATAAATTAATGGTTTTTTTTCATACAAATTTAATAATTTGATGGGCCCACTTGTTTAAGACGAGTAAAAATCAACATTATCACAGAAAAGTTTGTATCGCAAATAAAATCACAACTAGGTGTGAATGCGAAACCATCACTTATTCCATTCTCTGCTATACGTTTATTGACAGTTCTTTCTTCATACGCCATGTTCATGTCAACTTCAACGCTTTCACGAATAAGCATGTAGGTTAAGATACACAATATACAGTAAACTTTTATTATCTTCTTCTAACCTGCCATGGTTTATTGTTTGTTTTATTACAGTGTTCATAACCTGAAATAGGTAAAAATGACTACATTTTTACCATCAGTCGACTAGTCTGCAGGCAATTTGACCTATTTATGCCTTCAACTTATAAGGAAAAATGTCTTAATTTCCCAAATTTCGACTTCCGAATTACTTCCATTTTTTTTCCCATAATGGTAAATTTAAGGTAATTATAACGTAATAATTACCTTCGCCAATTAGGGCGCTGACCTATTCGAAGGTCGAAATGACGTAAATTTTACCTATGATGTTTGTTGGGCTGGTAACCAGGCCAGATGACAACGGATTAGTCGGAAAGAGATAATCCTGATCTGGAAAGTTTCCGAATTTTTATGTGCAATAGTATTTGAGCAAAAACATTAATATATTTGTTAATAACATTTAATGTTTGTGTTTATACAAGTATCTCTTTCTTTACGCTGGTATCCAGGCCAGATGACAACTGATTTGTCGGAAAGAGAGAAATACCTAATCTGGGGAAATTGACACCGAAAGGAGTCGGAAAACCAAGAGACCCAACTGAACAAGAAGAAGTTTATCATGTCATACACATTCTGAACATACAACCTGAATTTTTCAGAAAGCGCTCCGTCGAAACAAATTTAGCAACGCTTTTGATAAGATCGATCATACATTGCTGGTACAAAGGTTGGCTGATGTCGAAGTGACCGGTTCTCCATTGAATTGGTTTCAATCATACGTGAGTAATCGTAAACAAGTTGTTTGTATTGGTAATCATCTCTCAAGATCAATTAACATAACGTCGGGGGTACCTCAAGGTTCACATCTATGTCTCCTACTGTTCAATATTTATATAAATGACATTTCCGAATATTTAAAATTTTCGAAATTTCGTATGTATGCTGATGATCGAAAAATATTTCATACAGTGTCACATTCGAACGATTCTAAGCTCATTCAAGAGGACATTGACCGAATGTTTTTTCAATCGGATGAATAAAAATGGATTTGTGAATCGACATAATTACCATTATCATTCGACATAAAATCCCCACATCATTGGAGAATATATAATTGGTCCACACTTTTTTTAGGGACATCTGAATGGAACAATGTCTTACGAAATGATTTACCAGGTTTGTTGGAAGATATTCCCCTTGACTTTTGCAATAGAATGTGGTTACAACATGATGGCGCTCCTGCTCATTATTCGGCAGAAGTGAGAGATCATTTGAATGAAGTATTTCCCAATAAATGGATAGGACGGAATGGGCCTGTCAGGTGGCCCGCTAGATCACCAGATTTAACAAAACTGGATTTTTTCTTTTGGGGATACGTGAAAAATATGGTTTTCGTCGAGCCCCCAACTACTTCCGAAAATATGCGACTTAGAATAACGAATGCTTTTCGCAGCATTACACCAGCTGGTCTTGCGTAGGGTAGAACAGTCTTTCAAACATAGACTTAAGCTCTGCATTCAAGAAAATGGAAGACCTGTTGAACATATTTTATATATATATATATATATATATATATATATATATATATATATATATATATATATATATATAAGTTTCATTATCAACCTTCATTAAACTTTCCCTTTTGTAGTTTGCCAGTTAACAAAAATATCTAGAACTTGAGCTCTGTCTTCAATTCATGAATATACACCATAACATGAAAAAAAAAAATATCAGTAATATTCATAATGTTTTTTCATTTAATCGTGTTTGGTTTGATACTGCACGATTTATGTGCAAAATTCTGCATCCAATGGAAAAACTAATTTTTCATTTAGAAAAATGTGATACCTACATAAATTTATTTCATAAAAAATATTTGTTTGGACACCTTGTAATGTACATAAGTGAAACAAGATATCTTTCGTATATCAGTCGTCAAATGGATTTTGCTTTGAAAAAAGTCGTTCATTCAGATTATAGCGAAGAAATATGAATACTTGCCATTTTTCGAAAAAAAGAGCCAATTTAAGAGAAACTAGGGAATACTCGATGACATTTGTAGAGCCTTTGTTGGCGCTTCTTATGGATCGATAATATACAGGGTGTTCCATTTAAAATAAGGAAGATTCTGCAAATTTTTATTTACAATATGTGGCAAGCTGTTTTTCATACCCTGTATATCACAGGTCGATTTCAGATATATCGTTTGAGAGAGTTACCAATGTAGAATATTTGACTAAAAAAAAATTTCAATTGGACTTGGCACAACTTTATAATTTCAAATATTCTGAGTGACGAATATTGGAAAAAAAACCTGTCATCTCAAAAACCGTCAATATTTTCGAAGTGAAGATATACATAAAGTATCTTTCATTTTCTATGTAGAAACCGAAAAAGCGATAAAAAATATAGGTTGCCATTTAAAATAACACAATTGGGATCCGCCCAGAAAAAATTTAACACCCTGTGTGACCGACAATTTTTTTTTTGTCGAGCTCGAGCAATAAGGTAATATTATAGAAATATAGATTCCTATCTGTTCCCTAAATAGAGATATGGAACACCGCGCCACTGTTGCAGTACCCTGTATATATATATATATATATATATATATATATATATATATATATATATATATATATAAAACTTATAATGTTTTAAATGTAAGCGTTCCTGGGGGCAAACAAATGACTAGACTATGTGAGTTCTTGCACTTATTGCCTAGGCGTGATTACAGACATTCTTCAAATACCTGGCGACGTGTTCGATAATTGCTTCGCAAGTTGCTTTTCTGTTGAAAAAATCCAACTTGAACGTCGTCAACACCTATACAAGTATTTCGAATTGGCTGGAGACAGCAAGGAACCGGTAAACCGAAGCAACGAAGTATTCAATCAAAATTAAATCAAATCCAGCAATCTATCAGTATGAATAATCAATGGTGAAATAATTCAGTTGTTGAAGGAACCAAAACTCTTGGTGTTATACTCGCTCCTAGTGTAATAAGAATGTTGATGGCTTGATGCGACGAGCACATTCTTCACGGAAATTATTGTAAGTATAGTGAAAATAATCCCTAATTTTCTGTTGAAATTGAAGAAACCCACCCACATTCTCTCGGAAACCAAGACAAGCCTCAGTTTGACAAGAATCCCATAGATATATTACGTCCGGTATTTTTGATAGCTTGATTCGCCAAAAACAGTAATGTGCAGTGTTGCCAATATGTGAGGGATTCCTCACATTGTGAGGGTTTTACACCGCAGCGGGTGATTTGTGAGGGTTTGTTCAAATGTGAGGATTAGCAGGTTTTTTATAAAATGGAACAAGTAAGCTCCCAATAGAGTACTACCCGTTAAATTTGTTTCAAATAATAGGACAAAAGGGAATATTGATGGAGACCCAAATGCTCACGCGCGCCTCTGTCGTGAATTTTTATGTTTCCCGAATTTCCGAACGACACAACGGTTTGACAGTTGACAATATTGAATAATCTGTTTATTATCATTATCAACAAGTTATACACTACTTTAGTTTCGGTTTCGCCTCTCGTATAATTTACTATTCGTTTTCAAAAACAAATTGAAATGGATCATTGGCTAATTAAACTACCTAGTGGAGAGAGTTTTTGGTGTTTTAAACAATATAAAAACTGATAAGAGAAACAGATTGAAAACTGAAACTCCAAGAGCTTTAATATATACACAGGAGGCTGTGAGGAAAGCAGGTGGGTGTGTGAAATTCATACCCACTGCACAGAATATAGGTAACCCTCCTATATTCTGTGCCCACTGATGAAATGATTGATATGGATGTTTGGATTTTATTTATATTAATTTATCCTGAGATGTGTATATTTTTTGTATTTCGTTTTGAGCCATGTGATTTTTTTATCACTTACTTTTTTCTTCAACAGTTCCTTAAGTTTTTAGAAATATTTTATTTATTTTTTATAATATTTTATTTATTTTTTACTTATAAAAATAAAGAAGGCATGAAAAACGTGTTTTATTAAATCAAGTGGCTTCTTGTTCATTGTTTCCATCGATAATATAACAATGGAAAATGTGTTTTTTATTAATTTTATCAACGTGAGGATTTTGTGAGGAATTTCAAATTTGGGCGCGAAAATGTGAGGGTTACAGCAGCTGAATGTGAGTAATTTTTACATCTTACATTGGCAACACTGGTAATGTGATCAACTTAACGATAAAAGTGTGTTCAAAGCGCATGTCCCATTCCATAATTACGTCAGGAATTGCCAGTGTCAAAAGCAACCTCGACCTACAGTTCGGAATACCAGGAAAATATGAAACGTACGGGTATATGGCAAACGCCTTGGAGAGGCAGAGCCGTAGTGATTTCTAATATAAGTTGAACTTTTCACCGAAAAATGAACTCATGTTTTTTTCATTCAACATTCAGACATGTTTTGAACAGTCTACAAAAAGTATGTCGCCTATCTGCATATATAAAATTTCGATCATAAAACTTCCCCATAGAAATTTCTTTGCTTCCAAGAACAATTCCCTACCTACACCTTACATTCCATCATTCCGAATTGAGGTTTCCTTTCTTTATCTCCTGAAAAGTTTGACGAGCTCTTTGATCAGGCTAGCAGAAGTTTGTAACGATTTTTTAATGATCTTGATTATTTCAGTAAGTCGTTTGGCCATTTTCCTGTCCCCAGGATTGAAGAACTACAAATAAAACGTTCATACAAACTTAGCATTCTTCAGTTATTCCCAATGTTGCTTGCTAAGTGGGAAGATTAGTTATTTAATTGTGACCAAAATCAGGTGCAAAACCACCACGTTTCTTCCTTTTCAGGAATAGGATAACATGAGTTTGAAATGGTCGACAGTTTACCGTCCTCCACGAATTCAGATATTTCAAATCATTTTTTATATACAATTATCAAGATATATTTGAAAGAGTTTAGTTTTTGAATGAGCTCACGTTTTGATATCTAGTATTTGGCATTAGAATAACATTAAAAATTAATTTCATTTTACCATTTAGTATCCCTTAAAATTTATTGTAGGTTAAGATATAGTGGGTGTTGGGGACTGGAAAAATTAGACACTATTTCATTATTGCTGACGTTTCGAAATTCTTCAATTTCTTTTTCAAAGCTACTTTAAAACACACAATGTAATAGGTTATGAAACATGATATGATTAAACTTTACCTCTATGAGTTGTGTCATGGAAATAATAAGTACAGTACAAACATGGATTGTAAAACAATCAAACACTATGGCAGTATTCTATCGTTCTGAAGAGAAAATATTAAAAACATTAAAAACATACAATAGTTGAAATTACCAATTCAGACCACCTGTTGGGTAAATGACAGCTCTAACCTAGGCATATTTTCACAGTGGTTCATACACCGATGTTTCAAAACTATGGTGACGTCATACTTCTATGATAGTTACATGAATCCTATTCACACTTGACAATTCTACATAGACACTTACATCGGTTGGTTGGTTGGTTGGTTTAAGGCTGACGAGCCAGAGACAGGGCTGGCACTTAGCTTCCCTTGACACTGCGACCAGCTGGGGTCTATTGTATCACTCTGTCGTCAGTGGTTCCTCATTCAAACAGGTTTGTGCCCTTAATCAGGTCTAGAAGCCCGCCGATAAGACTCTTCGGATTCATGCCCGTTTCCGGGCCGATCCCTCCAAAGATCCTGCGTCGCCCACCACTCAGGGCGTCACAGTCGAAGATTGAAAGACAAGAGTTAGACCCGAGGCCTCCTCTTGTCTCTTGATGACAAGCCATTCTTCAGTATCTATCCCCATGTCCTGGGTTTTGATGAGCTGAAGAATCTTTTTGGTTTCCATTTTACCAAATGGCTTTGGAATCCACTCTGTTTCCGGGAGTTTCTCAGTAGGTATTCGACCATCTGCTGATCCCTCCTCGGTTGGGTTTACGGTTTCTGGTGCCGAGTGTGATTCAACTGGAATCTCCTCGACTTCCATACCCGCTATCGGTGTTGGGTTTCTTCAACTGGAAGTTCCCCAGGGTTGTTTGTGTAGGGGAAAGGGTCGTCCACACCTGCGGTGCCCCCTGCGCAGGTGTAAGGCAGATTACTCTGGGAGGTCGCCATGTATCCCAGAGGCTCCGTTTTTTTTATACCTGACTGGCTCAGGTATCATCCATCCCTCGGCACGGGTCGCTTGACGCCTTGGATTAAGCCATGTTGTGGTGGCATTTGGTTTGGGATTGACTCAGAGATCCGCAGGTTTTGACCATTTCTGGTCATTCCCACTGGATTTTCCTTGTCAACCCCGACACTTACATCACAACGGTTAATATTTACAATTACATATGGGGTAAAAATGATAAGAATCTAATTATGTTGTTATAAAATTTTCCCAATTTTTATACATTTTATACATCAGTTAATATGAGCTTGATTGACACAACTCGGAGGTGAAGTTCAATCATATCATGTTATTCTAGCTTTGAAAAATAAATTGAATAATTTCGAAACGTCAGCAATAATGAAATAGTGTCTTATTTTTCCAGTCCCCAACACCCACTATATCTAAACCTACATTAAAAATTAATTTCCAGTTGTTCTCATCGTTCTGGAATAACGAAAAAAACATCTACTCTTTTATAAGTATTTCAGAAAACATTTATAATTTTTGCAGGTGAATAAGATTTATACAATTGAATGTATTTACCAAAACGAGTGAAATAAAACTTTTTTTTTCTTCAAATTCTCGGAATAAAGGTCTGATTCAGTCAATTCATATAATTTTTCTTAACGACGTTTCGACATGGTATTTGTCATCATCAGGTTAAAACACTAAAATTAAAAATATGGAGTTTGAGACATATTTAACTTAACACAATATTGAAATGTATGCACTAAAATAATTCTTGAAAAACATATGGTTCGAAATATAACACGTTATTTAACTCAATATAAATATTTGTAACATTTATGAGTATTCACTTACAAATTATTTTATTTGAGTTTTGCGTTCTCATCGTACGAAGGTTATTGTGGGAGTGTGACCTGCGTCGAAGTTATCGGGAATGGTTTGTTTATCTTTCATGCATTTTTACCCTCTTCATAAGTAGGTACATGGGATTGTTTATATTGAGTTCTAATATATGAGCCGGACTGTATTTTTTTGGCAGCATGTAAAGATCAGTTTTCATTATGATCACTATAAACAAAGTTAAAAGAGGTTAAAGAAAGATAAGTGCCATGTGAAGTGGAATGAATAGAAAAATCGAATTAAACGGTTTTCTTCACATAAAGGATTCAATATAAAATTGAACCAGAAAATGGTAGATCTCAGGAGAAAAACAACTACTTTCCTGGCAAATACCACGCAGAACGTTGAATGATATTCACCTGAAAGTCCATGCATACTTCCATATTATATGCTAGAAAAATCGAAATCCCGTCAAAAATACTAAATTGCGTTTTTTATGAGCAAGTAAAGTTCATCGTAATCGATTTTGGGGTGAAACTCAATTTATTCAAATGGAACCATATTGGTACCATGGTACCATTTATTAGTACCTTTAATGAGGAATTTATTCATACCTGCTAATAAAATGTGCGATAAATACAATCAAAATTACAGCTAAAAGAAAATAAGATAATACTTTGTTCTAATTTAATGCTAAGAAGTTACTAAGGTGGCTTTGAAATACGAAAAATGAACACAAAACATTACAACAATTGTTCTAGATGCTGTCCATTAACGTCAATGCACTTCTGAACTCGCATAGCTGTTTCTTGAAGAACGTTCGCTAATTGCTGGGCCGTTATACTATTAATTGCCCGTCTCACTCGCAACTCCAGGTCTTCGCGGGTTGTAACGGCGGTTGCATAGACAATGTTTTTTAAATAGCCAAAAACAAAGAAATCAAGAGGTGTCAAATCTGGTGACCTTGGAGGCCATCGCACAGGACCATTTGTCGAAATTACGTTTTCTTGGAATGCCTGTTGAAGGTAATCAATTACTATTCTTGAATTATGGGAAGGAAATACATTCCCTGTCGTAGATGGACAGGTAATTCAGTTAACATGTCCTCAATTTAATTTTGCAGAAATCCTAAGTATCTATCTCCAGTCAAGTATCCTTCAAATATTATTGGACCAATGATTCTACGACCGAGTATTCCAAGCCAAACATTGAAACCGCACCGCACTTGAAAGTTACCCTCCCTCAATAAATTTTTATTTTCTTGTGACCAATACCTTGTATTCTGTCGGTTGAATAATCCCATATTTGTAAACCTAGACTCGTCCGAAAATAAAATCCTTCCCGAAAAAGCATTGTTTGGCTGCACATTATTCTGTAAGATCCAATTGCAATATTCCATCCTACGTTCATAATTATTTTCTTACAGGTGCTGGTGCAATTGATATTTGAAAGATTTATAATTATGTTTGTGCAAGTTTCGGCTTACCGTTTGGTGACTAAATTCCAATTCAAACCCAATTTGCCATAAAGAAACAGTCTTATCAACTTCTATTATTAAAAAATTCCAAGATGGATGCTAATGACAATCACGTGAATGTTGACCCTCTTGAGAAAAAGAAAAATAAAGCATTTGAATGCTGCAAAACTAAAACAGTTTCCGTGTCAGTGTGTGTGAAATGTGGAAAGGCGTTTCATAGGAGCTGTCTAGAAAGAAAAGAGTATCAGACAATAGATGAAACTAGGATTATCTGCTGTTACGAAAGGAACACAGACCAGGATAACATTAAAGGATATCTAGTGCTGGACGGTACTGACGAAAACTCAAATGCAGAATCAAAGGTACAAGATATTAATCTCAATAGAGAATTTGAATTACTAAATAAAATAATATTAGAAAAGGAAGAAAAATTTGCCATTCTAATGGAAAACAAAAAACTACTAGAATACAAAGTAAATAATCTGCTCAAGAAAAAAAAATATACCTCAGCTGAGAACAAAATGCGTACAAAAACTCAGTGCAGGCAAAAACAACAGTAAGCAAAGAAAGGACGAGCACAACAAAAAAAGATCAACAAAACATCAAGGCTAATCGAGACTCGTCGGAAAATAAACAAATAAACAATGATGAGTCACAGGAAATTCCAGACTACCCCTCACATAATGAAAATATGAATACTGATGATTTTGAAAAAGTTCAGACAAGAAAGCAGAAACGAAACCAAAGACCACCACCAAACAAAACTATTGGACAAGGAGAAGAAACTAATACACATGGTTTCAAAGGAGCTGTACCCAAAGCATGGATGTACGTATACAGGGTGTTGCCCGAAGTCGAAACAAATCACATAAAGAGCTACCTGAAGGAGAAGTTAGGAGAAGATGAAGAATATGTAGTGAAGGAGTTACCATCACAAATCCCGCAAAAAAATGCTTCATGATTGGTGTAAAGTTTTCCAACAAGGATCAGATATATGTCCCCAGCTTCTGGCCCAGAGGGTCGGCTTCAGACTTTTTGATTTCGCCAAGTTCAACTCTTATAATCAGCAAGACTCCCCATCAAATTTTATGTAAGTAAATATGACATATCAAATAAACAACCCATGAAAATAAGTGTTATACATCAAAATATACAATCTCTAGGAAATAGTGTAGATAAAATAGACACATTTTTAAAAAACATTGAGACATGCCACTTTTTCTGTGCAACTGAACATTGGAAAACTGAGCAACAATTGAAATATCTAGGATTAGACGATTTCAAATTAACATCATATGTCTGTCGAGAACTGAATGAACATGGTGGATCGGCGATTTATTGTAGAAAGTACACCCAATTTAAACCAGTGAGTATGTTAGTAAATCTTTCGGTGATACGAGAATTCGAATGTTCGGCAATAGAAGTAAATATTGATAGAACTCATATCATAATTGTGTCATTATATAGACCGAGTGGAGCTTCTATGGATATCTTTTGGGATAGATTTGAACAATTGTTGATTTTTTTATATAGTCAAAACAAAATTGCATTCATAGCAGGAGATTTCAACATAGAGCTTAAAGATAAAAATAAAATAGGAAGGGATCTGATAAATATAACCAAATCTTTCGACTTTACACCAACGATCAATGAATATACAAGAATCACACCCAATACAAAGAGCTGTGTCGATAATATTTTCACTAACTATCATGGAAAATATGAAACTGAAGTAATCGAAAACCATGTATCTGACCATACTGCCCAAATAATCAGTTTCTATATAGACCATCAGAATAAAAGCCAATATCAATCACGCAGATTTTTAACGAAACTAATACAAAGGAATTCATTAATCGCGTGAAAGTCCAGGATTGGACATGTATATATAGTATTCGTAAAGAAAGCATAAATGAACAATGGGATCTGTTCCTAAACATCTTTAGTTCAATATTCAATGAAATTTTCCTTCTAAGGCAGATAAAAAGAAAACGCAGAAAAGAAAACCATTCAAACAGTAAAATTATAACAGACTGTAAGAGTAGGTTAGACACCCTTTTGGTGCTGACACAACACAATGTCCAATACAAACCTATGTACAACAAGGTGAGAAACGAATACAACAATTTATTAATTAACGCGAAGAAGGACTCATACTCAAAGAGAATCACCCATTCTGATAATAAATCGAAATGCATGTGGAGCATTTGCTCCGAAATTACGGAAGAGTTCGAAATGAAGAGTGTTGCATAAAGGGTGACCCTAAACAGAAATAGTTAATGATTACAATAAATATTTGGTAGACGTTGTACCTCAATTACTTGCAAATTCCTCAAATATTCCATTTCAATGTGATATTCCAGTAAATATGCAGTCGATGTTTGTGAGACCCACAACCCCAAACGAAATCATAGAACTATCTAGAAAACTAAAAATAAACATTCCAGTGGAGAAGATGAAATTCCGACTAGTATTATGAAAAAAGCTTAATTGCCATTACCGAAATCATAGCCTATATCATCAATAATTCACTGAAGTATGGCATATTTCCAACAGGATTAAAAACCTCCCTTGTGAAGCCAATCTTTAAAAAAGGTGATCCAGAGAGTTTAGAAAATTACCGACCAATATGTATCCCTCCCAGTTTCTCAAAAATATTCGAACTAGCAATGTCAGTGAGAATCATAGAGTTCATGAATCAATGTAACTTATTTAGTAGGCTTCAACATGGATACTTACAGGGTAGGTCAACACAAACGGCCATATATCAATTCACACAAAATATAACGAACATGATGGAAGAAAAATTGATAGCTCTCGGGATGTTTTTGGATCTATCCAAAGCATATGACTGCTTGAATCATCAACTATTGTTAATAAAATTAGAAAGATATGGCATAAGAGGTTCAGCACTGAAGTGGGTTGAATCCTACCTATCAGAGCGCCTTCAATCAGTTGAAATAAAACGACACGGAAGAGTCTATAAATCCGAAACCCTTCCCACAGACGTGGGAATTCCGCAGGGGAGCATTGCCGGCCCTCTTTTGTTCGTCATTTATCTAAATGACTTATGTAATCTAAGCCTAAACCAACATCAGTTCAAAACTATTTTTGCAGATGACACAAGTCTGTTATCAGGTGGCGAAACTTTCCCAGAGATGATGGTAAATAGTACAGATCTGTTCAACAAGACTAAGGACTGGTTCAATAAAAATAAACTTGTACTAAACGAATCGAAGACAAATATTATTTTGTTTAGAACAAACCACGACAACATTGATTATCCAGTTAGGTGGACCTTCAAAACTCTTCCTTTGAACTGTCCCACACCACCAAATTTTTAGGAATCCACATTGACGAGAACATGAATTGGTCTTCTCAGATTGATAACCTCGCAAATAAACTAAGTGGAATATCGTATGGAATTAGAGTTATATCAAAATACCTGCACAAAGAGGCTACAAAAACAATATATACTGCTAACTTCGAATCGGTTGCTCGATACGGAATTATTTTTTGGGGTAGCAATCGAAATATCGAAAAAATCTTTATAGTTCAAAAAAGAATAATAAGAGGAATCAACAACTTAAATTATAACCAAACTTGCAGAACAGTTTTCAAATCCACCAATATAATGACAATTTATGCGATTTATATCTATGAATGCCTAATGTTCATTTATAAAAATTCACTCTTCTTCACTGAGAGTATACCTGCTCATAAGTATCCCACTAGAACAAATGAATATATGTATCCCCTTCATAGACTAACAGCAACTGAAAAAAGCGCCTACTATATGTCAATCAAGCTTTTCAACCATCTTCCTAATAGAATAAAACTGACAAAGAAAATTGGAGTTTTCAAAAGAGAAGTAAAAAAACTTCTCATAGACTTAGAGCCCTATGATTTGAACGCATACCTCACTGGAACATTCATTTAAAAATATTTATAACAAAGAAATCTAAACCTCCTTGTTTGACGCCATTTCATTCTATGTTACCGACCTTTTGCAATAAATGTTTGTAATCTACTCTGAAATAAAGCTGTTTATTATTATTATTATTATTATTATTATTATTCGTGCTAAAACATTAATTTCTGTTCCTTCGTCAATGATAACGTTTTCTTCGGGATCATGGTTAGGCTCTCTTCGGAATTGATTTTCAAGACGATTAAAATAATTTATCGCTGGACATTGTCTATCAGGATATCGGTTGGCATAGAGGTTTCTAGCCGCAACGATATTTTTTCTATATTCCCTATAAATGATTAACATGTCCACTCTTTCATCCCTTGTATAAATGTGGGGCATTTTGAATAAAAATAACAAATGTAAAGACTTTTCCAATACACAATAAAAATACCGATAAACCAATACCTATTTATTTGACAATCTGAATGAATAATTTCATTGTTTTCAACAGGCATTCGAAGCTATGCGAGTTCAGAAGTGCATTGACGTTAATAGACAGCATTTCGATCAATTTTTGTAATGTTTTGTGTTAATTTTTTGTATTTCAAAGCCACCTTAGTAACTTCTTAGCATTAAATTAGAAGAAAGTAATTGTATTATCTTATTTTCTTTTAGCTGTAATTTTGATTGTATTTATCGCACATTTTATTAGCAGGTATGAATAAATTCCTCATTAATAGTACTAATGAATGGTACCACGGTACCAATATGGTTCCATTTGGAAAAATTGAGTTTTACCCCAAAATCGATTACGATGAACTTTATTTGCTCATAAAAAACGCAATTTAGTATTTTTGACGGGATTTCGATTTTTCTAGCATTAGACGGGTGAATTGGGATAAATCGGAACCATCATGGCACACTTAAATGGAAAACTAAAAATTGAATTATCAAAAATGTTGACGTTTGAAATGTCACTTATGTGATATCATTGGATTCAGAAAATTATGCAGATTTCAGAAATGTAATAATATATAGGGTGTTCTATTCAAAGATCGGAAGTAGGTATCACTTCCGGCGAAACCGGAAGTGAAAAAAAATCGTTTGTAGGTCAAAAAGTGCCGCTTATTATGTATATGAGATCCCAAATTTCAATCAAATACCTTCAAAACTAAAGGAGATACGGGGGGTGTACCATGATCCTGTTACACACGGTATAATAGGGTTTTTTGGCAAATTCTAAATAACATGAATGTTACTAAATAAAACAGGTATCACTTCATCCACAGGGATTTCACGATTCAAACATCTTGAACTATTAATTTGCATCTGTCTGTCAATGTCAAGAACCCTGTCAAGAATTACTTAAGTTTCATAATGGAAATTATTTTAAAGGTGAAATACATTTTTCTTTCAAACATGTAAGTGAAGATGGAATCTATGAAGCTCTTCGATCTATGAAATAGAATGCATATGGAGTGGATTTGATCTTCATCAAAATGCTATTATATTGCATGCCATTTCGGAACCCATTTCTCACTCATATAATAAATAAATCTTTCGAAGAGGGTATTTTCCTGATATTTGGAAGGAGGCTTCTGTAATACCACTCAATAAAGTACCAAGTGCTACATATTCAAATGAAATTAGGCCAATTAGTATTGTTGGATTTTTATTTTTCTGTGGTCGATCCAGTGAGTAATATATGTGATCATTATAAGTATTAAAATCCAATTCCACTGATGTTTTATCCTTTTCTTTACTGTGAATGGTGATTGGGGATGGATTGTTTCATTTCATAGGTACTAAAATATGCATACCAAATTAGGTTGTCTTCTGAGAATTTACTCTACGTTATTCTTGAAATATACTATAGTGGAGCAGTGAATTTACTGCGAAAAATCGTTCCAAGTTTACTAAAAATATGAGCGACAGCTCATTCGATTTAAAATGTGATTCTGAGGAAGATTAATTTTTCGATTTTTTCCGCCGACGAGAATTTGCAATTTTTCTTAACAAAAAAAAATTGTTAGTTTTTTTGGTAATCGCTCAAAAACTATTGATGATAGAGAAAATTAAAAAAGCAGGATCTTGAAGAGGACTAATTTTCCATGAAAAAGTCCCGGAACTCTGTCTCAATTATTTATAATTTCCATTCAACGTTGAAAATAGGGCTCCGCGTGGGCGTAAATGCAGGAGGACAGCACCTTTCGAGAGATCAATGCACATAAAATATTTAGTTATACTATTAAATATGCATTTAAAAATTCAAAAAAAATATAGTATCATTGAACACTTGAAAGAATTTGATTTCGTTTTAAAAATGTTTCATTGAATTTTGATAATGCGAGGCTATTGTTAATTAAGTAGTTTTTTTGGAACTGTCGATTTTATTGAAAACCGAATTGTTCACAGAATGACTCCATGATTTTTTTGCTTTCTGGAGCACATTTTACATGTTTACCCAATAATATCACGATATAAAATTGTTAGAAGTTGATTATTTTGTTAATTATCATTTTCTAAATTTCACATTATCATCAGTTTTATGTTTAAAAAAAATACGTTATTTGTTTATAAAATATTTATAAACAAATGGATTAGTTGAAATGTTTTCAAAAATGGTTTTTTTGGATTGTTGTTAAGAGTTTATTATAATAAAAAAATATAATGTCAATCACAGTTTGTTTATAACTAATTTTCAAGTAAATAAACAATAATATTATTAATAAAAAAAACTTATTATAGAATAACCAATTTTGAATTAAAAAAAATATATAATTCAAATAATAGAAGAAACTATTATAAACAGTTAAATGAAAATAAGATTTTTTCTCAATCCTAATAAACCTACTGCAAAAAAACAATTTTAGAAAAAGTTTCAACTTATCCATTTGTTTAGAAATATTTTATAAACAAATTGCGTACGTTTCTCAAAAAAAACCTTGTAAAACGCCTTTATCAGACAAAAAACTGATAATAATGTGAAATATCAATGAAAAAACTGGTGACAATATTTACTCGATTTTTCATATTTTGTTAACTTTAGAAATTTATAAATAACAAAATATTCAACTTTCAAACAATTTTATAGTATGATATTATTGAATACACATGTAAAATGTGCTCCAAGAAGCAAAAAAGCTATGGAGTAATTATGTAAACAATTTTTCGGTTTTTAATAAAATCGGCGGTTCCAAAAAACTTACTTAATTGAAAATAGCCTCACAGTATCAAAATCCAATAAAAACATTATTTTCCAACGAAATTACATTCTTTCAAGTGTTCAGCTGATACCATATTTTTCTTATTATTTTATTCTTTTCCTTTTTGAATCTTGTGACACTTACATATTTCTCTTGATAAAAAAGTGACTTTATATTTCAAACACATTGCTAGTTAGTGAGGAATCCGCTGAACGAAGTTTTTCCTCGTTGAAGCGATTGAAAACTTGGCTGCGATCAACGATGCAACAGGAGCGGTTGGTTGGATACGCCCTACTTCATGTTCATAGAGATGTGCAAATAGATGTTCTAAAAGTTATTGAAAGGTTTGCAAATAAGAAACACATGAAACTGGATTTCATTTTATGATTTTTATTTTAACGAAAGATATCTTTGTTTTTGTACCTACTTATAAGTATATGTATATATTTTTTAATTTAATTACATTTTGTATTTGTATTTGAATTTAACGAGCAATCGTAAGACTGGTTGATCTGATAAGGGGTATTATTTACTCTCCACAAAGACCGGTCATATCACCGGCGTTCCCTCATAAAAAAAATATACAATTTTTTTCAAATCATGTATTTGTATTTGAATTTGACGAGCAATCGTAAGACTGGTTGATCTGACAAGGGGTATTATTTACTCCCCACAGGAACCGGTCATATCACCGGCGTTCCCTCATAAAAAAAATATACAATTTATTTTAAATCTATTATTTTTACGACATTAAAAATCACCATTCTTATTTTTACCCAAGAAAAGCATAGTAATCTTTATATTCACCATGTTGATAGCCTTGAAAAATTCTTGGTGGTCATATATTTCGAATTAATCCATTGTAAAAGTCAATACTAACGATGTGTCCGCGAGCGAAGCAAAGCGTTGCTTTGTAAAGTTGATTGATTTGCATTCAACTTCGATAGCAGGATAGCCAAGTTAGGTTAAGTTGTGTTCCTTCTTTAACGTAAGATATTGATTGGGATTGCATTTCTGCAGACCGGAAGGAGGCACGCCGATTGATAGACCACATATTTAGGGTCAATAAAAAGCAGTTATGTTAACGTTTGACTTCTGTCTATCAACACTGTAAATATAAAGATTACTATGCTTTTCGTAGGTAAAAATAGAAATCGGGATTTTCAATTCCGTGAAAATTATGGATTTAAAAAAAATTATATTTCTTTCTACCTAATTATTTTTTAGCTTTTAGTGCATTATCTGCATCATTATTATGTTGTTATCTGCATCATTATTATGTTTGACTTAAAAACACATTTTTACCAATTTTTTTATGACTAGTTTGATATGATTTGTAAAAAAGTTTTTTGTCGAATGTTACTCTTAGATCTTTCGGGTCGTTTCAATACGACATTGTCAAGTTTATATTTGTAAAGAATTGGATTCAGTTCGGCGGTGACGGACATAACCTGACATTTAGAAAAAATTATGGCATAAGCTATTCTCGATGTACGAGACATCTTGATTATCTCGGAGAAGAGTGCAGTCCTCTCTGGTGATAATTTTATGGTATATCTTGAGATCATTGGCATAAAAAAGTGACCGATGGAGAGTGTAGTTACAATATCATAAACATTATGAAAAACAATAGCTCCAAGTTAGACCCTTGGGGCACACCTAATGTAGAAAAAACTTCGATAGACTTATGATTCAGCCTGTACTGAATGACGTAGTGAAAACGAGATGAGAAAATATTCATTATTGGGATCTCCAGATTGAATACTAATTTTAAGTGGTATGGATGCTGTTCCGTCGACTGATAAATGTTTTTTTATAAATGATATATTTGACGGCTTCCTATGTATCAAAATCATTTCCAATTATCAAGTATCGCATAGTGGGTACACTTGATATATGCACCACTGAAAGGAAGTAAATATTGGTTTGCTGAGGCAAACAATCTTGTTGATTCTCATGGAATTTTTCATCAAGGCAGTCGGTAAATATTGGGCTTCCTAATTTATCCAGTACACATGGCGTGATTTTATCTTAATGACAGGACGTGTTTCATTGGATAATTTGCTTATACATATATATGATAATAATAGTTTACTTACAAGGATATATTTATGAAAATAGTACTTACTAAGATCTAGTAAATAAGCTTAAGAAAATCCACTAAAAGCGGAGCCTGTGTGTGGAGATATTTACATGAGAAAAACAGTGTAATGATGAAATGAAGAAAAAAGAGAACTATAATAATAACAAACAGAAAATCATTAAGAAGTATCTCAATTATCATAGTAGGAATAGTATCTAAGGAAATATTACAAGTGATAGATGTCAATCCAATCAGGTGAGTATTTTTTTAATTATTCGAACAGTCAATCGATTTTTGCCCTTGGTAATTGAATGAGAACTTTTTGAGCCTGTGTTTGAAAATGTGGGAACTACTGATATTCTAGATTTCGACAGGAAGGAATCTTTGGCCTTTCGAATTGCGCTTGGAAGGAGCGAGGTAAGTGGTTTGTTCATTTCTGGTGCTATCTATAATGGTGGTCTCGGATTTTTACATCCGATTTGAACTGATGTTGCCACGTGGAAAATATAATTGACGTGGATCCAGTAAAATCTCCATTGAAAATAATTTGCAGTACACGTTTTCGAACAATTATCAGTTTTTCAATAAAGCTCTTACCTACTCCTCCCCAAGCCTGTATTCCATAAGTAAGGTGTGGCTCGACTAGTGCTTGGTATATGGTTTTCATCGATGTAGAATCCATTTTTGATGTGTTCCATTCTATAAGTTAGAAATTGTTTGTTTACGTAATCGATTTGCTTGTCCCATGTTAGGTTACTGTGATTACATTACTCCCAGATAATTTATTTTATGGCATATTTTTATTGAGGTTTCATTGGTGATATTCAGTGTATTGTAGGTGGGGGTATTCGTATTGTCCATACGGATGGGCAAGAAAAAGGCTTTCTCGAAGTTTATTGTCAGCAACTTATGGTTGAAGAAGCAGTGAATTTGACATATATCTTTTCTGCAATTTTTTTTGCAGACTGCCAGTTATCGTGGGTCTGAAAAATCGACGTATCATCTGCGTAAGTGATGAACTTTTCTTCAGTGTGTATTCTAAAGAGATCATTCAGGTATATGTTGAGAAGAAGTGGTCCAAGAACAGTCCCTTGGTGTACGCCGTATTTTATTGCTTGTGAGTCACTTCTTTCCGATTATATTTGAACACACTGTAGTATGTTAGATGCAAAGCTTTCAAACAGTTTCGGAGGTGTCCGTCTTATACCGATGTTTTCTAAGCATTCGATGAGCGAGGGGTGACTTACTGTGTCAAATGCTTTAGAGAGATCTATGAAAACACACATAGAGGATTTTCTTTATCCAAAGCATTATACATTTTGTGGTGAGGGCAAGAATTCCATCTTGAGTTGACACTCGCTCCCTAAAGCCATACTCGATTTGATAAGATGTTATTTTTGTACAGGTAATCATTTAGACGAATAAAAAAAAAATCGCAGTAGTTGTAATGAACGAATTTTGTCTCTAATTTATGACTTCATCTCTATTGCCAGCCTTGAAAATTGGTTAAATCACTGCTTTTTGAAACTCGTAGACGTTGAAATGGGCCTATACTGTATCACAAGTAGGAATAATAAGAGGTAGGTCAAGATAAAATAATTAATAAAAAATAGTATAAAATAACTGCTTTGGATGTGAGACGTAGGTTATTCCGTCAGTTATAGATTCAAAAGTTTGTAGCGCAAAGTTTCCAGTTCGAAAACAAAAGCGACAAGCTTTTGAATCTATAACTCACGGAATTACTTACGTCACACGTCCAGAGCAATTATTTTTTACTATTTACTGCATTTGAATGAAAGCTTATCTTTAAAAAGGTTTTTTATTAATTATTTTATTTTGTGCCTTTTAGTACTTAAGTACGCCTTGATCTATGCATATTTGTTGAAGTATCGTTATTATGAGGCCTTTTTCCTGTAAGTTCCGAACTATCTAGTCCTTCAATGAGGAGAACATCTGAAGATCAATTCATCCGCCATCTTGGACTTGCCATCTTCAATTTATGTATACCAATTTTAAATCGAATCGGGCTATACTTACAAAACTCATCCGCCATCTTCAATTTGTGAATTTTGATGAAAAATTCACAATCACCGCGCCCGAAAACCCACACATACCAATTTTGAACAGAATCGGACCATAAACACAGAGATCATCGTCCATTTTGATTTTATGAAATTTGAAGAAAAATCCATAATTTTTGACCCCGAAAACCCCCACGCACCAATTTTGAATCGAATAGGACCATTAACGTAAATCTAGTCCACCATTTTGTTTTTTCCTATAATAAAAATTCCATGAGCTGCCATTTCATTTTCATAAATTTTGGCAAAAAATTCATAATTTCCAACTCCGAAAAACCCCACGTGCTCGTCTGCCATATTGGAGCCACAATTTTGTTTTTTTTTCTCTTTAACAAAAATTTCATAATGCATTGCACCGAAATTATGAACACCTGCCAAATTTCAGCTCAATCGGATGTCGGCCAGTGCTACGAAAATAGAATACAAATTGTGAACCAGGAAGAATGACTGTCATACGAACGAAGCCAAGTTAAATAAAAGCTTTTAATAAAAAGGTTGGCAGCAAATGTTGAGGAACTGGAGGAGTTATGACGAAGAAATTTTGCTTTTCTATTTCGTTCACAGGGTGAATTACTGACCTGACTTTTATTGAACAAAAATCACTTCTTTCAACTACCTGAATCGTGTTTTTTAACCGACGAAACCAAAAAGGAGGAGGACGCGTATATTTATTTTTTTTTATTTTTTTATGTATGATCAGGCATAACTTTTTACTGAGAAGTCCGATTCCCATAATTATTTCCTCAGTGGATAGGGTGTACTTCGAAGTTGGTCCCATTTGACTTCAAAAGATGAAATCCTTCCCTAAGGGTAGCAAAATGAAGGATATTGATCACTCACCCTCTGAATTCTGGTCCGTTAACCGATTCTATCAGCTATAACTTTGTACTGGGATCTTCGATTTGGATTATTCTTCTTTCATCAGATAGGGTATATCTCATAGTTGATCATATTTCGATTTCGAATGGAATTATCCACCCTTACGTGTAGAAAAATAGGGGATAATTGAAGTTTCACTTGTGAACATTGGCACACATATGTAGTTGACAATGACAGATCGCTAGTGTCATTATCACAATCAATATATTCTATGAGAGGATGGAATGATATACAAAGTAATGAAATGAAATAACCAGAACAACAAAAATAATTTATATGACAACAAATAGTAAAAATAGATAATCATATTTTTTATCTGGTAATAGTTGAAGTAAGGTGGGTAAGTAAGTATTTTGGAAGTAATAAAAAAACAAGCAGTTGGTAATTAGTAGATTCCAGCCACAAAAAATTTATTTTTATGAAAAAATTGAACCGACGAAATACGGAACTGAAAAAATAAAATAAACCTTCTTAGTCTCAATAACTAAGCTCCTAAACTAATGTAAGTAACTAATTTTGAGTCGGCGCCAAACAAACAATCAACGAAGATCATTAAATTACTTCAAAGAAATCATCAGAATGTCACCGCGCACCTCGATGCCATCATTTTACGCCTTAACTAATTCATTTGCTTGTTTGTTTGGCGCCGACTCAAAATTAGTTACTTACATTAGTTCAGGAGCTTAGTTATTGAGACTAAGAAGGTTTATTCTATTTTTTACTTTTCAGTTCCGTATTTCGTCGGTTTAATTTTTTGTTAAAAAGTTTTTATTTAATAATTGGGTTTGCCAAATGAATATTTTGGCAGCGTCATTTTGTATATTTTTACATTGTATTGAGGTCTCTATACCCTCGGAGAGATTTATTTCATGGCGTAATTGATTTGTGGTACAATCCATTTCGCTTCCAACATTTTATTTTCATTTGCTGATCGCAGTGGAAGTGAGACAAACTGAATTTCTATCCAGATTTCTTTTTTCATAATTAGGTTCGCGAGATTACATCAGACAATAGTTTCAGTTTTTGATCTTCAGTTGAACTCCAGAAGTAGAAAGAATGAGAAATAGGTATCAGAAGTATAGGCGTGGCAGGAAAAATTTCAGTAGGGGGAGAGAGTTTTTTTAATTAAGAGCCTTGCATTACATTGAAGATTGACCAATACCCACTACGAGTGCGGTTCAAAAAACATTACAAACAGGATATAAAGGAAGTAAGTAGGTTAGTTGATAGCTATAACAACAAATAAAAAAAAACGATTTATTTTCTGAAAACAAAACACTATAAAAACAAAAACATAACAAAAATTCATGGATAGACACATGCCACAGTCTACTAAAATAATGAAACATCCTATCAAGTTACATTTGGGATTAGTTTAGCTGTTATTTGATACTTCTGCGTCTTAAGTTTATTGCGTCAGGATTAAAAAGGTTGAAATCCAGGGGGGCGGTCGCCCATAAGGTAGTTCCGCCACGAGACAGTTGAATTAGGAAATCAGGTTCGACGGAATCAAAAAATTTCAAAAGACTTTTCAATTTGGAACGCGAAAAAAAATTTTTTTAAGGGGGGAACTTGCCCCCAATCGACTCTAGAAAATTTCTTCGTTATAGAAAGTCGGCGACTCAAAGAATTGATGTTCCCGAAAAGCGCAGCAAAAAAATATTTCAGACCCGGGCCCCCCCTTACTAGAAATCATACGTCATGGGAAAAAATTATCGTTTTTCGATAAAACTTCAATGGACTTTTTTGTAGTACTCTTTTTGAACTTTGGGGGGGGGGTGTATCGTTAAAATCGATGGGGTCAACTGGGAGAAGAAGTTTTTTTTTTGCGTTCAGACCCTCAAATGGTCCCCCGTCCTTCTTTAAAAAGTCCCCTGGGACAATCCGCATTTCTCTACGACCCCCTCCTTTAGGCTGTGCGCTTCCCCGTGGACTATTTCGAATAACGAGAGTAGTTTTGATTATATCTGTCAAACTAGATGGTCAATCTCTTCGATTTTTTTTCACAATATCTGTGATATCCTGCTCTAGCTCGTCCTCGTTTTTCATAAACTTCTCAATTTCAGTACTAACGGTAGAATTAATAATGTGATGTTTGCCTATGCATGGTCCATATGTTACGTGTTGATTGAGTGAACTTCAATTATATATATATATATATATATCTCGCGTGGTAGAAGTCCATTGTATCTCGAAGTGGAGTGGTATGATTTTACGGAGTAGAAAAACTCAAAGTCGTCTCCACAATTCAATATTGCAATCGATTAGTAAAATGTTGGTGAAAAGGTAGAAGACCATCGATCGGACATGTTTCGAACCTCTATAGGTTCATCATCAGCGGAGTTTAAAATTCTACAATAAAAGAAGAGCAAAGAAGCAAAACCATATGTACTGCAGTACAATGTGTTACTTACATGGAGATGAAAAAATTATGGGTTAAACATTATTATTATATAAAGTCAAGAGTTCATAATAGAAACAATTGAAAACATGAAGGTTTGCCTTTATGGGTTGTATATCCCCTTTTTAAATTTAGGTAGGCTAAAGACATTAGCCGATACAAAATAACCCGACGACATGTGGAACGTGAAACAATGGTAGCAATGAATGGTGATTGACAGCACACAAGGAGCCATCCATCAAGCAAACTGAATTGTCAAAACCCTACCATGGAGCGATGACAGGAGAACAACATACAAGGCACAATGATGAAATAGAAGCAAATCCAACCGAAGCAAATAGTATTCCGTGCGAAGAGCTCAGATGTCACCTATCCATATTTATAACAAATATCTAATATCTAGGAGTAGCACATTTATGTATGCCAAATTTTAATAATTTCCTAATTCAACTGTCTCGTGGCGGTACTACCTCGATCGTAGGAAGATGTCGGGGAACCAGAGGACTTGTGAAAATTTTGGTTGTACGTAACAGTTATAATGTATTTCAAATTTCAATTATCTTCATTGAAGTTTCCAGCGATATAAGCGAACTCAAGGTAATGAAGCCATACATGGCATGTGACTAAGCATCCCACAGAAAATTAGCAGATAATATCAAATTGGAGCAAGACTTCACTCAGTAACTGTATATACTTTCTTCCGTATGGCCACGAGTGAGCATTCCGCCTATTCGAAACGAATTGACCAATTATCGTTAATTTTCCAACACAAGCGACCTGATATCTATCTAATTTTCCTTACGTAATAGTTGAATTGTACTCCCAATTCACGTGAGGGAGCTAATTAATTTATCCAGAACCGCTTTCGGTGATAACTGTCTCTATACATACTCAGAAGGTCGCTGGATGACAAATTAAAAAATATATATAATGGGTTTCGTTTCATATTTCAACAATAGGTGAGGAAAAATAATTAGTCAGCGTTGAATTGTATTGTGAGAGTCCAGTATGTGTAAATTGGTGTTACCTACAGTTATTGGACTTCATTTAGTGTACCATATATTTCTGGAATTGTAATGAACAAGTCCAATAACTGTCATTACTTTTTCAATATTATTAATTTTACGTATATATAATATTCACATATCATATGAGCTCCTGTCACCAGGTTATTATGCCAAAAGAATATTTCGACATATAATATTAATTATTATAGAATGTCTCTATAATAGAAAAATACACTGTTTAGTTTCAGACCAACTTTCCAAAATAACGTATAATTCGGCCACGCCTTAACATGCGTGGTCTTCTTGAATAACGTTTTCTCCAATTAAAATGTCCATTCTTGAACTTAGTATAACTTTTCCCTTAACTATAAAATGAAATTTGGGTCAAATAACCCAATTTATATATCCCCAAATTGGTTCTTTCAGAATGTTCAGACTCTATACTTTTCTGTTTCTTTCCCTTTTACATTACTCAACACTTCCTCAAAATAATAAACAAAAATAACTTAAAATGAATGACAGTCCAAACAAATCCAAATAAAACATTAAACCAAAGTTATCTTCCCAGCAAAATCAAAATTAAAATGATTAAAAGTCAAAAAATCCAAATAGTCATTAAATCAAAAAATACCTCTCGAGAAAAAGCTCATACCTTGGCCTGTTACCTCCAATTTTCATAACCAATATTTCGCCACTCCTGGAAACTCAGGAAAAACCTCTGTATTGTCCTCTCATTATAAAATGTTTACCCGCGTATTCTCTGTCTACAATTCATTTCCCAAATCTGTCTCCAGTAAGTTTTTATAGTTAAATGATCTGTACCAATTCAAATATTCGAATATTCCAAAGGTTAAATATTCAGAAGTTCACCCATCGAAATCTACATAAAAGTTTGCCCCACTATTATTTTTATGGTCTCTTTTTATGGTTCCTTACAGGCTTCTAGGAGACAACTCCTAGAAGCCTGAATGGCAACGGTTGAATATTTATATTGTGTTAGAATAACCAGGAAAAATAAACACATATTATTTTATCGAGTTGTGATAGTAGTGATAGTATATCACGATCGAAATGCGAACATTTCAAATCGTTCTTTGTGGTCGACAACTTTGGTAACTTTTGGCCTTGAAGAAGTCTGAATATATGGACGAAACGTCGGCTCAAAATTGCGTTGTTGTCTTGTACCTGTCCTCTAACCCACGAACTTCTTTCGAGATTTTCATTCATTGTTGTTTATATTTTATTTAGATTCATACGTTATATTTTATTCGCCTTTTGGAAATCTGAATCATTTTTGTTTATGTTTGAAATGCATCAGTATATATTAACGCATTTCACAATCATTATTCATAAATATATGCGTTCAATTCGAACCCCTATGACCCTCGCGCTTTCGCTTATTTGAATCACGAGCGCTCGCTTGAGGCGTTGCCACGATTCTCAGCCTTCCCTCTCTTGCACTTGTCATAAGCAATAATTTAGAAACTTCTTATGGCAATAACTAAATAACTGTATGGCTACGCGTTAATTTTTTTTATAAAATTTGTTACTAACTTTTTAATAATATTCTAGTTTTTCAAAAAGATCTGAATGGATGGTTTTTAGTTATGCTTCAAAATGTGGTGTCCGCCGTAGCTCACTATAATGATTACGTGTTAAACGTTGCAACTTTGAAGCCTTATATCTCGCTTTCGGTGTGGTAAATGATTACAAAAATTCAATATGATACAGGTAATAATGTTAACTTAAAGTGGTATGAATATAAACGAAATCTGATTGGAAGTGGATTTCACGACCACTACCTTAATTTCTAGACGTTACACCTGAGCAGTTATATTAATACAAAGTAGCAGTTCTGACTGGCTCCAATGCCGATATGAAAATGATTTTTGTTCGCGTCAGAAGGCTTGATTTTTCCTGAGCGGTAACTGAAATTTCAACTGACTGAGCTATACGTTCTTTACTTCTTATTTCCATAGAAAAACCTTCAATTCGATAATAAAACATAGCTCAGCCTGAGACCAATTCTAAGATATATAATAACATCTCATACAGGGTGTTACAAAATCAGACATATGGATACAGTCAATGCTGAAAAGCTACTCAATTGACAATGTCTATATCAGTGCGTTTCGTCTGAGATGGTGCGCATTCGCACCGCATCATATAATCAAGTGCCTGTTTTCTCTTTGACACCATGGAATAAGGCTTCCTCTTCCCCTAGGATAAGATTAAACAATCTGAAATTTTGCCCCTGTCACTGTCATCCTGTTATCGAGCTAGTCCGGTTGGGTAACCCCAATGATTATACACCAGAAAGGATGGCTGGGTTCGTAGATTTGAGCTGCCCCCCCCCCACCCTGCTCGCCGCCAGCAGCGTGTCGTGTCGTCACTGCAGCATCACTATGGTTGGTTTGCTCATGCATTTTTAACGATTTTCAAATCCTTTTATTTTCAACTTGAACCTGTTGATTTTTGGACTGTTTCTGGTTGGTGTATTAATTAACTTTAGCTCCATTACATTTCTAGAACTCTAGGTGCCCACGTTATCTGTGGATAACCCATAAATTGTAATGATGCTGAACGCGTTTCAAACGTCATTCCATGATAGGGCACTCCGTTGTTTCGATTTATTGAGAATGTTTGTGGAAACTTTGGGCCCATTAAAATAAATTGGAGTTAATGAGATGTCTCGCTATTTTTATGAGTTGAAGTTTTTGAGAGCTTGTTGGTGGTTCTCACAAGGAACTACAGCTTCAATAACACCTCTATTGATTCAATCATCAGGTCTCTCAGACGGAGAGGAATCTTGCGTGGCCTGGATAGACTCAATGCTGAGAAACAGGATGAGTAGATTCTAGTGACACGGCTGCCAGATGATGCCCACAGGAGTTTTTTCTCCAGTTCTGTGAAATCTGGTCATAGACGGACTACTGGGGTCGCTGAAAGAAGAAGGTCATTAAACCCTTTGGTTCGCTGACGACATTGTTGTTTTAGAACAGGGGAAATTCAACACCACGATTAGGGACGTATGCAAGAGGCCCTAAACTTGCCACCATAGTAACATTCACTCGGAGACGTAAACTAGAGAGGGCTAGGACCCATAAAACTTCGAGGAGAAACCATACAAAGCAAGGGAGAGGTCGAATGTCTCGGGGCGATACTGGACTCGAAACTGACCTGGAACCAACATCTGACAAAAGTGACCAGAAAAGCGGAAACCACATCAATTGTGGCGAGTCGCTCTATTGGAAAGAAATGGGGGTTGAAACCACACCCGGTTCACTGGCTGTACAACATGGTGGTAAAACCGGCCATAACGTATGCCTCCTTGGTGTGCTACAAAGACACAGCAAAGGAGTACCAAACCTAAACTGGGCAAGGTGTAAAAACTTGCCTGTACAGGCAATACGGGGGCAATTAAATCAACGCCCACTGCGGCCATGGAGACACTGCTGGGATTGTCCCCCCCTCACTTAGTGATACAGGGAGGGGCAAGGGTAGGTGCCTTCAGACTGGGAAACACACTGGGCCGCATGAACGTTGGGAAAGGACACATGAGAGTATCGTGAGCATTGTAACCAGAGACGTGCTGGACATGAGATCAGACCACATCGCGAAACGATTCTCATTTGACAAGTCATACAGGGTATCTATACCAGACATAACTCAACACCATTCCACAGGGCAAGATCTGGTATACAGACGGGTCTGAGATGGAGAATGGTGCGGGAGCAGGAGTGTTTTCTAGAAACCCAAGGACCGAGTTCAGTTACTCACTGGGTAATCACACCTCTATGTTGCAGCAGAGGTTCACGCAATCCTTCAATGTGTGAAGGAAAAACAACAGGAGAGCAATAGTAGATGAACCGATCCACATTCTCTCAGAAAGCCAGGTGGCACTGAAAGCTCTGAGTAGCCAGGAAGTGACGTCCCAAATGGTATAGTCCTACAAAAGGAAACTGACAACACTGGCAGAACGAAACCACGTCAAGCTGATTTGGATCCCAGGACACCAGGGTATGAAAAAACCGACGAACTCGCCAGAAGAAGATCTGAAAACGAACCAGGTCCAGGACTCGTAGTACCGAAGCTTACAGCATGAGTGTCTGTAGAAGACTGGATCCAGAAAAACGCGAACAACACTGGAGTGACATCCCAGGAAACAGACACGGGAAGGAGTACACCAAAGGCCCGGGGCGGAAAAAAAACAGCAGACATGTTAATTCTAAACAGGGAACAACTGAAAATCATTACGGGTAATGTCTGGACATCTACCAGTGAAATAGCACCTTAATTAAATGGGACTGTCCGATGGCGACCTAACATGAAGATTTTACGGTAAGAGACCAGAAACAGTATCACACATTCTGTGCAACTGTGGAACCCTGGATCGCAGAAGACAGTTGCTCTTCGGGCAACCAATTGGTGAACCGAAACTGAACAGCACACATCCAGTAAAGAACTTGTACAAACTTGTGCAAGGCACGAAATTTCTGGAATGGGTGCTGTAAATGTGAACAACAAGTAAGGTACAATAGGCCAGCAGGTCCGAGTGTCATCGGAGTTCTTGACCAGACGAGCCTACTGGGTGGAGTTTTCAGTAGGTAGCACGGAGACCAGTGAAGAACACTGAAGAAAACGGCTTCCAGGCAAGATCTGAAGTGAGAACGCTTCGAACTAACTCTGCCTAAGAAATTATGCCAACCCTTCAGCATTTTTCGAGAGCTATATGTACCTCAAATATTTTCAATAAATAAAAAAACAGGTAAAAAATGGTGTCCTATCACGAATAGGGCATTAACACGCACTCGACAGTCGATTCAATTTTTACTTATTAACGACAAACTATAGTTGCTTATGGCACTATGAATCCATTGAAACGTCAAATGATTCAGCAAACATAAACACTGAAAAAACGACGGAAAAATATTAATAACAGGATGAAAAAATAAAAATTAAAAATACGGACACTTATGGCAGACAACCTCCAGGTTCCCTGGTGTCAAATGACGGACAAACCGCGCATGAGCAGCTGAAATTTGGACAATGTCCAACGATAGGAAATAAGCCATCTTTTTCATTGTGTATAATCGTTGTGGTAACCCATGTATTCATAAATACAATAAAATGAAGTCTTGGAAATATTTCGATTTCAAATACGGACTCTATAATATGTACATAATAGCCATATCTGTTGAGCATATGAAATTACATCTCCCGTTTCAACCATCATCCTACGATGGCCACCCATCGAGCCCATTCAATTATTTCAAACAACATAATATCCAAAAGGAGCTCGTGTAGGCGCAGTGAGAGTAGGTATTCCGATGAGGAGAATAGTAACTTTAATTACTGAAATTTATAATGATGATATACCGGGCAATGTGCGAGCGGAAGGATCAATTAAATTAAAGACTTGACAGATAATAGGCGTATCTGATGTACTGATTATAATATCCGTTTGTTGGGAATGAATGGTTTACGGGAAATGATTTATTTCTGGTCTAATGTTTGAGCTCCATCTGAATATACCTTCGAAACTCTTCTTTTGATGAACTAGCATTAAAGGAATATTATAATTGAAATCATATCAATTCGAGAAGTCCAATTTTACGTATTTTAGACGAAATATATGATGATAATTTTTATTCAGAAAGCAGAAATACAATAATAATGACATTGATTATTTTTTATTCAAAGAAAATATCACAGAAGTTAAAACATGCTTGTTAGTGAATGGATAAAGCAGAATATTTGGAATGTGTAACAATATATTATTTTATTTACACAAAAAGTATCGGGAGGATATTGGCAAATCGGATGAAAATAGACATCAGGTGTGAGTATAAAAAATCTGGTGAGAATAGACAAATCGGTTAATATAATGTTGAAGGTAATAAAATAGCATAAAAATATGTAATCCACTTGTTGTATAAATCAGTAAGTGAATGAGGCAAGTGAGCATATAATGTAATATAATCTAAGAAACTAGATAATTACTGTAGGAACATCCCAAGCAGCATTATAGTGACGGAAACTGATACTGCAACTTCGACTCGGTGGTTATCACGTAATCACCACTAAATCTACCACTATACAGTAAGAATAACTAAAATTTGATATGTGTATGGTTGTAGTCACGTAATTCCCATCTATGGTAGCCACTCCACAGTTCTATAACTTATTAGTGTCATTTGAGGTGTCTGAAACATTATGGCCACTGAACAAATCACTTTAAATGTTCTCAAACTTCTAAGTGGAAAATAACCGTTGCGGTAACCATCCTGTACCACTTAAATATCACTCAGAAGTCACAGTCACTTTCAAGAGAGTATGATAGTTTCGGTGACGTTTTGGTAACTTCCATAAAACCTTCAATGTGGCAGGCACTCAATTGTGATATGTGGTGATGGTTGCCACGTTCTTGCCATCTCCATAAGTGATATCCACAGTTCGCATTTAATAAAAATCACTATAATTTATAATAACTTTAAAAATTCACCATCCCGCGCGATGACGAAAGCTAACCTAAGTTTCCTCAAATTATTTGATTGTGGCTTACAAACAGTTTGTTTAACCTGTTACGTGAAACATGAATGATATTTATTCAATATGAAATGGGTTATGCGTTTTCAATAGAGAATTTTCTTTGATAGTGGAGTGACCCTGGATTGCGATGATTAAAACTAGCCTAACTTTTCTCAAATTATTTTATTGTGACTTACAAAAAGTTCGTTTCATCTGTTACGTGAAATGGGATAATATTCATTCATTATGCGTTTTCAATAGACAATTTTCCTTAATTTTGATGTGACCGTGGATTGATCAGCACGATGACGAAAACTAACCTAACTTTTCTCAAATTATTTTGTTGTAGCTTACAAAAAGTTTGTTTTAGCTATTACGTCAAAATAAAATGGGTTACGCCTTTTCAATAGACAATTCTCCTTGATTTTGTATTGAAAGGTTAATTTAATTAGATCGGATTCATGACTTGTGCTCCTGCTTACTATTCATACTTTGATTGTCAATTCTGTTTGCATAAATGCCATCATATTCATTAGCTGTTAATTCTTACTCGATACTTGATAATTGTTGATTGGAGCTTCATAAATCCACTATATTTGCTACATATCCATTTTTAACAATTAATGAACGTGTACCCGCAATTTCGGGGTTATAACTTCGAAGTGGCAGTTTATAATAACCCGACGTGTCCGCCCCTTTCAAGGGTATAAGACCTATTATAATTTTTAGGTTATAACTTTGAAGTGGTAAGTCATGGGCCTGCAACATGGGTGCCACTTTCCAGTGGTGGAAAAGTTAATAATTTAGCACTCTATGATGAAAGGAGCTTTAGAGTGGTATATTTACACTTTCTGCCACTTTAAAGCTATATTCTCCAAAAGCCGCCATATTTACAGGAATATGCTTGGTCGCCATTATCAGAGAAATGATCAAAATATTCAATAATTATTCATTTGTCATCAGCACTGCATCAAACGTTGTAATTTGTTACTGAAGTATTTGTTTCAACTAACCAAGATTGATAAAACAATGTTTGAGGGATTTAAGTACATAATTTCAGAGGCAAGTTATTTCCAAAATTATAATGTTTTCCTTAAATAAAGTGTATTCAGATGGCGCGGGCTCACAATCGAGCACAACACCCATATTTCACATAAAACTTTCAATCGTTTTAATATCATCCCGATCAGAAGTATCCAAATTTAATATACTTACTAACGCGTTTGTATGTTTATATGTAATATATTTTTATAGTTGATCGAGTGTTAGAAATGAATCAGACAAAATGGAAGAATGAGGAACATTTATCACAAAAATATGTTGCTGAACAGAGATCGAGCTACATATTATTTACACAAACGCAGTCAGTTGCTTAACGTGTCTAGTGTCGGCCACTACATATCCACGTTTTTGCCAGGTGATCACAACGTGGTTGGAATGTGGCTATCTGAGAATCAGGAACGTAGATCGAAACGTAGCAGCCACCAAAAACGTGTTCCCCATTTTGGTAGCCCCCGCGTGATAGAACCGTGTATATTACGGGGCAGTGGTTAAACACTTCAAAAATTTCCAGAATCGTGGCCGCTACGTTCCGTCCACTTAAAATGATACTTGGGATTTTTTTTTTCTTGAAAGATAGATCATTTTTAGATTATATACCGGGTGTCATCGTATTTTTCAGACAAGCCATGATTTCCATCAGAGATTTAATATTTCATACCCTCCCATCACTTCCGGTTTTACCGGAAACGACCCCAACTTGAGAACTTCAAAAAGAACACCCCGTATATTTGTACGTGTTTAGATTCTTGGGACGATTCTGAGTACGATCACATATAGTTTCGAGACGAAAAATTGATATATATGATTTTTCAGCATCATTTTTATTTTTGAAAATTTATGAGAAACTTCGCTTATTTTTTTTAAATTTTTTTTATTCTAGACATAATACATCCAACAGGCCTAAGCCCAATAACAGGAGTGTATAATAATAATCATAACAATTTAAAGTGAATATAGTAGTAAATCAGGAGGGAATGATATCAATGGTAACAGATAATAACAAAAACATAACAAAAAGATGCCTAGCTATAGGTCATTCAAGAGAGTGAAGGTTAGATTAAATAGAAAAGGTGATAACTTAGGATAAAGTACGGATGTACGAAGGAGATACAAGTGAAAAATTGAAAGTGTTTATATGCCGAAGCTAATTCGGAATAAGCCTATACAGTTGCTTTCTAAATTGATTCAAGTCAGAAAAGAAGTTGTCTACAGAGGTTACATTGTTGAGGCTTCTACACATATTTGAGATTAAACTATCGTAGTGATGCTGTCAATTTGGCATGTCGATTCGAAAAGACAAGTGTGACCTTGACGAAATACGTGGAGTATTGAAATTTGATGGTGATAATAGAGATGTTGAGTCGACTTGATTATGTATCAGTTTGTATACAAATATGATATTTGCTATTTCTCTAAGTTTTCTCAGGCTAACAAAATTAAATTATTCCAATAGTAGATCGTATTCATAGTGATAAATGGGATGAGTGTGGTGTTTCTTGTGTGATAGAGTATGCTGTGGATACACGATTGAACGAAACCAGATTCATAATTTTACCTTTACGATTAAAACGAGAGGTATACATTATTTTGCAAATAAATCAATTTTCAAGTCAAACATTTCACCTTCATTCGGAACTGTATCAAACTTTGAAATTCCTTATGATACGCTATGTATAATTATATATTCATGATATTTTACAATTATTCGATTCCGCAAACATCTCCAATCGGGTCAACTCAGTTTCGGAAACGAATAGTGCGCACTCAACTTTTCAGATTTTTTCCCATTCTCATCACATAATTTTCATTGTTTGGTAAAAACTTTAAAAATCAAAAGTGTGCTATGGTTTTGAGATCTTGGATATTCTGTTTTCTTGTGGAATATTTTTGATTTGTGTGGATTTGATTTGAGCTAAATTGTCCTCATTGACATCTGAAGCGGACAGTTTCTGTTCTTTGTTAAAAGTATTGCGATGAGATCTGGCAGAGTTTGTTTGCTGAAGTCGATAGAATCCCATGCTGTTACCAGCATTGCATATTTTGGTGGTAGGCTATTGCTTATTTTGGAAATCACAACATCAGATATGTCTTCACCCATATCTTTCAACTGTTTGACTATAGATTGAACATCAGAAATGGAATTGGCGATATTTTTACCTCCGGACATATGCAATTCATAAAATTTTTGTTGAATTATATGTTTCGAAACTTCTGTCTTTTGCTCGTGAACCATAATCAGTTTCTTCCACATTTCCCCAGCGGTTTGGCAATTATTCGAGTACGATAATTGATTCTAATTGATGGAAAAAAGGAATATGACCATGGCTTGATTGTCTTTCTTCTCCCACTTTTTAATATCTTCGGCATTGGTAGCAGATATTATACTTCTCTCCTGTGACTACTTCCATCAAATCACTGGCCCTCAATACGATAAAAACACTGAATTTCCTTCCATTACTGGAAGTTAGTTACATCAAATTTAACGATTCTTGTATTCTCACCTTGAGCCATTTTCAAAAACGTCACTGTCAATTCTTCTATACAGTGCTTTTCTTTAATGTCCCCCCCCCTTTTATTTTCTGAACGGTTCAACTCAAAAAATTGAAAATTGGAATAATGAAATTGATGCATGAATTCTATATTTTTGAGTAAAATTGACAGATGAAACTTTCATGATGGCGGCTGGGCGCCATCTGGGAAAAAAAATTGAAAGGGGGGTCTTGTGATACATCCTTTTGAAGCTCCTGACGAATACTTTACAACCCTAGAATATAAAGTCAATATCTTCACCTACTACAAAATGGCGGAACATTTAATAATTACCTGCATACGAACACATTAATATCGATACCTCTAGAAATATTTGTTTTTCTCTGCCATATGGCAATCCCAACAACCCGATGAGGTTTGATAGGTTATTTTTTATTTAAACAAAAAATGACAAGAAATGTCAGTACGACAACGAACATCATTGTTCAGTTAAGATATTCCCATTTAGTTTTCGGTTTCACTAGTAAATAGGTACCACGTGAACTATCTCTAAAATGGTCAATTCTCGTCCATTGAAGGAAAAAATTGAAGCAATTTTTATTTACGGTGCGACGCGTAACTTTCACGAAACCGAAAGAATTTTTAATGATCGTTTCCCGAATCGTCCTTTTTGTAGAAAATATTTAAGGGAATTTCTAACCAAATTTACAACTACCGGTAGTGTACAGAACAAAAAGCCCCCAGGTCATCCGTCCATTCCGGAAGAACAGCAAGTTCAAATAATTGGTGAGACGATAGTAAATCCTCAACAGTCTACTTCCTCCGTCGCGAATGTTTGTGAGGTATGTCCTTCTACTGTGTGGAGACTTTTGAAGAGGAATAAGTATCATCCATACAAAATGAAAATGGTACATCAGTTAACTGAAGATGACCCTGATCGAAGAACAGAATTCTGCGAAATTATGACGGCAACCATTGCAAGGCATCCTACCTATCTCCACAATATTTGTTTCAGTGACGAATCTACATTTTATCTCAACGGCAAGGTTCACAGACAAAATTGCCGTTATTGGAGTGACACCAACCCTCACATTTTCCGGGAAACTCATACTCAATATCCAGAAAAAATTAACATCTGGGCAGGAATATTGGGAAACCATATCGTAGGACCTCTATTCATTGAACAAAATTTAACAGAGGAACTGTATTTGAATATGCTGGAAAATACTGTTGACCCTTTAATCACCGAAATTGTCGAAGCGAATCCTAATGAATTCGATATGGATATTGTATTCCAACAAGATGGAGCACCACCACATTACTACGGACAAGTAAGAAACTATTTGGATAATACTTTCCCCAGTCGTTGGATTGGCCGTCGAGATCCTACGGAATGGCCAGCCCGCTCGCCAGATTTGACACCTGTAGACTTTTTTCATGGGGCTATTTGAAGCAAAAGGTGTACGAAACTGAACCGGCTTCAACATTGAATATACGGCAGAGAATAATTAATATTTCTAGAAATATCGACGTTACTGTGTTCGAAAATGTTCGGCGTGAAATATCGGATAGGCTGTTCTTATGTCAAGCTGTTCAAGGCAACCATTTCGAGCATCTTCCGAACTGAACTCAGCTTCTTTCCTCAAATTATGAAGTTAAACGTCGATGTATTCAGGCAATTATTAAATGTTCCGCCATCTTGTAGTAGGTGAAGATATTGACTTTATATTCTAGGGTTGTGGAGTATTCATCAGGAGCTTCAAAAGGATGTGTCACAAGACCCCCCTTTCAATTTTTTTTTCCCCAGATGGCGCCCAGTCGCCATCTTGAAAGTTTCATCTGTCAATTTATATCCAAAATATAGTATTTATGCATCAATTTCATTATCCCAAGTTTAATTTTTTTGGGTTGACCTGTTTAAAAAATAAAATGGGAGGGGGACATTAAAGAAAAGCACTGTATATAGTGCGATTTCTCCTTTGAAAAGTCGCCAATTACTTATACCTTTCCACAATAACGTGGAACGAGGTACTCTGGGCCAATAACCTTTTGGATAATCTATTACAGAGTACACAATATTGAATAGCAAAAGTAGCAAGATGAAAAATTGACTTCGACAAAAACGTAATTTTATTATCAACAACTTAATTTGTTTTTCAATAAAAAAATATAAATATATCAAAATGACATCACTTGATGAAATAATCCAACACTAACTGTCCAATGATTTTTTTTTAAGTCAAATGAGAAGCAAGCGAATCTGCAACGGGTAAAGTGCTGGTTGAGTATAACACGAAAAATGTCGGAACTGGATTATTTCACTAGTTAATTAATTCTGTTGAACTCGAAGAATAACAATACACTTTTATCAGACTACCTACTGAGTGACTCAGTTGAATATGGTAATGAAACGGTCCAAGGCGTCTGGAAGGGTCCATCAAGGGTTGGATATTAATTACAAGCCTTCGATGCGGGCGAAACGGCAGGAATATTTAACGAGTTTCTCATTCAGAAAACAAACCTAATAAAGTAGTCCCAATGCCGACAACAACACAGTCTCGAAGGATATGGTTCGAAAACAGTCATCTTTATTGTAATTATTTTCAGGTAATATAACGGGTGAAACATAGTAACCAATAGAAATTCAAAATAATTTATGTGTGTGTCGGTACGGGTACGGGTGAATTGAAAGAAACGGCCTTTATTTTTCTTTCCAATAACAACTGCTTTTCAACAAATTCTGTTGAAATGGACCATGGTAACCTCTACTCAGAGAGGAAGTGAGATATGGTAGAATGCTAATGAACTGATCTGAACAACACCCCATATATCAAATGAACAATACGTCACTCTCGAATTTTTTGGCAGATCTCAATTGAAATACGTCATTTGAAAAGGCGAAAAAGACTCTGCAAGAAAAATCCAAATTATTCAAACAGAAGATTTTGAGGAAGAGGGCAGATGAACAGAAACGTCAATCGAAAACTATATAGAGAAGTATCTTTTGAATTTTTATAATTTTTTCATAGGCAAATTCAGCAAACGACAAGTTACTGACAAATTGAATAATTTTCCTAGAGGAAATATAATTTGGTGAGTGCAGTAACTTATCGGGGTGCACTAATTAGTTTGCCCTTTCTACACTTGTATAGATTTTCCTGATTATTTTGTTCGTGTGATTTTTAACGAATCAGAACGTTCAATTTAATTGAGTTAATTTGTATAATTTCAATAATACCTGATTATACATAGAGTAGCTCCACCAATCGAAAATTTTACAATAATTTCATTTCCGTAGTAACCACATCGACATCAATATACAACAATACACAAACTAACAGGACCGTCAAATATTGACGTTTATCAATAATTGTTCAAAAATTAGTCGATTCGGAGATTTATCATTAAATGCAATAGACGAAAGTATACAAAATACTGAGCCTCATAATACAGTGAAAACAAAAAAGTACGTATGGAAACAATTCCTTACGTTTTGTAGTGAAAGAAACTTTGTACTAAGTGAATCAATTTCCACTGAAATCTTTGGATCTTCTTTCACATTAATTGTCAAGTGCTCTTACTCTTCCAACGGGAATAAGTGGGCACACGCCTATTCACGCTTGGTTTGAATTTTGGAAGACGTCAATTTGGTAAATTGACGTCACCAAAAAAGTGACCGAGATGTGGTTCGATTTTAAAATGAATGTTTTGATGCGAGAGAGTTACAAGCATTAAACTTGGCCTGTAGAAGTAGGTAGCCCATTACTCAAGTGAGTGCCTGGGACGCTTATAACGGGTGGGGTCATCTATAGCATACATTTCCACTGAAATGATAGCATCCATTTTGAAAGATTGGGCTTTCAATATGCGAAAAGGTAATGGAGAAAATCATAAAGAAAATGTGGTTAAAAGATGTGGAACGTAACGGCAAATATTGATCCATTCTCTAGTCCCATATTTTCAGCCGCACGAAACGCAAGAAATTCAAAAAGAAGGAAACCTCAAATGTTACCGGAGAAGAGAAAGGTTAGTGCATCAGCATTTAAAGATACCGAGTACATAGCAATGATAGAAGCGTGAGATGAAAATACACAGGAAGGATTACAAATAAAAAAAAACTTAATTGCTTCTCTTCTGTAGAACTTGCGTGGAGAGAAAATGAAGGAGCGTCATGCTTGACTCATTATTTTCAAAAGGAAACTGGGAATGATGATACTCTAACTGGTAAAATACAATATAATCTTATTTTTACCATAACACACAGGGAGGAGCAAAACCGTGTGCTAATAATGAATGGCTTGTACCTAACCATAATGGAGTAAGTCGTTGTCCAGTGAGACTTCTAGATGAACTAATGATAGAAAGAAGCGAAAACATCAATACTAAAACAGATAGGTTATTTCTGACAGTAAATCCTAACTGGAGAAAACAAAAATATGCCAATTGGAGTTCATGAAATTAGTAAATGGACCAAAGAGTCTGTAGAATTGGCAAATTTAAATATGACAAACAAAACATTTTCGAATCATTCTCACCGAGCCACTGCTGTTTCACAATTGGCAAAAGCAGGTGTATCGGAACAAGAACTTATTAAAATAACAGGACATGGTAATAGCAATTATATCAGACCCTACCTACAGTTAGATGAACAACATCACCAAAACATAATGAATAAGATGGGATCCAATTGTAAAACATGCCACTATACTATATGTGACTTGTCTTTATTTTAATTTTTTGAAGAAAAAACTAAATTCTAAAGAAAAACTATTTTGCCGATAATTCTCAGTATTTTTCATACCAAAAAATATATCGAAAGATTTGATAACATAATGGAATTTCCCATACTTACTTATATTATCTCAACTCCTCGTATAAAGAATAGTCACACTCTCTTTGTCCAAAAATGTTTCTACATATAATATTTACATATTATAAGGGCAGCTATTGTCACCAGGGTGTATGTAGAAAAATGGATGTTTCTACACACAGCACCAATTTTGATAGAGTGTTTCTATACTATAATGTAAGGCACTGATATTTTGTTTTACCACTAGTCCGTCGGACTTGGATTCATGCCCTCGGCTAAGTATGCGAAGGTCTTGCTTTGAATAACTTCTTTATATAAAGATTAGTACTTTTTGTCTTTTGTTTCAAGGGACTTTTATTTAAGTGATAATATAACTTAATATTTGACTTTTGCCTCTCAATTTAAAATAATCTGATTGAATTCAATTTCTCTTTCCTCAACTTCGGTTGAGAAAATAATACTCAAAAATTAACTTCAATACATCTATTAACAAAAAAGGTAAAAACTATAGTACAGCTCGACGCTTGTCGAATAAAAATAATGGTCAATCATAATATATAAAATGCAAACAAAAAAAAACAATCTCCTTTTGAGAATAAAGAACAACAACGAATAGTTTGAAAATATTACATATCTGTTCTAAAATAAAAGGGAGCTCATATTTCCGATATATATATATAGTGATTTCCAATTATCGAAATATAGAACCGGTTTCTTCCCGTGGCTCTCATAGTTTATTGTTACCCGCGTAACTGACTTCCGTTTTTCCCAAATTAATAAAAATTGTGATCGTCTTCGGTTAGTCTCAAATTTAATAGACGAACTCCCAATATACCCTATTATGTATACCCCTAATCTGGTATTAATTGTGCATGAGGTTCTCCCCATGAATCAATAGTTAAAAGCTATGCATCAAGTTAGATTTACTACTTAAGCAAGCGACTTACCCCTGTAATTCCCATGTTTCTCCTAGTCTCGAATATAATTCCCATTTCTCTCGTAGCCGTCTGTGGACACTCGAATCAGATTTCTAATTTAAACACACTCGTCTTCCGAACTGACGATTAAAATAAAGTTTCCGACCTCTACCCGCGATAGTTTCATTCGTGGAACCATTATATATCGAAGGGCGAATTTCTTCGATATAGTTTCTGGTAAAACCAAAAACTTGGGCCGAATCCCGAAGGACTCACGCCCGCGGCGGAACCCAATCCCCTCGAGGTTCGCGAACAGACTCCCTTAGACCTGTTGATATTTTTCCATTCTCAAACAGAAGCGAAGAGCCAAGTGGCAGTCTGAATGGCCAAGTCCAATTTGTCGTTCTAGCGAATATATTTCGCGACCCGTGTATATTGCCCATTCGACACTTTGCTCGAATGAATGAAGCTTTGTTTAGTATTTCCAGACTTAACAACAGTTACAATGTTGCATATCTGTAACTGGCAATGACTCCCAAAATGAATGAACTCGTCTGCTCGGCAGAATATATTTTTTATATCCGCGACGACCCATTTATGCATTTCAAAGTATGAGCTCCCTGTTTCATATTAATTCCATCCAAGAACTGAAATAATGAATCAAAAATTGAAATAACTTACCCTGGGACCAATAAAAAAAACAAAAAATAACACCTACAGGATGTTACACAATTTAAAAAAGTTACAGGTTCAAGTAATAACACCTTCGGTATTTCCAGCACTTCAATGAGCCACGTTTCCAGCGCAGAAAATAACGTTGTATATAATAATTGTAATCGTACCAATTTGTATTTAAATTATTAAATTGTTTATATTTACTCAATTTACTCAAACAATAATCGTATCAAATAAATACGGTTATACATCTCAAACTTCCTGCATAATTACAAATCGTGTGAGTCGGACAGAATAATCAAACTGACTGACACTCTTTGTAATTATGCAACAAGTTATCGATGTATAACCTGATCATTTTGAAGTACTTCTAGTGTTACTACTGACTACATTTTCATTTTCAGACTGTGGAAGGTTACCCAAAAAAACATGTCAGGAAACGTTATTCCTCCACAAAAAATCACATTCATTCAATACTCAAACTTAATTAGTTTTATTTTTAGCAAGAAGTGTGTTTGTAGAAAAAGTATCGTGTAACACGTTCGGAAATACAATTCCTCCCTTCTCTCTCTTTCGTCTCATTTTTGCACAATACCTATACTATTTTTCAACATGTCCCCCAGACGGTCTGTTAGTGTAGTCACAACTAATTCCATGTATTAGTACTTGAGGGTTTATTATCTACCAATCTTAATTCAAAAATGATTTTATAATTCTTGAAAGGAATATATTCATTCATTCCTGCATTTACCTGTCTCCAAAATTCAGTAAAACAAATTCTCAAACTCCCTTCGTCATCGTGCCACTCATTCCTTATCATCAAAAAAATCTTTCCGAGATCTCAGCACTAAAATAACTACCGTGAACAACTCAATCCCGCACAATCTGTCTCTTTTTAATAACTTAAGTGAAGACCAACTCAGTTAAATTAGTAGTTAGGAGTCATAATCTGTGTCTCGAGCGGACCACCTCGGTAAATAATTCAATTAAGTCTGCACCCTAATTCCATGTCGGCAGGTGGGCCACAATTCCTCTGCCTTTTGTTTACTATTATTTTGGAAATAACTATAGCAATTTCTCTGCACTATGGAATTAACCCATCAAAAGGTACTGGACCACACAGCGATGCGTATAAAAATGAAACGATAATAAAAGAAAAGCCAGCGCAGGGGATCGCCTGGAATAGCGATTTTTTTTGTGCTGTAATTTGAGCATTTAACTTTTTGCAACTAGGCAGCTGTCCGTCAATGAGTTTTTTTCACATTTTCATGTATCATGATATATCTGCAAGCGTCCATTCGTTACTTCATAGTAAACCATCCCAACTGTTTTCCAATACATTGCCAGAATGTGAAATTCCCAAAAAAATATGAAAATTCATTCAAATATATTTAGAATTCGAATGAAATTGTGTCCTTGGGAATTGAAGGCTGGCAGAATTGTCGGATTAGGCAAATAACTAACCCTCTAATTTTTTGCTAGCGTTTCGTTTATTAACGCATATACTTCATCAGGGCCTGAAAGGAGCTTCATAAGCTTCGTTCAGTCCTGAACATTACGAAGAACAACAAACAGAACGTCGAACGGCCTTCTTGATTTCGACGAGACGAACAGCAAACGGAGCGTTTGTGCTGTTCCCATAGTTGTTTTCAGTAGTTCAAGATGGAAAAAAATGTAGCAGGTAGTTCAAGATGGAGAAAAGTGTAGCAGCAGCAGCAGCGAACATATACAGGGTGATTCAAAAGTACTTTGACAAACTTCAGGAGGTGATTCCTCACAATATTCTAATATGAATTGTCCAAATAAATATATGCCCGGAAACGCTTCGTTTCCAAGATACACGGTGTTAAACTTTTATTTTTATTTTCGTATTTTTTCAAATAACTTTCAGAATACTGACCTTAATTAAACGAAAATTGGTAATGAGTGGTTTTTTGAGGTGTCGAATTCGAACCTGATGTTATTAGTGCTCTTACTCGTAGGGGGCACCACCTACACGTCTCTTTCTTTTTGGAAGATTCATAACCTTTTTGAGCGTACTTCTAGCACATTTTTCAGTAGAAAGAATCAATTCCTCCATTATATCTATGTAAAAAAGCTTCCCCTGTTACAAGTCGCTATGAGCAACCGTTTCCTGGATATTTGGACTCGAAAATTTCAAGTCGATTATTTGATAATCGATGCGTGTTGAAGTTATTACCATTATTTTGTATTTTTCACAAGAATGCTTAGGAAATGAATTTGACGTTTGAGTAAGTAGTTTTGGTTTTTTGTAGGGGGCGCCACCTATTCTATTTATTTTTACTCGTTTGATATAGTTATTTTTGTATCAAGGGTGCAAAATCTGTATTTGTTTCAATAAAATTTGCAAGAAAAATCAACATTTTATTTCAAGACATTTTGAATATGTAGAATAAAATAAAATTAAGGAAACTAAATTGTATTCAAATAAATTGTTCGAAGTGTCCACCTTCAGCGAAGATACAGGCCTTCAGTCTTCTAGTCATTGAATCTCGTACCCGCTCAAAAATTATTGGTTTGTTTCTTATTGTTTCACAGGCGTCTACTATTCGGTTTCTTAGATCTTCCCCGTTCGCTACTGGAGTTTTATGAACTAGTGACTTCAAATGTCCCCAAAAATAAAAATCTAGCGGGCTTAGATCTGGGGACCTTGGTGCCCACGCCTGGTTAGGTTCTTCTACACCCCTACCGATCCATCGATTTGGATAGACAGTGTTAAGGAATTCCCTGGCTACAACGCTAAAATGAGCCGGAGCCCCATCATGCATAAACGACATGCGGATACGGATTTCTAATGGTACATTCTGAAGTAGTCCGGGCAATTCATTTTCTAAAAAGTTTCTGTAAGTTGCGCCATTCAGTCGGAACGGAAGAAAGAAAACATCTATCAAGTAATCATCAATCATTGCCGCCCATACATTTACAGAAAATGTATACTGATAATGTCTTTCACTAACTGCGTGCGGATTTTCCAGAGCCCAAACATATTTTGTGATAGCAATTCGGGAGAAGTTTGCCTCGTCCGTGAAGAGAACATATCTTAAAAATTGAGGATTTCGAGCCAATTTTCTCAAAAACCTCTGACACATAGTAATGCGTTGGGGAAAGTCTCGTGGCAAAAGAGCTTGTACCCTTTGAATATGGTATAGATAACATTGTTGATCGTGGATAATTCTCCAAACTGTGGACTGATAGAATTGAGAGCTTCAGCAATTATTATTGTACTTGTTTCTGGATTCTCCTCGAGAGCGTTCAAAACAGCTTCTTCCATTTCTGGGGTTCGAACTGCTCATGGTCTTCCAATAATATCAGCTGCCCTCTTGAAGCTACCTGTTTCTGCCAAACGACGGTGGAGACTGGTAAATGTTGGAGCTGAAGGCAGTACTCGATTAGAAAATCGCTCCTGGTAGATACGTCTTGCTTCGCGCGCATTGCCATCCGCAAGGCTATTAACGAAATGTATATCGACTAAATGAGCATTATTGTTTAAATAATCGTTTTTTTCAAAATTAGTGTTTTAAAACTTACAGAAACTTCAACAAAACAACAAAACGTTTAACTGTCACTGTAACTACCAGAACTACTTACTTAAACGTCAAATTAATTTCCTAAGCATTCTTGTGAAAAATGCAAAATAAAAGTAATAACTTCAACACGCATGGATTATCAAATAATCGACTTGAAATTTTCAAGTCCAAATATCTAGAAAATGGTTGCTTATAGCGACTTGTAACAGAGGTAGCTTTTTTACGTAAATACGATAGAGGAATTGATTTTTGTACTGAAGAATGTGCTAGAAGTACGCTCAAAAAAGAAATTGATCTTCAAAAAAGAAAAAGACGTGTAGGTGGCGCCCCCTACGAGTAAGAGCAATAATAACGTCAGGTTCGAATTTGACACCTCAAAGAACCTCTCAATACCAATTTTCGTTTAATTTAAGTAAGTATTCCGAAAGTTATTTGATAAAAACGAAAATAAAAATAAAACTTTCACACCCTGTATTTAGGAAACGAAGCGTTTCCGGACATATATTTATTTGGACAATTCATATTAGAATATTGTGAGTAATCACCTCCGAAAGTTTGTCAAAGTACTTTTGAATCACCCTGTATATTCATTATTCGTTAATTGTAAAAAAAACGCGGAAAACAATAAAATGGTGGCAAACACAAAGAAGTGCAGAAAATTTTAATTTAGTAAGCGAATTGAAGTTTCAAGCTGTGAGTGGACATTACAAAAAATTTACGACGATGACACCTTCCGACTTTGAGTATTTATTGAAGAAAATAGGTCCGAAAATAAAAAAACAGGACACTGCAGTCAGAAAAGCAGTATCAATTCAAGATAGATTAGCAGTAACAATCCGTTTCTTAGCAACAGGAGATTCCTATAGCAGCCTTCAATATTTATTTATAATTTCAAAACAGTCCATAAGCAGCATAGTACCAGAGGTTTGTCAGGCACTCGTAGATTTTTAAAAGAAAATACAGTAAGTACTCACTTTTTTTTATTCATACAAAAATAGAAAATACAGAAAACCTACTTTATTTTTGAGGGAATAAGCTTCAAACTTATTTATAAAACCAAAAACAAAAACAAAATTTCTTTTACCAGTTTTTTTCATAACATATCGTAAATTTCGCTATCTGCATTATCACTATCCATGGAAAAACCTGATGGGGTATTAGGGGTGAAATGGGAGAGAAAGTTGCTTGCTGGCGAATGCTGAGGGGCTCGTGTAGTAGCGGGGGATGGGGTCTGACCAAGGATTTCATTGGGATTTGAAGGATTGCAATGGGAATGATTTAAATTGAGACTGCTATTGTAATCAACTGGTGGTGGGTAATTGTATAAATGATGTTGAGAAACGCTCTGCACAGGCACAGGATACTCATATTGCTCATATTATTGTAGAAGCCCCTATCGGCTTTAAATAATATTTTCATTAGTTCTTCCTGTGCAATACTGCGAACATCAGGACTGTAGCGGTGTAATTTTTTGGCACTTATTTGCCTAAAATTTGGCATTCACTTCCCTCATTTTGTGTGTTGTGAAATACTGAAGGCTTTATCTACTTTCATCATTTGTTCTTGACCTTTTTGTACTTTTTGTAGTTGGCGGTTTCCGGGGAGGGAGTGCCATTCGTACCAAATTTTCTAAAGGGTGCTGCGGCGCCATTTGTTGCAACTTTTGTACTGACGGCTCTGATGCCGTTTGTTCCACATTTTCTGAAACCTGTATATCCTTATCTACCGATGGCGCTCCTGTTTCTTCAGAAGATAAGTCGGAATTATTTTCGTTCTCCGCAATCTGAAATTGAAGCATACCTATTATTAGTAAACAAAAATACTTCATCAAAATAAATAGGGTATAGGGTCCTTAAACTCATTTAGTAAAGAGGGTCATAAACTGCTGTTAAAATTAAATCTTTGTTTATTTCAACCCTTCCAGAATAATGGTGTATCGGTCTTTATTGCTAACAGATACCTTCAACTGCACTGGAATGGACTGAAGTTGCAAGGCAATATGAAAGAAACTGGAATTTTCCACATTGCCTAGATTCCCTAGACGGGAAACACGTCGTAATTCAGAAACCATTGTTGACTGTTTCTGAATTTATAAACTACAAGTCCACGTTCAGCACCGTACTGGTTGCTTTGGCAGATGCTAATTCCAATCTATTATTTATTGATGCTGGTTGCCATGGACGAATTTAGGATGGAGGTGTCTTTGAAGCCAGTTTTTCATATAAGAAAATGGAGCAGAAAAAATCAAACCTTCCCTCGCCGATTGCCTTAGGAACCAGGTAAAAGAGTATTCCATTTTTTTTTTATTGACGATGATGCATTTGCATGGAACCTTTTTTCAGGCTACTTTCCGAGAACATCTTTGCAGAGGATTTTTAATTATCGTATTTGTCGAGCTTTCAGAATAGTGGAGAATGTTTTCGGAATTACGTCCGCTGTTTTTCGAATTTTGCGAAAACCTCTGCTTCTTGAGCCTGAAAAAGCGCAGCTAATTGTATTAACACTAGCACATTTACACAATTTTTTGAGAAGAAATAGAACCTCACGAAACTTTTATACTCCACCAGGAACCTTCGATCAAGAAACGGAATCAGAAAGTTTAATAAATGGGATCTGGAGGACAATGATTGACGAAAACGCAAGTTCTTTTCTTCCTCTCCAAAATATTCCCCGCAGACCAAGTCATACAGCTCAAGAGATTCGTATGGAATAAGCCGAATTCTTTGTTACCGAAGAAGGTCGAGTTGAATGGCAACATGAATATGCATAAAAGTTATTGGTAGAAACACACAGTGCGTTGAAATGTTATAGATAATATAAACATTTCAATTTTGTACCGATTTAGGCCCATGTGCATATAATATGTAAACTATTCAAAAAAATAAAAACTTACAGTATTGTTTTCCTAGGTTCATCTTTGTCCTGAAAAATACCATGCTTTGAAGGCAAACCAATAATTCTATATATATATATATATATATATATATATATATAATGCCTATAAAAGAATATTTCATAATTAAAAACGGTAATTTTGAGACACCTTTCAAAAGAATGTAAATAACGTAGAAACTTACCTGTCCCAGTAACTCGGCTTTTTTTTATTTTAGAAATTTCCCGCCGAAATGAGGCTAATAAAGATGCATTTTTTTTACATTCTTCTAAATCAATAATGTTTAAACTTTGGGAAATTTCTACCCAGGCGTCTTCCTTTTTAATTTTATTATAATGATGCCGATGTTTGGCTTTCCACAACACATCTTTTCGTTGATAAACGTTAATAAGTTCCATGCATTTTTCTTCTGTCCACTCCATTATTAAAATAACATAAAACACTCAGAATGGAGAAAAACTTAAGACCCCACTTTACTGAGGCTCACTAACAAATTTCGGTATGCCGATTTGTATAAACCCGTCCAAACCTGCAAACACATTCGCGCGCATTTCCTTTGATGTCGGAGAAAAAACCGACAAGTGATGGGAACACTGCAAACCGTTTGCCGAATGGTCAGGATTTGCGAACATATTTGCAAACGCGTTCGTAGCCCCGTGTTCTGATTGCCGTTCGGTTCGTGGTTCTGCTTTATAGTAAAAAAACTAAAGCCATTTTTTTTCTAGACTAGGTAAAATATTCTACACCTTCGTCACACAAATCAGGAGTGGTATACTAGATTCCTTGCGGTAATTGTGATAAAAAATATATAGGGGTCACAAAAAATGAATTAGTCAGGCGTTAAAAATTATGAAAAATTATTTGTTTTGCATCCCATGCATGACTTACTAATTTGCCTCTCTCTCAACTGTTTGGCTGTTTAAATTCTTGTATTTACAACCACTTGTCCTTTTAGGCCCTGATGATGTTTATGCGTTGAATAAACGAAACGTTGGTAAAAAATTAGAGAGTTAGTCATTTGTCTTTATCCGACAATCCAGTCAGCCTTATATTCAGTAATATCAGTCGGGGATCTCGCTTTGGTACCAATTTAAATGCCATATGGTACCATCTTAGTTTCATGAATGTTTTGTGGAACCATTCAGATTAATGCAGGTCATTCATTGTTAACATATGGACAGTTTTTAAACCACCATTCAAGTCACACGGGTACTTTGAGTTCGTGATAGTTTCATACCATAAAACCACAATAAAACTGGCAATGAATGAAGATTTATCGTGGATTCATGATGTATTCCTGGATAGCGCTATCAAATCGAAGCATCAATCTATTTTTTCCCGAATGTCAGTTGCAATAAGATGTGCATTAGAAATGGATATTAATTCGAATCATTTTGGGAATAAATCAAATCTCACAATACGATTTATGTGATTTTTTTCTCATTCTGTTATTTTCGCATGATATTTTTAACGGGTTATTTCAGGTAGATTTTATAGAAATACTACCCGTTATATACATAAGCCTATCATTGCCCTCAGATCCCAAAAATAGACATAATTTATCTATTCTCGGAAAAAAATGTATTCAAACAAAACCGTCTCATGACCTCTCTGTAGTTATATCAATCATAAAGTAATGAGATAATTTTTATATATTTATGCATCATTTCATTATCAAAGACAGGTAGGTGGATAAATTGGTCGCATTGTTTGGGAATAACTGTCATTTCTGTGTTGAAGCATCAACACAAACCTACCTGTGTCAACTCCTACCTGTGCCATCATTTGGAATTTGGAAAGATTTAAAAGTCATATTTCATGCTTATTTTTAAGCTCTTATATTTATTTATATTTGATTAAATATTTGGGGATTTTCTCGGTAATGCCAGTAAAATAACACAAAAGGCTGGAAATAGAATGAAAACAAATTGTGCATCTTCATTTTCAGTTATAGCACAATGGATTTTCGCAGAAAATTGCATAGATATCCTAAATTTTGGAAATAATGGAGAATCAAGGAAACTTCTCCACATCATATTGTTTTTTATGTTTTCATTTGAAAGCAATCACTAGTGGATTCACATAAAAATCCAATATTACTAAGTATTTCCCCATTTGTTGAAAGATATTCGTAAGTCTCATCTGCAAATTAGTTTTTATACAAACATGGTATCATTTGGAAAATGATCTCACATAGGTAATTCAATCAGAAAAAAAAGTAACCTCATGATTTGGTTTCATAATAGTTTCCAGCACATTGTTAGTAGTCTAAATATGTAGCAGAACGTTTTTATGATAAAATTAAAAAATAATCCGGGGAACCTTTTCTAGGAGTGGGCCCTCCTAGAGTTATAGAAGCTTTATGGTAGTTCCTATGATGGTTATACAGCAGAACACTTAAATCACGGCTGTCAATATTTTAAATTCGAAGACGCCTTGAGAGCTGCCTTGAAACTTGAATTCTCAACACCAACAGAAATGCAACGTGAATGTTTGATCGATTAAACTGTTCAGAACTATTTGAATGGACTTTTGAAACATGTTCCATTGCAAATCAGAAGAGATGTGTGGTTTATGCATGATGGCGCTCCTGCTCATTTTAGTTTGATCATGCGGGACCACCTTAACCATATTCTTTTCAATAGATGGATTGGTAGAAGGGGGCAGTATTCATAGCCAGCGCCATCTCCGGATTTGAATCCATTGGATTTTTTCTGTGGAGGCATCTCATAAGCTTTGTTTACGCTACACCTATTCACACAAGAGGTGACTTATTGAATAGAATAACATTACATTGTGAAGCCATACGAAACGATCCTGGAATGCTGTCAAGTATAGAGGCGATGTCTTCCCAGAATTCGAAAATGTATTGAGGGAGAAGGGGGTCACATCGAGCAGTTTTTGTAGTGGATTTTTCATTTCTGTTTGCTCTTTCGGATGGCGATTGATATTTAGGATATGAGTTTTGTTTGCTAAGTGAAAGTGTTTGCATTATTGAAATTTGTAATGAAGATTTTACCCATTATTCCTATTGTCACTTATAATTGCACAAGAGGTTTGCATTTTTTCGGGTAAAATTGGGTTGTTTAATGAGAAAGTGATGCCTAGCAATTAGACGAGAAAAACTGACAACTATTAGGTTGACAGTTTTTCGAGTCAAGTTGCTAAAGGAAACAGTTTAGAATTTGAACAACACAAATGTACCCGATATCAATACAAACATCGAGTGTAATTCGGCAGGACAATTTGATGAATAAGAAATTTAGAGACATATCAATGCAAACTTTATTTATTTTGGCAACCAACACCGCGATAATTGATAAACGAATGAATAAGTGAAGAAACCACTAGTGCTTTGTTGCTGGAAAAGTTGCAGCTAACTTTTGCCGCTGTCAAACTGACAATTACCTTGTAGCATATGCGATTAGTGAGTTGAATTGTCATTAAAAATAAATCTTTTCAAATAATGATGGACGTCTCAGGTTGGATGTTAACGAATAAAAGTGCATTGTTATAAAAAATCCTTGCTCCGGTCGACTTACACACAAGTAATTTTAATCAGGCAAAATTGTCACTCATCCTAGAGCATGAATTATTGCCGGAAATTTTTTGAGAATGAGAATGAATTTTTAAAGAAAATTCATGTACTAGACAAATTTCCCGCAATTAATTCAAGCACGTGGGGGATTCGGTAAGAAAATTTGATACCGGAATTATATTCAAATAGAAAACATTAAGTAAATATTTATTTTGACGTTATTCACAAATAAATAGAAGGCTGTGTGTAATGGAAGTTTTAGGGGAGATTTTTTTCTGAATTTCCCCGTTTCTTAGTAAAATAAAATATATAATATCAGATAAACTATTATTTAATTCTCTTACTAGGTTTCAGGAAATGTTAATATTGACTAAAAATAGAAGTGGATACGTTCGTATTGCGGGAGATATTTTTTTCAGATGAATTTTTATATAAAATTGATTGACTTCATACAATTTTCTCACTGGGTTTCAGGGAAATTTCAATATTGATTAAAAATGGAAGTGGATGTTCGTATTGCGGGATATTTTATTTTTATTTTTCCCGTGCCCTAGTAAAATAAAATTTATAATATTAGATACATTATTATATAAAAATAATTGATTTCATATAATTGTCTAGTAGGTTTCAGGGAAATGTCAATATTGACTACAAACAACGGTGATATACAGCAAAAAATATATAACTATACCTATACATATTTTTTTTATTTTTTTAATTTAAAAAAATTAAGATTAATTATTTTTAAATAATTCAAAATCGGGATATTTCATTCTCTATTCTAAATAGAATGTTGTCGGCGTATGTTGCCGGTTAAAAAATATTTTGTAAAGTTAGCCATGGATTTGACATTCACTATTCCTGTCAATCAATATTTTATTTGTGGCATTATAGGTTCCTCAAAACATTGTATACAATCAAAAGTTAGTAAAAAAGTGATAATAAAATGAACTTCCAATCGTATGAATTGTGTTCCTTTTGCAAAGGATCACAGCACATTAAAATGTACCATAAAAATGTAAAATATCTAATATACCTGGTGGAAGAATCTGGATTAAATCCTGAGCAAGAAAACTTATTTAAAGAGATTGGCAACATTATGCGTGATATTGTGCCTTTTTTTGGACACAAATCTAATACTCAAAGAAATAAACTGGCGTCTCAGTATTAGTTTTATTTTATGAAACACAGGCATATTGGTAAAAAAAACACCGGTTCTGTGTTTTATCCACCACTTATGAAAGAGGAGGTAAAAGTGGAATTTTTGAAGAATTTAAAATTAATTAATGATATTATAGAATGTACACCTTAATAAATTGCTGTAATATTTCCCACTTATAAAGTGAGAGAATAAAAAATATTGTCAATATTATTTCAATATTATTTTTGTCTAATTATATGATAGCTGTCATGTGCCGGGAAATTTCCACTTATTAATGTTACGTCTACATGCTAATGTGGATGAAAAATTTTCAGAAAATTTGCTGGTTACCATAGTAACAATGTCGAAATAGCGCATCTGATTGGTTGGAAATGACTGGTATAAAATTTTCCAAGAAATTAATTTATTGAAAAATATTGAATTCGTCAATCAACGAAATTTGGTTGATTTTCAATATTCACTTCTAGATACGACATAAAAACTAACATTTTGTTTCGCTTTCAAAATCGAAATTTTCATGTATTGCATATGACTATTGCCTTCAAAACACTTTTATTAACACAAGAAGTTGTTTTGAATAAGTGAATTATCCCCCATACGTAAATTGGCAATACAATTGAAAAATTACGTAAAGGCTATTAGATGGATGCTTTTGTTGTATTGACAAATTACCGATAATATATGTGAAGTGGTTAATGTGTTTAGATAAACGGTGTACATTGTGGCAGCCTGAACATTCCTGTAGCCATTTACAATATAAAAAAGATTTTATCTTCTTTTTTCATTATCATATTGGAAATAGCAGCTGAGAATTATCAGATTCCTTCACTATGAACAATGTAATGCAAAGAAATTATAAGATTTTATAGAAATGTGTTAACTATGAATTCGATTGGGTGAACAGTAAACTAAACTTTTCAATAGTCCGATCTTCAACTGTTGAGAAATAGTGCGTAATCAAAACTATTTGATGTTGTGACAGATATTACCATTGAACTACAAATTAATAAGTAATTCTAAGATATGAATGTGCATCCTTCCTTCATCATCCTCAAAATTAAGGACTTTGTACTTTTCTGCAAAAACATGCGTTTGATTTCTCGTCATTTCTTTTGAACTAACTATTGGATTGTCTCCTTCTTAACGTTTTTTATGACAAACATGTTCTTGTGACTAGGTCACATCAAGTTGATGAAATTCTCCGTGAAATGCATAGCCCACTCTTTCAGTAATCGTAATGATTCTGATATATGAGTGTGTAGATCCAATGGTGTATTTTTATTGCCATTACTGACAAAATCCCGAAATATTTGGTGAAATAAATGTCGCCTAAAATATGACTTCTTAGTCATTCCAAATTTCAACTGATGGGCACAGGTAGAAGTTGCTATGTATATTATTTTTGTTGTCCCTTTAGTCATTATCGGAACGACAGTTATCCACAAACAATGCAACCGATTTTCCCATCTACCTCACTTGGTAACGATAATGAAAGAATGTATGAAGTACACAATGATTATCACTTTACTTTAGGATTGATACAATCATAGAGACGTCATGCGAATGTTTTGTCGGTGAAATAAATGAAAATTGTCGAGATTACATATTAAACTCTGTCTATTTTTAGATTCTGGGGCCTAACTAGGCTTTGATAATAACAAAAAAATAAAAATTATTCAGTCCAAATACATTTATTTCTACAACCTTCCCCATACCCAGTGTTGATTTTTCTCATGGCAACAATACGCCAATTTTTAGTGAATTCAAATAAGTTGGTTGGTTTGAAGAGGTGTATCCGTATTCGTTCTGATTTGCCATCACAACAATATACTTTTTCATTGAATTTCAGTTTGGTTCAATATGTGATGTGAGTTATACCTTGTTCTTGGACATTTCATTTACTGGTCGACATATTGGTTAAGTGAGGAATTCCAACACATATTTCCTTTACGTGATCGTGACAAATTCGTTCAGAATTGAAGCCTTCGACTTCTTAATCTGTTTTGACGCAGACAGCTCACGTCTACAGCGAGAGCGAAAGCTATTCCTAGGCGTTTGTCGATCGTTTTGTTTTTATTACTTCTGAATTTGTGGTAGGCTAGTGGCACATCCCCTTTTCCATGCACTGTGCGAATTGAACCTTTTTTGTATGCTTCATTTGATTCTGATTTTCTTTTCTTCAAATTCCAATGTCACGTCACTTTGTTAGGGCAGCTCATTTGTTATTAGTATATTATGGAAACTTGGAAATTATTTAGTTTAGGTTGTATTTTCCAAAGCAGACTTATTTTATATTGACTCTGATAGAAATTATATGTTACTACGAGCGCAAGTGGAAAAATAAACCAGTCAAAAACCTAACCTCTATCAAAATTGCCCTCTCATTAATGTGGATAAAAAATGTCGTGTTTGATAACTGGGATGGTATGAATAACTGACACTGTATATCAAATTGAATGTGGAATAAAAAAAATATCAGACTATATTCACGCCACCGTAACATCAGACCTAGCCACCACCTAATTGCTCGCTTCTTCACAATGAAAGACTATTTTACAAGAATAATTCTTACATTTAAAACCCACTTCTAGTTGTTCGATCAACGTGAACTTTGGCAGATATTGATAATTCCGGCGACAATGCATTATGGAATTTTGCTAGAGAAAAAAAAATGGTAGCTCCAATATGACGCTGATACCTTGGAAATGTGGCAAACCTTTGGTGTGGGACTTTACTTGTGCTGACACAGTTGCAGCGTCTCATTTAGCAAATACTTCCAAGTCCGCAGGTGCTGCAGCAATATCCAGCGAGAAATTGAAAAGAAAGAAATATCAAAATCTTGGAAATAATTATCTTTTCCATCCAATAGCTGTCGAAACTTTTGGTGTCTTTGGCCCTGAATCTCTGTCTTTTATTCATGAAATTGGAAGGAGAGTGGGCCGCGCTACAAAAGATAAACGTTCAACGTCATTTTTAATACAAAGAATTAGTATAGCAATTCAAAGGGGCAATGATTCTTTTGTAATGGGTACAATTCCTCCATCGCATCCACTGGATGAATTATTTTATCGTCCCAATTTTCCTACGAGATACATATCAGTTATCAAAGATAATCACTCAGTACTTTCCAAAAAATCAATATCAGTTTCTCTATCACCTTCTTTGAATCACAGGAACAATGAACCTATGGATTCTTCGTTAAACATGAGTGAGCATGCCATACCACCAAGAGACTCCATTTCTACATTTGGCGTAAGAGGATTGAAGAATGTAGGAAATACCTGTTTTATGAATAGCATGATCCAGTGTCTCTCGAACATCAAGGTTTTGTTGGAATTTTTCAAGAATGGTTTTCGTATGGAGGATTTGAATACTACTACATCGAGAATGAAAGGAAATTTAGTGAAATCTTTTATATCTTTGATGAAAAATATCTGGAGTCCTGATTCTTCTCGAAAAATGGTGGATACTTCACATTTCGTCCGTCTATTCAGAAATGTTGCTCCTTCCTTCGATCATAACGTCCCAGCAGATTCGGAAGAATTTCTAAGATACCTTCTGGTAGGTTTACATGAAGATTTAAACAAGGCGAGTGCAGAGATTCATCCATCACCAAACGATTTTGTTATCACGAATGATAAGCAGAAAGCTTCCATTTCTTGGACAAGATATCTGTCTACTCATAATTCCAAAATTGTGGATACATTTGCTGGTCAGCTGAAGTCTATATTGAGATGTACTTTTTGTAATTACTGCTCCGTTACTTTTGAACCTTTCTGGGTACTTTCAATCCCTATTCCAGACTTGCCAAACGAAGTCGTGAATTTAACACAATGTATTGAACTGTTGACAGAAGAGGAGACTTTGACTAACGATGCGAGCCCATACTGTTCAACTTGTGGAATGAAAAGGGAATTAAAAAAGATGATTCGTATGCAAACATTTCCAAAAATTTTAGTTATACATTTAAAACGTGTTTCTCCGACTGATGGCAGTACATTGGACAATGTGATTAATTTTCCCACACAAAATTTGAATTTGGACCAATATTCTGCTCAGGATGGAATGAATACTCTTTATAATATCTACGCCATATCTAATCATAGCGGCAGCATTTCCAATGGACACTATACTGCATATTGCGAACACCCTTATTCTTCGATGACTGCCGTGTATTTTCCAAGATTGATTTTCTCAGCTCCCAGGGAGCATGTGTCCTTTTCTATGAGAAAGTTGATGATCTGATTTCTGATGGTGTTGTGGGTTTTTCCGGGTTTTCCTCCAACTGAAACAGCAAATGCGCCATCACTTCGAGTCCCGGGCTTCAATCAAGATTTTCATCTTGATATTATTTTATATTTAAAACTTTGCTTTTGTAGTTTTTAGTTCTGAATAAAGTTGCGGGAAGATCTTGAGGTTCTAATACTCGTATCCTCCGAAAATGCTTTGATTCAGAAGCGACTGGAAATATTCAACTATGTTATTGATATGACTCCGTACAGGGTGTTGTTTAGTTGAAAACCCCACACTTTAGTTTACTTTGGTTGAGATATTGTTACCAAGCTTATGAAGGGCTATACTGGGTGTGAATAATTCATAATTCGATTTTTATCGAGCGGCAGATAAGAATTATCCTCCCAATATATAGATGTTATAGATCTTTAGAGAGCTGGAATCGTTCAAATTGTGTACCTCGCTAATCTAGTTGAGGATGCTACGCATCAAAGCACTTATAAAAACAAACTATATTGATAAAAATACTTCGTTACAAACAAATAACACACTGTATGGTATGACATTCTAATCAATACAACTTCAGTACTTCCATAGTACTAAATACATGTTCCAAAAATGTAATTCCACCTGGATAATAATTGTTTTACAACTGGCAGTGAGTTGTATCAAATTTTTTCGTCACTTTATAGAGGAGCTGAGAATCTAACAATTTCAAAATGACCTCAAGATGAACAACAATTTCCCATACACAATAATCTGTCTAAACCAGTTATGAAATGAATCCGGGATTATAGCCCGATTCCATTCAAAATTGGTGTGTGGTGGTTTTTGGCGTCGAACATCATGATGTTTTTATCAAAATTCATGAATTCAAGATGGCGGCTCCAAGATGGCGACGAGTTTTGTTATTATGGCCCGATTCCATTCAAAATTGTTATGTGAGTTTTTTTTGGGTCGGAGATTATAAATTTTTGTCAATTCAATAAGATGACGGATTCCTACCGAAAAAAATTGAATAGAAATTAAAAAAAAATTACGACAAGCTTCTATACAAATACACTAATGAGGAAAAATAATTTCTTCAATTGTTTAACTCAGGTTATTCTATGAGTAGCAGATTCAAAAGCTTGCCGCGAATATAAAATAGGTATTTTTGACTCTGCTACTCACAGAATAACCCAAGTCAAACAATTAAATAATGTTTTTTCCTTTTAGTGCATTTGTATGAAAGCTTGTCTTGTGTTTTTTTATTATTTTTTACGTAACCTCTTTTTTTCAACTTGTGTTTGGAATCTGTCAACAAAAGTTGACAGTAACTAAAATGGATAATCAAGTTTGCTTTTATGATTGGTCTTTGTTCGCAACACAGATATTGTTTCTGCAAAACTGAGTCTATCCAGTCCCTAAAGGTTGTAACGGGTTTTTGTAAGGTCGGAAATTCTACGGCTTAAACGGTCCCTAGAAGGGTACGTTACTTATGACGCCAAAGTAATATAAAGGAAATATGTTGCTATCTCAACTTTGAATCTCGGGCGACAGATTTTATAGTGGTTCACTTCACGCACTAGGGTAGCAACAGATGGGCATACAGTATGTCCAGGGCACTGGTATTTTGACAATTTTTATACTCTTCAAAAGACTGTGGGCTTCAATTACAATATTTGATACTGGACACCGGTTGCATTTATATCCACAGAGAGACAGACAGACAGAACCGTCATCACACTAGCAGACAGACAGAGCTGTCCTTACACTACCCTTGAAACTGGTATATTCAATCTTGGTTATAGCAATGTCTTACAATTTTTTATAGATATATTTTTGTATACAAAACAAGGTTCTCAGTCTGGCAGCCTTACTTATGTGTAATAACACTATACATATTTATACTGCAGGTGAATCGGTATTACCACAATAATATCCTTATATTACAAAAAATGAATACTAATATCTACACTGTTGGTAACTCAGTACCACCACAATAATAGTCTGAGATTTCCAGAATTGAAACTATAACTCCAGTTTTAGGAACAATTATATAGTAATTTTGGAAAACGCTTATCGATATCTTTCGAATCTTTGGAACGACATTTGCTATAATCACGTTTCGGTGAGGATTCAGAAAGTGATTTGTCTAGGTTTTGGCAATCAACTTTTCCCTTCCGAATTAAACTCTCCTTACTCTCAGACATATCCCAGACAGAGATTAACATATCTTTTTGGAAAATTCCTAAAATGTGCTGGTGGGGAAAATTTTAGATATTCCTCGAATATTCCATGAGAAATATTCCCGGAATATCGAGGATATCCCATGAATATTCCAGAAAGAATACTCCTGGAATATCCTCTGGGAATATTCCTTGTATATCCAGAATATACCTACAATATTCCATGAAAATTCCAAATTCCATGAACATTTTCAATATTCCGAGAATATTCAAAGTGATTCAGGAATATGATAGTAATACTCCTTAAAATCCGAAGGGTTTTCAGAACAGAATAAACATTCCCTGAAATTTCAGAAATTAGGAAAATAAAGAAAAATACAACTGTTTCCCCACATGAGTATCCTCAAATTTATATCTTGAATGGCACCTTTACATCAATAATATGAACTTCTACAATTATGCCTGACAATGCAAGCAATGTATTTGCTTACATTCGTCAAGAAACGAAACTCCATTTCAAAAATTATTTAGTAGTGCAATACGTAATTGTTTTCCTCAGAGTATTTGTGGATTGGAATTGCAGGTTCCACTCAGAAAAAAAACATTTGATTTCCACATACTGCGCAACCCTCTCCTACAATTAAATAAAACAACATGAATTTGAACAGCTCTATTTCTATATAGTTATAATAATAACACATATTTTATCAACCCGTTTCTTCTGTCACTACGGGGATATCTCTGAAAAACAAGAATTGCAAGATCGAACTACTGCTATCTGAATCAGAAAAACTTGAATCCATTCTATCACTAATAGTTTCAACTTGATTACTTAACTATTCTTTTGCATGCTGTGACGGAGTTTGTGTAAAAATTGCATTAAGAATATTTTCAGTTTCCTATTGTACTTCCTTATACCAAGCACTCCTTCTTTTTCTTCAAGGCATTTTGTAGAAAACGCCTTGAAAATGAAGTGATCAGTGATATACAAATGAAATGAATGAAACGAATGGTAACTTTAAAGTGTACTTACCACACTGTGGTGATTATTAAGAATATTTGTTGAACAATTCCAAACACAGTAGTTTCACATACATATATGCAAAAGTAACCCATACCAGTAAAAAAACAAAAGATGTCAAATGTCAATTCAAAATGCAATCAACTTTACAGCTCTGCCATCGGGTTAAGCTACGACTACCGGATGAACGACAGACGCTGACGCGCGCGGAATGGTTTTGATTGATCGTAAAGGTGCACCTCGATATTTTCCGACCAATTATAATTTGGTCAGTACAGTAGGGAATTTTTGTCAGCTTGTAAATGGTTGTGTTCATTCCATATAAATAAGGGAGGATGTTCCATGAATACACAATACAGAATATTCAATTTTGATTATTCTATGAATATTCATACATGATCATTCCATGAATATTCACACGGGAATATTCTATGAATATTCATACAGGAATATTCTCACGAGAATATTCGTGGTACATTCTCCCGAAAACATTCCAGGAATATGCTAGAAGCATGTGAATATTCTAGGAATATTCCATGTATATTCGGAATATACTCTTCTTTTTTCGGATATTTAGAGAATATTCTAGGAATATTCCGTGCTGTCTGGGAAACTTCATAACTTCCACTCTGTTATTCCCTGAGCTTTACGTTCGAACTAACCCTAACTTTAATACTCCACGCCGCCTCTTGTTCTAGGCCCATATGGTGATAATTCCATTTTCCCAATGATTTTATATTCCTCGACAATTGTTTTCGTTCGGCGATTCCTCTGAACTCAACCGACTGTTTTATTTCCTTTGTTTTAACTACAGACATAAAAGTTATTTCCATCAAAATTGAAATAAAATTCACTTAGTGGAGCAACAAACAAACGGATATTTACAAAATCACCTTCAAGAATCGGAGGATGAATAATCTTCTGAAACATCCCGGTATCGGTGCTATTTCATTTTGTGAATCAAACAAGTATTTTATGGGACTAATATTACCTGTTTATATATCTAGGCCGTTTTTCGAATTTTGTTATTCAAACACGAAATTATTCTGAATGGTTTTCCATTATAGAACACCTGCGAGAGCAAAAATAATAATAACAGTCAAGAAATACTTGTTCTGGAGAAAAATATTTACACTTCACTAAATTTATTGATCGAAAGATATCGTAAAGAATGCACTTTGAGCACCACCAAATTCCTGTGAGTTTCAATAGTAAAATAAAATTAACCGGAGGGCAGCAGAGATAAATTTATGAATATCAAAATATTTACACTTCACCAAATTTGTCAATCGGACAAAAAAAATATCGTACGGCTTTACTTTGAACACAATCAAATTTCTCACTTACGGATACTGATTACACCTCGGAAGTAAAGCAGGAACAAGAGCCCCACGGGCCCACGGCAGCAGGCGCGTGCTGGAGCGATTTTAGGGCCCGGAAAATAATTCCCTTACAGGGCCCCCCATGTCTTGAAATGTTTGTCATTTATTCAAATTAATTATTCGATTAATTGTAAGAGTTTAATTGAAGCTTTTTAAAAACTGATACACAATAATCAACATTGGTAATTATTAAAAAATAAAGAAAATAGAGTTTTCCGACGACCTACCTGAAATACGTATCATTTCGCACTGTAAACTAATACACAAAATAAGATATTTCGCACCAGTGCGAAATATTTCCTTTCGCACTAGTGCGAAATAAAATATTCATCTCCACGCTCTGCGATTGGTGCGATTACCTAATACAGTTAACTATACTCTGATTTTTACTCATAGGTAGCTGTGACAATGACATATCTACAAACGAATTCATAACATTATAGTGTCAATGTGATTTACCAAGTAGATAGGTACCGAATCGTATAATTTGTTCAGTTTTCTTTGCTGCAATGTCATCCGACGATAAAATGGTAGATTCTACTCCCCCAGAAGTATGCAATTTAGCAAACGAAGCAACGAAGCAATTGTTGACGACTGGGCTATACAGGGTGTTGTGAACTAACCCACCACACCTGTAATACCAGACGTTATTCGGTAGGTTGGAAAAACAGTATTAAAAGCATCGACTATATGAATATAGTCGAACCGGATATGATATATGGAGCGGCCTACAAATATCACTATCCTTTCTTTCAATACCGGAACATGGGTTGTTTATTCAGGAAATACTACCGTTCAGAAAGATTCGAACTAAACAATTATTTGATAAAATAATAATGCACTCATAAAATGTTAAAAATGTATATATATATATATATTTAATAAAACTACACAATTTTCAATCGTCTATGGACGTATGATAGGCAACAATATTCGTACAATGAAAACGAAATTAGCGTATTGGCAGATAATTCTGCAGTGGCTTCACAATAGAAATAATTTTAATAGAAGAACAATCTTGAAATTCAATTGCTATCAACGACTAACAATACTTCTCTTTTTGAGATCTTTGTAATCTTGAAAACTATGGACATACTTTATAGACACATACACATTTTAAATGGGTTGGGTTTTGCCATAAACATAAATACAGAAAAACAAACATGAGACTCACCCTGTTTAACACTTATTCACTGGAGTAGTTTTAAACGGCAATTAGCTTAGAAGTTATTATTATCAGTTCGTTTTCTCCCGCGTCGATCGGTTATTCTAATTAATTCGTCCGGTATTTCCGTATACAGATAAAGTTTTTCTAAGTGATCGTGAACCATTGAAATTGCGGAATCCCGTTACTATCTCTGTTTTGGAAGCTTTTACAATTTGTGGAAACTATACTGTTCACTCGTGTTTTTACTAGGAGCTTCAATACTTGATTTGAATCGGCTGAGTTTCTATGTTTGCTGAAGTTAACTACACTGGTTTGGAAACTCTCATTATTATTGCGCGATACTGTAATTAGTCTGACTTTTTAACCTAACTTTTGAGAATGGCATATTCTCGGGTTCACTGTGGAATAGCAAATCGAACTGCTTTATTGTTGACATGAAACTCACGCTTTTATATGATCTTCAACACGGGAGCTAGTGGGCGGAGCTTAGTGTGTTTTATGAGTATTTTAACGAGGTGACATCGTAAAACTGATAATGGGTCTTGTTTGTCTAACCCGTTCTCGCTTATCTTGGATCTTGGATAATATTTTACTGAATGACAGGTATTTACGATCGCTGGCGCGTTATCGCTGAGTTAATGACCAACAAGTGTGTTTATGAATTTCAGAGGTGTCTCGATTCCCGGTGATTTATAAGTTGTTTACCTCCAGTAACGATGCGGGGTGGTGATACATCGCGTTATCTCGTCTTTCAACTGCTCAGTGTTTATCGACTTAGGACGGGTGTTTTGGTAATTATTTAAACTGACTTCCTTATCTCGCTGTGACTGTAACGGGTAGCAATAAAAAACTTTGTTTTGCTCTCCTAGATGAGTCATGTAAGCATTCGGTATACAATGGTTACGTCTTGGTAATTATCTTTAAATGCATTTCTGTAATTACAGGGCATAACATTCGACCCAACCCTCAAAAACAAAAACTTTGACAAACTCAAATTTTTTTCGAATAACAACTCTTTCACCTACAATAAGCAAAATGTTTTAACTTTCTGAAATGTAATCCTATTCTAGCGCCAAATTTTATAAGTCTTGCTTTGACAATTACAATAGATTACTGTTTACATCTTCTAGAGGATAATTATAATCTATCCCCAAATTTATTAACCTCACTGCTCAGTACTTAATTCTAATTTTCTTAAAAATAACATGCAAATAATCATGCAAACACACAATAAAGTCTTTTTCTTCCATGGGGTAATTTCCATACTGTAAGGGTATGTACTCGCCTTCTTCAACGAGGGGATTTTCTCACTTCTATTCCGGTGGGCATCAATTTAACTCTAGCCGTTGGATCCTCTGGGAATTTTTCCTGCTACGCCGCTGGGTAAGGGTACGTAGAAGCGATACGGGACGATTTGTTCCTTCTTTATCTTCTCTAACCATCTGGTTTTTGGGGATTGTAGGGCCTTCCATACGATTTCGAGTCAGTGATCCGTGATATTTAGTCGGTATCGGGGCTAGACAGATAACACAGCCTGTGTTTTCTGGTTCAGTGGCAAGTGCATTCGTTGGCGTAATGTTGTAAATGGTGTTCGGTTTCCGGTGGTCAAACGGTGGTAATTCATTCGTTTAAAAATTTCGTTCCTGGGACTCCTATTTGTGCGGTACCACTTAACACAGGTGATTTGCTTGGTGAATGGTGTTTACTGAATTCTGTGCGGAGTGCTTGAACTCAAACCACACTGTGAATTCGCAATGCTCTAGAATCTGCTGGTCTCATCATTTCGCTTCGCCATGCTGGATTGTCCACTACTATCTTTTCAGAGATATTTTCTTGGGTTTCAACAATAATAGTCCACGATATTCCTATCAAAACCTTCCATATATGCGCGGTTAGTAAATTTTATCAATATTTTTACTTAGTTACTGTACAATTGTAAACGTCGCGATGTTCTAGTGTGAATATTCTACAAATCCGTAAACCATTTTCCGAAAATCGTGATTATATTATTTCTCTGTATTATGTAACTCGGCGATTCGATATTCTATAACTGTTTCTATTTGCATTAATTTTCATAACATATCGCGTTTGTGGTTTTTATAGCCTGTAATCCGTACAGTGTTTCATTCTAGTTCTGTCGACCATTCTTCGTTTTTTCTATGACCTGTAATGAACTATATCCGTCTCAAAATAGCTTTGCTTGAAAATTCCGGGGAATTTACTATCATTATTTTACATCAGAACACTTGATAAAATTGTCTCTGTTTGCGTTTCCCGTTTTGCGTTGATTCCCTTATATATTTTTTTTTAGTTTGTTCCCGTACTATGATACAATTAATTTAGTTCCGTTTTTTCATTAAAGTATCGGGGCAATTCGTATTATTATTCATTCCAATTTTTACAAGTTCCTCGTAGCTATAAATATGTTTTGGCAAATTAACCTTCAGGGATTTTTTTCAATTTTTCTGCGTCTTTTGCAGTCTGCTAAAACTATAATAATTACCATACTATATATACGTTCCTACATTCTGGTGCATACTGAAAATTTTCTTGTTTACTGATATCTAGATGATTGAACCAAATTTTTCATGGGTGTCTTTTGAACAGTGCCGCGTGTCATGGGTTGTGTAAGGGGGAATTTATTTTCAGAAATGTTTTCTTCATTTTCTTTGGACATTTCGTTTGGCTGACATTTTCCTATATTTTCGGCATTAACTATTGGTAATTCATCTGGCATATTTTCTTGAGTTTGAACTAAAACTTGATCTAATTTTACCTCATTTTCTTGTGTCGCTTGTCTGCTGCTTTCATTCCTATACTTGTTGAATCGATCAGCGGATATTATTTGACTCTGTGTTTCTCCCACTGGTTGAATTTCAAAATTAACGTGCGATGTCTTTTTTAAATTAGATTTTCCTTTCTGTCTGGCTAAAGTTCTAATCTTTTTCACTTCGGGGTTTATTTCTTTCTTTACTGTCGTATCTATATTAAAATCTTCTCCTATGCTTCGTTTCTCGGCGTTAAAATCCATTTTCTGTAATACTTCGTAATTTCGTATCTTCGGAGTTCACTATACTTTTTGCTTGAACTTTACCTACATTCAAAAATCTGGGCGGTAGAATTTTGTCCTTAGGCAAGACATTTTCATCCTTGTGATTTACGACTGTAGAAAAAATCTTATCTTTGGCGACTGTTATTCCTAGGTGCTTGGCAGATTCCAACTTCCTGGTGGATAGAGCATCTCCCTTGGGTGATCTATCACTTAAACTATCTTCCAATGATTTACTATTTTCTCCATCGATCACCTTCCCTTGATTCCTTGATGCATTAACTGTTGCAATTTCCGTTCTTCCTGAATATGTCTGGCTACTTTCGGGAATATTTTCACTTTTAAAAACTTGCATACCAACTTTTTCCATTTTCTGACTATAATTTTCTCCATCCTCGCTGTAGTGCTGTATGGGCAATGTTCCGTTACATCTCTCCGTTTCTTCAGGCAGGAAATGCTCGTACCTATACGTATGCATTCCCACTTGTCGACTGTCACGTGTGACTATCGGTCCTAATGTACAGGGTGCGTCGGTTTTTCCATTTTCCATATGTGGCACTTTTCTAAATTCATCTCTTCTCTCTTGTTGCTCGTTTAAACGCATGTTTCGCTTTTCTCTTTTTCCAGACGATTTTCCATATTCTTCAATTTCAACTATTTCGTTGCAGACTAGCGTCTCCTTTAAATCACCAGTCGCTGACATCTTTGAAACTGTTTTTTCGAAACCTGGTGTCACAATTAAATCACCGGTCCCTGATATCTCTATTTGATTCGAAGTTGTACGTCTCGTTTCATGGCATGAAACTCTGTTTAAGAATACTTCGCGGATTGATTTGGGCGGGCCCTCCCTCTTCAATTCTAGTTTTTCTACAGAATTCCGTTCCATCAAATCTTCCATCATGGTAGTGACGTCTCTCAATCGTTTTTCTATCTCTTCAAATCTATTTTTCATCTCTCTGTTGGTCCTCCCGATTCGTTTGGCATATGTGTTGGATTTTCTTTTTCAACTCGATAATTTCCCCTGAAAAATACATTTGATTTTCTCTCCAATCAAGTTGCACGTCATATTTTCGTAAAAAATCTAATCCCAGTGTTATTTCAGTACTACGGTGATCATTTTCAACTATTAAGAATTCATGTTCAATAACTTTTCCTTCCTTTACTTTGATTGGCAATATAACCGAGCCAATATACTGAGTGAAATTTCCTTGTCCATTTCTGAGGTGATACGGCAAATCATAATTTAATTTCATACCTCTAACACTATTAATATGAGCCACTGATACTTGAGATCTCATATCTATGGATATATGCCTCAAAATTCCTGCTACTTCCAAATTAATTACATTTTTCTGTTCATCGTCGATTAGTATATTTTCCTCTTGCCTCCCACTATCTAAATAGTTTTTCCCGCAGCTTTCATCTGAGGCTTGTTGAAAGCTGCCATTCCATTTAAATTCCTGTTATATTTTGACCTTTTTCCATATTTTTTCCATTTATTGTCATTTCCATAACTATTTCCTGTTTGCTTTCTATAATTTATTCTCTTAAAATTTCGATAACCATTTCCTGTATGTCCTCGTTCATTCCTGTGCCCCTGAGATCGAAATCTATTTTCTTTCGAATTGTTAGAAAATTATTTTGAAACTATTTCTATTTGGACAACGATATGACATATGTCCGAATTCTTGACATGTTAGGCATACGCAGTTTTCATATAACAATCTCCTGCTGTTTTGACCTTTTCTGTTACAATGTGTGCACAATATTATATTCGCATTGAAAGTTCTGAAATTCATATTCGGTGTATTCGTAATTTGCTCAATTAATTCTTCTTTTTCTGCTAATGTGATGGCTTCTTCTGAACTGACAGGACTTTCAGATAAAACTTTTTTTCTAACAGGATCTAACAATCCAATGGCAAATTGAACCAAAATATCCTGCTCGAATTTTTGCTCTAATACATTGTCAATTCTATTATTTCCTGTGAGGTACCTTATATTCGCTGCACATATCTTTAATCTCATGAAAAAATTCCTAACTGATTCATTCGTTTTCTGATAACAATTCAAAAATTCTTTTTGTGCTTCTCCAGGTAATTTCAATTTGCTAAACTGCTTCAATAATTCCTTTTTAATTAATTGCCAGTTGTCGGTATTTTGTAAACTATATTCTGCTTCAATAAATAATCTAGCGATGCCTTTCAGTTTTAATCTAACTATAGAACTTATTTGACTGTCTGTCCATTTTGCTACAGCTGCCAAATTCTCAATTTCACGAATAAAATCTTTGATTTCTGTGGTACCATTATAAAAAGGAATATTATCCAAAGTGATACTAATTTGCGGTTCATACCTAACCCTCGGCACTGTTGTCTGAGTTTCCATGATTTAATTATTTTGATAAAAATCTCCATTGATTGAAAATAAAACTTCACTTGCTTTTTCGAATACTTCCTGAGTTTTTGATCGGTATAAACGCTATATCTATTTATTTTCCCAATATCGTGCTTGCAAAATAACAACGATATTATACTAAACTATTTTCACAATTTTTCTACTCATTTACTTCTGTTCAAATTAGTCTTTTTTCCACTGACACCCATTTGTAAAAATAAAAAATAAAATATTTATTAAAAAAAATTTCAAATTAAATTTTTGTTTGACACTTTTTTCTGTGGAAAATATCATATATGCGTTAATGTACTTCCTCAATTATTACCCCACACCTGACACCAATGTTGACGACTGGGCTATACAGGGTGTTGTGAACTAACCCACCACACCTGTAATACCAGACGTTATTCGGTAGGTTGGAAAAACAGTATTAAAAGCATCGACTATATGAATATAGTCGAACCGGATATGATATATGGAGCGGCCTACAAATATCACTATCCTTTCTTTCAATACCGGAACATGGGTTGTTTATTCAGGAAATACTACCGTTCAGAAAGATTCGAACTAAACAATTATTTGATAAAATAATAATGCACTCATAAAATGTTAAAAATGTATATATATATATTTAATAAAAACTGACACAATTCTATCAATCGTCTATGGACGTATGATAGGCAACAATATTCGTACAATGAAAACGAAATTAGCGTATTGGCAGATAATTCTGCAGTGGCTTCACAATAGAAATAATTTTAATAAAAGAACAATCTTGAAATTCAATTGCTATCAACGACTAACAATACTTTCTTTTTGAGATCTTTGTAATCTTAAAACTATGGATTTTAGACACATACACATTTTAAATGGGTTGGGTTTTGCCATAAACATAAATACAGAAAAACAAACATGAGACTCACCCTGTTTAACACTTATTCACTGGAGTAGTTTTAAACGGCAATTAGCTTAGAAGTTATTATTATCAGTTCGTTTTCTCCCGCGTCGATCGGTTATTCTAATTAATTCGTCCGGTATATTCGTATACAGATAAAGTTTTTCTAAGTGATCGTGAACCATTGAAATTGCGGAATCCCGTTACTATCTCTGTTTTGGAAGCTTTTACAATTTGTGGAAACTATACTGTTCACTCGTGTTTTACTAGGAGCTTCAATACTTGATTTGAATCGGCTGAGTTTCTATGTTTGCTGAAGTTAACTACACTGGTTTGGAAACTCTCATTATTATTGCGCGATACTGTAATTAGTCTGACTTTTTAACCTAACTTTTGAGAATGGCATATTCTCGGGTTCACTGTGGAATACCAAATCGAACTGCTTTATTGTTGACATGAAACTCACGCTTTTATATGATCTTCAACACGGGAGCTAGTGGGCGGAGCTTAGTGTGTTTTATGAGTATTTTAACGAGGTGACATCGTAAAACTGATAATGGGTCTTGTTTGTCTAACCCGTTCTCGCTTATCTTATATTATAATTGGATAATATTTTACTGAATGACAGGTATTTACGATCGCTGGCGCGTTATCGCTGAGTTAATGACCAACAAGTGTGTTTATGAATTTCAGAGGTGTCTCGATTCCCGGTGATTTATAAGTTGTTTACCTCCAGTAACGATGCGGGGTGGTGATACATCGCGTTATCTCGTCTTTCAACTGCTCAATGTTTATCGACTTAGGACGGCTGTTTTGGTAATTATTTAAACTGACTTCCTTATCTCGCTGTGACTGTAACGGGTAGCAATAAAAAACTTTGTTTTGCTCTCCTAGATGAGTCATGTAAGCATTCGGTATACAATGGTTACGTCTTGGTAATTATCTTTTAAATGCATTTCTGTAATTACAGGGCATAACACAATTGCTGCCAGAAAAATCAAAACAGAAGTATGATTTGGCGTACGATAATTTTATGGCATGGAAAGAAAGAAGTAACGCAAAAAGCTTCTCCGAGGTTGTTTTATTGGCTTACATAGGAGAATTGGGAAATAAGTACAAGCCAAGTACTGTCTGGTCAATATATTCTATGTTACGAACATCCTTGATATTTAAACATAACATAAAGATTGGAAATTACCTGAAACTGAAAGCGGTACTCAAAAGACGCTCAGGCAGATATAACCCAAAAAAATCAAATATTTAAAATTCCCAGCAAATCAAACAATTCATGGAGACTGCTCCGGAAGAGAAATATTTGTTAATCAAGGTATGTTTTGATTTGCATTTACAATTGATTTATTTAAAATTAGTTTTTTTTTTGAAGAATATTGAAATTCTACTAATTTACTACTAATATTTTGTATCAATAAATCGTTGTTATGACAAATAATATCAATTTCATTCAGTAGCTCAATGCGTCAATGTATCGACAAACACACAATATAGAATGTATGGCGTTGGTTCGAATCCTGACGGAGTACCTTTTTTTTCTTATTTGAATGTTTCATAATTAAGGAGTGATAATCATGTCACTTATAATCTCATTTTATAGTAGATATATTATACAAATTGCCTAAATTATATTTTTTTTTTTCAAGATAAATGTGTATTTTAATCATTCTAGGTTGCCTTAGCATTCGCTATAAACGGAGCTCTGAGACGAGCTGAATTGGCCAATGTGAAAATAAACGATCTGAATGATGTAACAACTGCATTAATTGTAAAGGTTCCGGACACCAAAAATAAAGTAACACGAACTTTTATATTAACAGGAACATTTTATGAAATATATAAAAAGTACGCTGATCTACGACCCAAAACCATGGTGGATAAAAATAACAGATTTTTCATTAATTACCAGAAAGGTAAATGTACCTCCCAGTTTGTGGGAATTAACAAGTTTGGTGCAATGCCCAAAGAAATCGCTACATTCTTGAAATTACCAAACCCAGAAAACTACACTGGTCATTCATTTAGGCGTTCTTCAGCCACAATATTAGTGGATAGTGGCAGTGACTTATCGTCTCTGAAAAGGCATGGCGGCTGGAAAAACAGCACAGTCGCAGAGGGCTATATTTATTGATGAATCAATCAATAAAAAAATGGAAATATCCAATCAAATAACCCAATCCATCGAACATGCAACAACCTTCACACCAGAACTATTCGGAACTAGCTCGGAATCACAATCAGTCCCTACTGCGAGACCATCAACCTCCACTACAGTTGTGGAAACTAATAATAATATTATGACGGGAATTAATAATCAAGCCATTCAAGGTTTGATAAAAGAAAATAATAGTATTCCGTTAGTACTGAACAATTGTTCAAATATTACCATCAATATTTTTTTTTCCAATATTTCATAAATACAGAGCAAAATGTACCCATATATTTTTGTTGAATGTTCAATATAATTTGTTCTCTTTGTGTGATACATCTTTCTTATATGCTTCTTCAGGCAATTGAATTGGTTTCCTGTAAAAATGATTTGTAAGTAGGTAACACAGTCATGCGAAATTAAAATCCGACATACCTATGTTTTTCATGTAGGTCGTCGGAAAAGTATAGTGTACAACTCGTGCGGAAATTGGATATTTCATACTCGTTTGACAAGATGATGAACCACTTGCCTACGGCTCGTGGTTCATCATCTTGTCAAACTCCTATTTTCCGCATTAGTTGCACAATATACTATTTCTTATTTCTAGTCAAACGTGAAAACGTAAGAAATGAATATTTAAGAAAAACCAAAACAAACTAATATTTCAACAAATAAACAAATATCTAGATACAAATACAAAACACAAATTCTAAAAATCGAAAATAAGGGAACTATTACAACTACTGTAATAGACTTTTGAACGCTTTACTGTTCTGGCACAATTTGTCAATAATAACTTTGGAAGTAATATCAATTCATATCAGATCCGCACGCAATGAGAAAAGAGGCTTCCGAAGTTTTAACACACCATAGAGGTTTTGCCCACTAGTAGAAGTAACGCGTTTTGAAGCAATGGCCCTTCAACAAGTTTATTGGACTTGACACATCTAAACAAATTTGCACATTTATACTGAGAAGAAATATCCATTGTGGTATCCATTGTTATGAAATATATTTTTGCTTGGCGAACTTCTTCTGAAACAATTTCAAGCATTTCGGAGGTGATTTGACAGTTTTATTGCTCAAAAAAGTTATTAAACTCCCCCCAACCTTTACTTTTATCAGCACCTTTTTTAAGTTTGCTTCTTCTGACAGCTTAATTGAAATTGTTTATCCAATATGGCAACGTATTCGGCTACTAAAAGAACAAGTTCCAAGAAGTTCCCATGATTTTCAGTGACATTTTCTAAACTATGAGCCGATTCGTTTCTATGACCAAAGGCAACATTTGCTTTCCCATCATTTTAATTATTTTAATTATTCTGACCAGTGCTGCTCTTCGGTCCATAACTTCCTGTCGACGAGGGAAACATTCCCAATTGAATATACAATTGAATATACCCTACAAGAGGTTATCTTGAATGATGGAAGATAGTGACTGAAGTTTATTTTCAAACAAATCAATTCCTGTCGATGTTTTGCTTGAACATTTCGATTAATAAAGTTTTCAATCGTTAAACCTGATTTCATCTTCATGTTACTCTCCACAGCATTATAATGACTTCGAGAATTTGGGTGCTCCGCTATTCGCTGGTATACGTGTTTCGATTCTCTAAATCCGTTGACAAATGTTGATTCAAAATAACTACCAGATACAAGGCCAACAGTACAATATAAACTCAACCATTTTCTATTTTCATTTGATTCTGGGTCACCACAAAGTGCTTTGCAATAATCAAAGGGTAAAGGATCGCCGGTGTCCATTTTCTTAGGTTGAAATGGATGTCTAGAGAAAACATCCAATATTTCACTATCCTTCGGTTTAACAAACAATATCTTGGTTGTCTCGCTATTTTCGTCGAAATCTTCCTCACATTCTTCACTTTCGTTGCACATTGAGTTTTTATTATCTGTAAAAAATTATTCAACATACAGACAGACAACCTGCAGTATAAACCTCGGATTTAATTATTTTTCAACCCAATTAAAACGAAATCAACTAATACCCTACAAACCACATCTACACAACACATCATATGTGTACCAGATGCTGTGCACTGTAGTTTTTTCTGCTTTCGAAGTCGGCGTTTTTCATCCCCGAAAGGTTCTTATCTTTTCATGGTTAAATTTTATGAATTCTTAATGCATAAAAAAGTACACGACACGAGACACGATGATGTAAACATGCACGTAGTAGCATGTAGCATGTAGCAGAGACCACAGACTGTAGCGCAAGCACAAGGCGCTAGAATATCAAAGGGTTGGGGAACTGGAAACTGGTGGGGATATTGTGTTACGACGCCGGTAGCCTCGCTAGGTCCCTCGTCGCAGTCGTCGCTGTCTCAATGTTTAATAGGTTGGGTGTGTTAGGTCAGGGGGCAAATTTATCTCATCGGGGTCGTGGGGCCCCTTGTGGCCAATTTATGAGGGACCACCGAGAAACGCCCGGTCGCCCGGTGAGCCAGCACGCGCCTGCACGGCAGGCACAAACCTTACGGGCACAAACCAGGGACAAGAAGAGCGATGCACACCATGCCCCCCTTGAGGTTGAGCGCCCATGGATAGTAAATCCCCTTCATGTTATATGTGAACGAGATTTACTATCCACTTCCATCCTCCCCCGCTCCTCCTTGGAGCGGTCCTCAACTCGCAAATGGCACGTTTGCGAAATTGAAATCGTACCTCCTGTGGTATGAAGTCAGCCTCTGAGTGCTTTAAACCCCTTATTATCTGATTTTGTATGTTTACCTGCTTGTGCTGTGTGTGCATGGTGGTGATGTACCTGATGGGTGTGTAAGTGTATGGTGTGATGTGGGTGTGTTGATCTCACGTGTTTTGTGTTGAGTTGTTACTCACCTGACGCGCCGGAGTGCTACTCTCGGCGGTGGACGGTCGTTTTGGTAGACTGGTCGCAAATACTTTTCACTTTCTCTAAACCTGGGATCGTCCAGGTTTAGGTTCGCGTGGATGTCTTGAATCACCGGGTTCGTGTGGGTGTCGGTCTTCCGGAACGTCGTGGTGGCGTGGTTCCGAAGATGATCGTCAATGAAGTTCGGATTGACATTCAGGTCCCTGAAGATAAATCTATTCGGGACGTATCTGGGAGCGTTCACTGCCATTCTTAGGCTCACGTTTAAGAATAGCTGGATCTTGGTCCTGTATGTTTGTGCGCATTGACCCCATGCGGCGGATGCATACAGGATGATGGGAAGGAGGATGGTCCTGATGAGGAGCAGTTTGAGCTGGACAGATGAAGAATGAAGCTGACGGTGGGGATCGGTCACCCACATCAATTTCCTACTGCGCAATTCGAAAACTGTCAACTCGACAAAATTCTCAGAACTGGATGATGCAAATCATTTGACCTTGAATATGCCACACACACGTCCCGCTTCCATGTCGCCGACAGTGCCTTAGTCCGCTTAGATACAAATACGAATAGTAATCATATGAATGAAGTTATCCCACGGTTCGAGCGTGCAGCTGCATACTCTCTTATCTTGTTAATGTAAACAAACTCTTTCACAAAGGATGCCGCCGATATCTTATCTCAGTTAATGTAAACAAAGGATGCCGCCGATATCCGGTCGCTTAAATAAACAACTGATAAGAAGTGCTGACGTAGATAATATTTCTGCAAAGACTTGTCGGTTGAGTCATAGTCGCAGCATCGCTGGCTCCTCCCACTTTCCAAAATGGCCGCCGCCATTCACTGATCACGTGACACTTCCTCCCAACCAATGCCGTTGACGGATATTGGTTGACACCCCCATTTCAATATGCTGCTCGGCTATTGGATAACGGCCGGCGGCTATCACCACGCCCACGACCTATCACAGCTCTCTCCACCCCCACTCTCATTCACACACGCCCATACACAACATGGCTGCCACCATTCCGACCAATCACAGGCCACTCATCCCCCCCACCTTTTTCCCTACCCCACATACAACCACCATCCCCCACCCCTCTCATGAAACCGCCATTTTTTTGTGGTGGTGCGGGAGTAACCGATGACCGGAGAGGTGCGCTCGTAGTGACATAGCCCTTCTACTTATATCATGTTTAGTACAAATCGATAGAACGAAAATCATTTTGAATAGTTATGAAACTGTAGGTCATTGTTTAGTTTACAGAAAAGTATGATATTTCGGGTTTGTTTGTAACTAAATAATTGGCCAGAAAAATAATAAAACTGGATAAAAATCTATTAGAAAAAGAAATACGAGTGTAATAAGAATGAAGAGAAATTCGTTTATTCGAATCAGTTTCACAATGAAATGAAAAAACTAGATGAACTCTGCAACAACAAAGACGAATTTCTGGAGGTGCATTTATTATTTTTTTTGGTAACAGGCCAATGTGAGTATTTTCCGGGCAAGATATGACATTGAAGTCTCGTATCCATCAAAGTTATGAAATTCGAATCATGTTTCGTTCGAATCGGTAGAGCGAAATATTCGAAAAATTAAAAACATTGGAAAAAATTCGAAGTGACAGTGGAGAGAACAAATTCGGAGCAAAGGTATTGGAAACCGAGCAACTTTTTTTTCTGGCATTTTTCGAAATTTCAAAAAAAACTGATTTTTTGAGGATTTTTGAAAAAAATTCAAATTTGACAGGTTTAGAGTAGCACATGACGAAAGAAAAGAGACTATTTCCCACTCATTTTTCAAGTTCAAACTAACTGAGGAGTCAAATTTTCATTATATCTATTAATAAAAAAAACTTCCATATGTTGGCGAACTTCATGTGTGATACTGTATATATATATATATATATATATATATATATATATATATATATATATATATGTATATATATATATATATATATATATATATAGCACCCACTAATATCCCTTCTCAAAATTTTCAAAAAATCACTCGTAACATGCGTCTTTCCTTCTCAGGAGAAACTGGCAATAATTGCACCACTATACAAAAGTAGACAAAAGCAGTTAGTGAAAAACTATAACCAAATTGGGCATTGATTTGTTGAAAATATAAACAGGATGTTCATAAAATCAGATGTGGAATCATCTGCGACTGAAAGATAAACTTAAGTCACTATCTTCCATCGTCAAGATAACCTCTTGTGGGGTACTCATGTTGAAAAGGGAAACATTCTCAATTGAATATTGATAGAAAGATTCTTCTGTGAATTGAAAAATCCACGATTAAAATGAGGTTATTTTTCGTGAATGTCTAACGAAAAACAACTACTTTCCCGGCTAAAGCATCTTTGCAAAATATAAACGTGCCAGAGAAAAAAGAAATATGGAGAAGTAGCACGGTTTCTTGCCTAAAAAAGTATCGAGTCAAACCTAATGTGGTTCTCGAATTTCATTTGCGATACTCCAGACAATAAGATTCAGGTAGACAGTATATACAGCGACTTCAGCAAAGCACTCGATATAATTGACTATACTCTGCTTCTAGAAAAGATGGCTGAGATCGGTATAAGTAGAACCCCTCTAAAATGGATATGGTCCTACTTAAAAGTGGAGAGATGATAGTCGAAGTAATTGAATTCAAGCCACAGGTCTTCCAAGCAGTTTCCGAGGTCCCACAAGGTATTAAAAGGAATTTTTGTGGCATAATGGACAGATTATTAAATCAAAGAAAAGAAGCATCCTCAAGTGGGACTCGAACCCACGACCTCATGTTTTCTAGACATATACTCTAACCACTGAGCTATCGAGGCCATAGGAATCGACACACATTCGCGAAAACTTTTATTCCATAATTTAATGTGCATGTTGGAATGAATCGAAAATCGAACGTACTTATCAATGGCCGTCGAGCCCCGATACCTATTCACTCCAACATCATCGTCGATTTGACGATTTCAGTAGAAGATCTAGGAAGATGATCTCCAACCACTGATAAGATTTAGCCAAATGTATACTTTGAAAGTGGGGAATTATTGTCCGAGAGAAATAATAAAAAAAAGATTTTTGTGGCATAATGGACAGATTATTAAATTAAAGGAAAAAAGCATTCTCAAATGGGATTCGAACCCACGACCTTATACTCTATGGCCTCGATGGCTCAGCGGTAGAGTATATGTCTAGAAAACATAAGGTCGTGGGTTCGAGTCCCACTTGAGGATGCTTTTTTTCTTTAATTCAATAATCTGTCCATTATGCCACAAAAATTCCTTTTTATAAACAAATAGTAATAATGATGAAGTCTCCGGATTTCCGGGCGAGAGGTACTCGAGGGGACTCAACATTAAAGATTAATTTTTGCAACATCCGCGGACTCAACAAGAACATCAATGACGCCCACCATCACCTACAGACGAAAAAACCGGATATTCTGGCTCTAACAGAAACACAAGTAAACTCCATGTTGCTACTGTGTCCTATGAGGGGGTAGAGGTTCTTTCGGGCTGCTTTCGCTAGTCCGAGCCTCCGGTCTACGTGTTGCCTGAATGTCAATCTTTTGTCCAAGGTGACTCCAAGGTATTTGGCCTCGTTTGCCCATGGGATTCGTTGGTCATTCATGATGACATGTCCTGACGGTGTTGTTCGCCTTCTGGTGAAAAGTATTGCTTGGCTCTTTTCCGCGTTGATCTCGATCTTCCATAGGTTGAACCAGTCCTCAAGCTTGTCTGCTTGTTTTGGTATTGGGTTACTTGGTTGCGTTCACCGATCTGGCACTAGTGTGTGTCGTCCGCGTAGCGCTAGCTTTTGAAGTTGTAGGGTTTGGGCTTGCGTCCTGCTTCTAGGGTCCCCACTGCTGAGAGGACGCTGCCCACTTTACATTGGCACCGCCGTCCTCGCAGGAAGGAGTCTATGAGCTTCACTATGGGAGTGGGGTATCCGAGGTCTGTCATTTTGGTGATTGAGCCATCGTGCCAGACCCTATCGAAGGCCTTGGATACGTCTAGGAATAAGGCTCCTGTGTGGTGTCGCCTGCCCAGGTTGAAGCCTGTTACGGCAAATTCCACTATCCTCAGGACCTGCATTTCCGTAGAGTGTCCTTGTCGGAAGCCAAACTGCTCGGTAGGACGTTGAGTTCTTCCGTGAGTGGTTCCAATCGTCTCTGGATGACTCGTTCTGCCACCTTGCTCATCGAGGGTGTGAGGCTGATGGGTCGGTGGTTTTGCGGTATCACATGGTTCTTGTTGGGTTTGGGGATCATGATGACCGTGTCTGAGCCTGAGCACTGCATTGACGATGTTGGTCAAGGCAGCAATTCCTTTTCTCGGTAGAGCCTTCAAGGCTCTATTCGAAATTTGGTCTTGTCCGGGTGCCTTGCGGGTAGCAAGGTTTTGGATGATGTCCTTGATTTCTTCTGGCGAAGTTGGTTCAAGGACGTGCTCGGCATCATTGATCCGTCTTATTCTCCTGACAGTCTGACTGGCTCGGGTTTCCATGTCTTCCACCTCGTCGGTTTGGTTGACCTGGTTGTCTCTACACTGGCGTTCGAAAGCGTCCGCAAATGCTTCTGCCTTTTTGTTGTCAGTGTAGAACAGGCCCCCCTCTCATTGGAGTGGCGGGCACGGTTCCCTTCTGCCTTGTCGAAGTACTTTCTGCATTCTCCATACAGAGTTGTCTTCTGTGCTCATTTCTGTCATCCTGTTTGTCCATTGCTGTGTTTGGTGAGCTTTGAGTTCCAGCCGCAGTTGCCTGCCTGGTTCATTCTCCTCTTATCTTCGGGAGCCAGTGTTCTCTGGTATCTCTTTTTCAAGCGGCGCCTGCTCCTAACTAGCTCCCTAACCTCTGGGGTTAGTGCTAGTTGGAAGTTGAACCTGGTTGCTTGAGTGGTCTTGGAGCTGCGTTCTATGGCTTTCTGGATCGTTTGTTGCAACTGTATTGTCTGTCTTTGTGTGTATTTGTGGGATGTGTCCTATGGAGTCGTGTATGATTCTTTGGAATCGGTTCCAGTCGGTCGTCTTCCTGGTGGCTGGTTCCCCAGGTTTCGCGTCTCCCTCCCCTATTGTTAGTAGAATTGGGTTGTGGTCTGAGGGCCCTCGTCTAATACTTCCTCTCGGTGTTGGCTGGGATGGACTGTATCAGTCTAGGATGTCTGGTGTATGGTTTGCTAGTCCGTGGTAGGTGGGTTCGAAGGGGGCTACTACTTCGATGTCGTTGTAGTGGGCCAGTAAGTTCTCCAGAGCGATGCTAATTTCATCTTGCCTTTTATATGTTTCAAATCTACGACAAATTGGGATTAAAAACCTATTAAGAAAGGCGCTCTTTTGAAATGAGAACGGGGGTAAAAACGGTGCAATTTTTGTCCGTTTATCTGAGAACTGGACCGGAGGTCTGACTGACGATATGTTGCTCGTCACAAAAAATTCCTGGGTTTTTCCCATCGCGCGTTGAACTTCTTTTACCACTTAACGAAAACCAGCCGAGAAGCTTTTCTCCTTTTTATATTATATGGAAAAACACAGCTCTGTTTTATGCGGGATTTTCAAGTTACTTCCAGTAGCTTTGGGCATTAACATTTATTCTATAAACTAGGAATATAACTTATTGCCAGACCAGAATTCATATTAACCCCAAATAGTCAGAGACGTACCAAAGTAATGTTACACTTTCTGTAGACGTTCTTCGTAACGGAGCTCTAAAAAAAAGTTTCGGTACAAGATCATATTAAATGCACTTGACTCAATCAAAAAAGTAAAAAGTACATGACCATATAGAGACTGATTCCGATCATTTGGATAGTTAAACGGTTGCATAGAAAATGTATAAAAGAATGTTACCAGGCGGAAGGTAGAGAAACGTTCAGGAAAGAGATTCACAACACGGGAGAAAAACCTTGGAGAAAAACCAAAAACAATCGTAACGTTTTAATGGAAAAACCCGGAATTCTTAAACTTGGTTGGTTAAAATGGTATAAGTGGAGCGATGATACTAACAGTGGGTTTAAGAAGCCAGTGTCGACAAGACAGAGAATCACCAAGACGATGTTAACGTTTCATCAATGTTACCTTTATTAGTAGTAGTTCATGCAAGTTATTGATGATTTTGTTCAGTTTCAGTTACTCCAGCTGGTATGAGAGGTGGCTGTTTCACTTCATCATACCAGACTGTCCATGATATGTTACTTTATGGGTTTAAATTGAGATATTTCAGAGGCGTTCCTCCCTCCTATCGTGTTACGCATATTCATCGCAACTGTAACAACGAGCCATATGTTCGTAGCTCTGAATGAATCGGAAAATGCTCATTATAGGACACAGGGCCCAAAAGGATAATTTACAGGAAGTATTAATTTTTTATGTTTGTTCAGATTTGTGATGAATGGAGACATTATTCATGAATGGATTTATTTTGAGCATGAGACTACTTTGTAGAAATGTCGGACGAATTAACGTTAATATGCCCAGCTCAAGTGGTGACTCAACTGGCGATGAAAAGGGTTGAGTGATCACGTGATTATAGTATTTGACGACTCAACACAGGAACAAACATATGTTATTAATTCTTCGAATGTGGTCTTTTTGGATAGATATTGCAAAATGACCCTCGATGTATTATCAACCCCTACAAAGGCCTCGGTAAGGAAATTACTGGAGAATTCCTTATATTTTTAACGAATCTGAGAAGAGATTCTAAGCAAACGCGAGAACTAAGATATTCCGGCTGCTTCCTATTACTACCTTTACAATAGCCAGAAAACCTTGAAACATAGCAATAGCAATAATTATAATAGAAATAAATGATAACAATAATAATGAAGTGAACTGAGAAAACACTTCACTACGATATTCACAAAATTGGTTCACAAAACCCAGGAGACATGTTTCGCTATACTATAGCTTTTTCAAGTGGAACAGCTCTAGTTATTTATAATTATAATTTCTCGCTCCAAGGGCATAATACATACCTTATTTGTACAGACTCTCTGAGTGCTATAAAAACTATAGGAGATCCTTTCACATTGAAAGTTTGGGCTATCAACATCTTGGATATCAACACTAACCTAACGTCTACCAATAAAATGGTTATAGTCCATTCAATATCAATTGCAGAAGCTGTTTCTATAGGGAGCAAATAAAAACTCACTTCGCTAACACGAGCGTATATGCGAAGAAACGGAACGAAAAATAATCTGTACTACTTGTATACAGTCTCCGTCGGCACAAAGAGCCCGCTGGTCAACGTGGACTTGAGTGACTGCTGTCTGTTCTACAACCGATTCGTCTGGGCCAATCAAGTCGGACATCTATGCTTGCAGGTGTGTCTATATGATGGGAGGTCATAAATCACGCGTTATATTTGTGTTTTAATAGCTCTGAAAGACCAGCCAGCGTCTGTGGTCTTGGTGTGTGCCGATCGAAATACGTTTTAGGATATTAAAATATCTAAATAAAATTAGTTATCTCCGCCACTGCTGCTCACAGGATTTCGCCGCAAGACTTTCTTAAGCTTCTGCAATTGATATTGGGAAAACTATACAATCATGTGGGCTCTTTGTGCCGACGGAGACTTTATACAAGTAGTACAGATTATTTTTCGTTCCGTTTCTTCGCATATACGCTCGTGTTAGCGAAGTGAGTTTTTATTTGCTCCCTATAGAAACAGCTTCTGCAATTGATATTGGATGGACTATACCAAGTCACACGAATATTACTGGTAATGAATTAGCAGATTCTGCTGCCAAAGATGCGACCACCAATATGGTGGATGTTGGTATTCCTGTCCCCCTAGAAGACGTTAAGAATTATGTGGAACAGAAATTCACCGAAGTATGGCAAAACCATTGGAATGAGTACGACGGACAACTCAGGAGAATCAAGCCATCAATAAGAAAATGGTTCTACCCTAAAGAACTATCTAGAAGAGAACAAGTTACGCTTTGTAGAACCAGAATTGGAACTACAAATCTTACTCAACTATATCTTCTAGTGGGCTCAGAAAGACCAAGATGTAATACCTGTAGAGTCCGTCTGACAGTCCACCACTTTCTATCGTGCCCAGACTAAGAACTTCACAGACACCAAACTGGAATTGCATCACCTGAAATTGAAATCACATTTAAAAACGAATACAAGGCAATACAGGAATTACTTACCTTTCTGAAAACGACTAATCTACTCAAGAAAATGTAAACCTTGCACATTGAAAGAGCTAATGGCCCTAGCAGCCAGCGCTCAAAAATAATAATAATAATAATGATAACAATAAAAAAATGTTTTCAGCTGTAATATAACGAAAGAGTGAGAATAAAATAAAAATAATTTCACCGATTTTCAAGAACTCATTGTCTCACCCATCGGGCTCTCGTGTCTATTGCCATATGGCAACAAGTTTGAGAAAAAAACTGGAGAATTATTTTCTACTTTATCGAACTCTCGTGTGGTATTCCATAGATTACTTCTGTTACACATTCCCTCGCCAAATGATTCGATGTACTGGGTTATTCACTATAAATTACCAACTCCTTATCATCGTTATTTTACCTATAGAAAAAAAAGTTGAATGGACATTTTCTGTAGTCATGACTGAATTTTGATAAAATGCTTTCGAAAATACAGTAACGTACAGGTTTTGGGGGATATATTTTTTTAATGGAAAACCCTGTATATTATTAAATTTCTTAAATTATATTTTTTCCTGTTTTCAAAAATATACCATATGTTATCCTTATCTTATGGCGTTTTTGAGTTATTAAACGTTGAATAACTATATTATGTTTGTTTAGTGACATTTCTTTAATGGAATAATCATAAAAAACTTTTAAACAAAAAATTAAACCGACGAAAAAATCGACTGAAGAGCAGAAAATAAAATGAACCTTTTTAGTCTAAATGATAATTGAGCTCTTAAACTAATGTGAGTAACTGATTTTGAGTCGGTGCCAAACAAAAAATTATCGAAGATCATTATATTACTTTGAAAAAAGTAATCAAAACGCAGCCGTGCATCTCGCTGCCATCATTTTACTTTTTAGCTTACTTCAACTATTAACTATTAAATAATATGATTTTCTATTTTAACTATTTATGGTTATATAATATAAATTAATTTTGAAAGTTCTGGTTATTTGATCTCATCACTTTCTATATAATTCCATCCTTTCATAGAATGTAATCATTTTGATGGATGTAGGATGTCAATGTCAACTACATATTTGTGCCAAAGATCACAAGTTAAAAATCAATCATCCCTTATTTTTCTACCCATAGTGGTGGATCATTCCATTCCAAATCAGAATATGATCAACTATGAGGTATACCCTTCCTGATAAAAAAAACATGCAAATCGAAAGTTATGCCTGATAGAATCGGTTAATGGACCAAAATTCAGAGGGTGAACGATCAATATCCTTCATTTTGCTACCCTTAGGGATGGATTTTGTTGTTCAAATCGAAATGAGACCAACTTCGAAGTACACCCTATCCAATGAAAAAAGATTCATCGGAATCGAACCGCTCTGTAAAAAGTTGTGCGTGATCATACATAAAAAAAATATACGCGTCGAATAGAGAACCACCTCCTTTTTGGTTTCGTCGGTTAAAAATGGTTTACAGTGAGAAAGAAAAACTTCAAATATATACTTGTTATATACAAAACAACAAAAATTAACCTGCAGCAAAAAGAGCATGAAGGGTGCTGCATCCAAATCGTCCAACACCGTCAGAAAATACATTCAAAAATATTTACAAGGTGAATCATACCTTCAGTTTCAGTAGAAAAAAGCGTGTAGTTCAAGAAAACCAGGAAGAACAGCTAGATATACTGCTTCAATTTGAAGCTAAGTCTATCCATATTAATTCGCGAATAGACTTTTTTGAAACATTGTATTATTTTTTAGAAAATTCTGAATGTAGTTTGAAAAATGTAGCTAATTAATTGGGTAAGAGTTTTTTCAAAATCCAACGTACTTTGAAAAAGAACAACTACAAACCATAAAATTTTACCCGTACCAGTTTTGACACAGATTTGTAAGAGAAAAAGGTTGGAATTTTTTGCCAACAAATGATGCAAAATTTGAAAGAAGATCCCGATTATTCAACTAAAATATTATGGATTGATGAGTCATCCTTTTCTACGGAAGGGGTTTTCAATAGGAAGAATCGAAGGTCGTGGGACAAAAAGGACAACAGAAATAAATTGGTAAAACAAATAAAACAAGAAGAAAAACTGTTAGTATTTGGTTCGGAATTTTTTGAAATGAAATTGTTGACCCTACATTTTATGATTATATATTAACAGGAGTTACGTATCAAGAAATACTCATCCCAATTATGCATTGACAATAATGTGTAACACCCTTTATTTTTGAACCCCAAATTTGAAGTATCTGATTCAAATTTAAGGAGGTGAAATCACTTTGCTGATAGGCTGCTCAGATTGATACGGTTAGGCCGTGAGTAAGGTTCAATTAATTACTTTTCCTAGTTTGTCAAATTGGGCCACTTAAAAAATCATACATCATACCTACCAGTTCAAGAGTTGGGCGCCAGGCTTGCTGAAGACGAAAGCCAAAGACAAACGAAAATTTATTCCAGACTAAGAACCATAACTGGATAGTATGAAAAGATAAAAAACTTCGAAAAATGTTGCTTGGAGAGTAGAAAAAAAATTCAATGGAAAATTGAAAAATTACATGTACATTGGAAATTTTGACTCCGATAAAATGTGAACATTTACAAATATGTAAGATTTCTCTAGACGATGGTGATACGGTATATACCTGCGGAAGTCTTCAATGGAGAGAGATGAAGAAGGCTGGTTTTGACGAAGATGGTCTCAGCGGTACGACGACAAATCTGGTCTCAGCGGTGCGACGACGAATCTGGTCTCGGGTGGGTATCTGTTTTAGACCCCGTCGTTGGCGTGCATTGGTTTTATCTTCACGGACCAGGCTGAATTTGATGAGCTATATGACCTCCTAGAGTACCAGTCCTTCTGTCTCAGTAGGTGGCTTCACTCCTTGGTAAATATCATGCGAAGAAGATGATAGGAATAAAAAAATGTACAAAATGGGGGAGAACGAACGATATCCTTTGAACCTCAAGTTTTCATGATTCAAATTTCAATCTAGAGTCAAAAAATAGATGCAAATGATACATACAAAAAAAAGCCTCAGTCCATATATGAGACTGGTAGATTACAGTGAAAGAAAAAATTAAGTAGCAATAAAATGCTATTCTGGTTTTAAATTTCAAAGTTAATTTTAATCATTTAAAAAAAATTAACAATGAGCAAAATTCAAAACAGAACAAAACAAACCTCACCCAAAACGTTCTTTTAGAATTCAGTTAATTTGAAACAAATTAAGCTTTGATAAGGTGATTGAATGTACAAGAAGAGTCCAAAAAAATTGAATGAGTAAATGTATTCAAAAAAAATATAAAAAATTCCTTGAGACTTTACAAGGAAAAATTAAATATAGCATTTTAAGGAAAAAATACTCTAATGTTTGCCAGAGAAAAAATATAGTATTTCAAAGCAATATACTTAAATGTTGCCAGAGTAAAAATATACTATTTTAAAGCAAGTACCAAAGGAAAATAAAGCGTTATGAACCAAAATACTAATCAGGCACTAGAGCAAAAGTGTATTATTCGGTTAAGAACAGAAGAGGGAGACCACACGTCTTCCAGTGGGCACAACTCTCTTAGATAAAGATAAAGTTAAATAATTATTTCAATCGAAGAATTTTCAGAGATATTTCGAAATAGGGCGGCAAATTGCCTTTTCCAATCGATAGGCCAGGTAATTCTCGTAAAATTGAATGAATTCCCCTGTTCTTGGCGACAAGGTAGTGACTGAAATGAATTGATTCTACAACGATAAAAAAAAAAAAATTACCCTCACTGTGAAATGAATGAAGTAGAACGATAAAAGGAACTTGTTAAATGTGAATCAAAATTTATACTCGAGGAATATATTAGTAATCGAGTGTTCTGAGACAAGTTAAGCCAGAGGTACAATCCTCTCCAGAAGCAATTCATTTTTCGAGAAAATAAAAATAATCTCATAAACGTATAGTTATGAAAATAAAATAAAAATGCTTACCGGAGCGCTGTCCTATAAGGTAACTGCATAACTGTCCCAGAATAGTCGAATACACCCTTTGCACTTGGAATCTTTGGAATAATCCCCTGGTACTGTGAGGTAAGCGCTAGTCCACTCGAAATTCCCAATTATCTGATGGTACCTAAAAATGGGAAAAGCGTGAACTGATTTCCAAAAAAAATTGTTGCCAATGGTCTGAACGGATACTACGTCAGCTACCTAGACATGTGCGGTAAATTCTTGCCAAAATGGCCGAAATATATATATATATATATATATATATATATATATATATATATATATATATATATATATATATATATATATATGTTTTTCCTTCACTTAAATCCAAGACACAAATCAACTTTGATAGGAATTAGCCAATATGTAAGATATAAAATAATATGAAGAAATATTTAATCGGAAATTACTGATAATTCCAAAGGTGACGAAAATCTGACAGTATAGAATTTATACATTACCTTCAACAATTACCATGCGATACCTCCAAGAATTTGAATATTACAAGTATATTAAAAGCAGAAGAATATGTTAAACAACTACAACATTGATTGTGAAATAAAGGAAATAATTATACTCCAATATCAACAGCGATAGGCCATTCAATTTATAATTCGTAACGTACCAGAATCAATTCACTCAGCACACCTGCCTATGTCGAGGTTCAATCGAGGAAAGAGAACGATAATCCTTTCGGTTCGACCAAATCACCAATTCACCTGTTTTTTTCCAAACCAATCTCAGTTTTTTCTCTATTTAAAAATACTTATGGAAAAAACAAATGCTCGACTTGAAAACAAACTTGATCAACTTGACATGAACTACGAACTCATGATCACATTTTCAAGTATCGATAATAAAGATCGCAGTATCGCAGTTCACGACCTGAGCAGTGACTACTGACTCGCTACCGTAAAAATAACCGGAAAAATTATTGGAAATTGATTATGTATAAGGAAGTAACGAGAAATTCGTTACAAATGGTGGACACATTGTATATCTTCTATGAGTTATCATGTTATTTAAATTTCCTAAATAAATCTTTGTTATTTATTTTTTTATAAATATTCGAACTTTTTATTCCTCACTGAAGACCATTTTGATTTTTTCATTTAAGAAATGTCACTAAAAAATCATAATATAGTTGTCATATTCATAGCTTATTTTAAAAATGTTAACTTTTATAGGATAGGTATTTACAGTAATAAGTCTACATTAAATAACACAAAAACGGTATAAGATAGGGGTAACATATGGTATATTTTTGAAATAAGGAAAGAAAGAATAAATAATGTACAGGGTATCCCATAAAAAAACATTATTCCTGAATTCTGCATCTCACTGTATTTTTGATAGCATTTAATCAAAATTCATAACCACACAACTTACATTTAACTTTTTTTTCTATAGGCAAATATTAACGATGATAAGGGGTGGGTAATTTATAGTGAATAACCCAATACTTCATACAGGACCTTTTACTGAGTTTTTTAGAAACATCTTTCAGGTCTCCTTTTATCTTCAAATCTTTATAAGAGGAATCGTTTCCATGATTTCTTCGCATATACTTTTGGATTCATTATCTGAAAGTCGTATGTTTTCTCCATAGTTTTGGATATTTTGTTTACTAGAAGGCAAGTATATTCCTTCCTATCTTGATTGTACACGGGTTTGTATTTCTAATGCTACTAGTAATACATAGCATTTCTACATTTTGCGGTTTCAAGACTAACAAAAGTAATGTCTGACTTCTCCAGTACTCCACAGTGCGAATCCAATAATATTCCGCTTTATGGGGTACATACCTTTCCACCAAGAATCGCTTTCAAGTAAATCACCGATAAGAACATTTAGTACAATGAACTCGGTACAATCAATAGCCGGAAATTAATCCAGGCGACCTCAGACTTTCACAATTATTTCAAAAATGTTGTTAATCCAACGTAAAAGTGATTCCGCTTGCTGTCGCCTCTGGTAATTACTGGGCATAAATGGCATTCCTCAGTGTGAATGGTAATGAAGAATCAATTTGCTAATGATTGTACTGCTTCGAACATCACATGGGGTACGAGTGATTTCACATACACAGGGCGTCGCATTTAATTATTTATTCAGAATAGGATAAACTTGCATGAAATATGTTCTCGAAATTTTCAGATGCAGTGAGTGTTGAATGAATTCATCTTCAATTCAAAATATAGGATTTGTTCCGAATCGTACGTATTGTAATGTTAAATTATGAAGTAAAACAGAAAGATAAATGAATATGATTTCACGTATAAAGTATACAGGGTGTCCCTGGACTTCCTCTTTTCCTCTCGGGAATGTATAGATGGGGTCAAAATATCACCAGTACTTCGTATAACTTTTGTTCTTAAAAGCCTTCGTTACCAAGTTACGGGCCATCAAAGTTACAAAATGAAAAATGTTTTTCTTTGATACTTTCAAAGTGAATATTCAAATTCATCTTAATTTTGGAGATTGACTAAACAAATGAATTCTTTCGATTAGCTTTCATGCAGGAGTCAGTTGTTTTGCTACAAAGTCAGGAACGGACTACCCCCGATGGTCCACATCCCCAAAACTTTTAAATGACAGATAATTTTCCAATAGTTTTCAACAAGATAAGGTTACTAGACAATTTTCTGAATAAAAGTAGTCGAGTCGATCGGCGCAACGATTCTTAATAAAAATGCAGTTTTCTTCGACGACATCAAACCCGATCGTCCACCATTATTTGAAATGAAAAATTTTCACAGTAGAAATACTAATGCTAACGTTAATTCAACAACATTTATAACAGGGATAATACAAAATATGCTAAAATAAAGTCGTGAACAGAAAGTACAGTACCTAGTTGAAAGTTTCATTCACAATGTAGATATTTTTTCGAAAGAAATATCAAGTTATGTAGATTCGTGGTGTTTTTGAACTAACAAGCTACTCCACTATGAAATATCGAATTCAGTCCATATTTTGTATGTGCGCGTGGAATAAGCACATTTCGTGTTGTGTTATCTGAATCTCATGAAACTCAACATTTGGATGTTGCAAATTCGTATTCACAGCTAAAATGTTGAGGAGTTTCACTGATAAGTATAATTTCATGGGAGAAAGTCTTTAAACCGAAAATAAATTTAGCTGAAAAAACGCACATCGAGAGACATAACTAATAAAAAGCAAACGAATAAACTACGAAAACGGCTGCACATGAATAGGTGAAAAATATCCGGTGAATAAATTTATGTTCCATTTCTTCCACAGATGTTGACAAAAACACCTTGTAGAAAGAAATAAAATTAGTTTGCATAAAAAATGACAACTGGAATGCGATTTTGTAAACGTGTTTGCATGATAAAAATTCGTTAGGAACATTGTGCCTATCATTTCCATTTTCATTACAAATTAATCTTTTCGAATAATGGTAGACATCTCAGGTTGGATGTCGTCGAACAAAAATGCATTTTTATCAAAAATCGTTTCTTCGATCGATTTTCCACACGAGTACTTTTATTCAGGAAATTGTCCAGGTAACCTTTTTTTGTTAAAACATATCGACAAATCCCAGTCATTACAAAGTTTCGGGGTGTGGACCATCGGGGGTAGTCCGTTACTGACTTTGTAGCAAAACAACTGACTCCTGCATGGAAGCTCATCGAAGGAATTCATTTGTTCAGTCAATCACCTGAATTGAGATGATTTTGAATATTCACTTTGAAAGTTATCAAAGAATAACATTTTTCATTTTGTAACTTTGAGGGCCCGTAACTTGGTAACGAAGGCTTTTAGGAACAAAAGTTATATGAAGTACTGGTGATATTTTGACCCCATCTATACATTTCCGCGTTAAAACCTGTCGATAACTTCGCTGACCGCTTATTGCATAAATTACCGTCAACCACCACATATTACTTTATTGGGTTTGGGGTTGAATCTATTAGTAGAACAGTGATGTGGTGTGTGTTTGAGCAGAGGCAACTGAACATTTGGGGAAACATTTTTGTGCAGTAGTCGACATTAACATCCACATAAAATTTCTGGATTAATCAAAGCTGCTTAGGACTAGGCACACATATGAGATAGAATTTGCTGAAATTCCAGTATGTTACACCTTAGGTATATTAGATTAATAATAGCATGCTGCGCGACCACGATAGCACTTGCTTCAGTTGATATACAGGGTGTAAGGAAAATATAAGGGGGTTTCTAGGCATCCATAGAATTTTCTAAAATGTGTGTAAGTGACATCTAAGGTATATTAGATTAATAATAGCATGCTGCGCGACCACAATAGCAATTGCTTCATTGATATACAGGGTGCAAAGAAAATATAAAGGGGGTTTCTAGGCATCGATAGAATTCCATAAATTATGTATATGTTACACCTGAGGTATATGAGATCAATAATCTGAGGTGATAAAATTCGTACTCAGTGGATTCTCACACTACCGGATGGGATGTGAAATAGGCTCGATAAGGTGGCCATAAAGGGTCCCAACTCATTAAAAGAAAAGATAGTTTTCAATGGAGATTTTTCGAAAAACTGCTGACCGGGAAAACAGGTATTAGAGAACAAATTATATTAAACAATTCCGTTTAATGAATAAAATACTTGAAAAATCAAATGAAAATAGAATTCCATTATATACATCCAATTGGATAATTATGGCAGAATCCGCATAGAAAAGGAAATATATCTATACAAAATGTCAATATCAAGCAGGTGCCTCAATTAACCGTTACAATTTCAATCTTATCAATATTCAAAACATATATTAATGAAATGCAACTTGAACAAACAATGAGTAATTCGGATGTGTACTAATGCAATAAGGCAACTATCGTGATAACAACGATCACAACTAGAGCATAAAATAATTTTGTCCCCGATCCACAACTTGTACCTATGCAACAATTTGAAAAGGTACTCTCATCCCAGTATTTATTCATTAAACTAGTCAAAAATGAAATAGTTGGTTCCTATTTGGTGGAATATATTTTATTTCATTCCCGTTAACTAAATCCAGTTTGAAATCATCTTCCATAATTTCAACCAAATATCTTCACTGGATACGACTGGTTAGCAAAGTTTTTTGGAAAATACTAAGTACTACCCTCAACAGGATCTCGCAGAAATTATGATATGTGCAATCATTTTCTACCGAAAACTCTCGGTCAGCAAAGTTTTTTGAAAAATCACCTCATATTATTGTTAATAAGAGGAAGCTGATTTCCACCCATTTCTAATCCATCGAGGATTGCCATAATAAAACAAAATATTTTACCTTCATTTGCATTTGACAACTGTCATTGCTACGCGAGTATATGAGAGAAATAAAGTGCATATAGAATTTTGAAGAAGTGCCGTTTGAATAGAATAATGGTGAATTGTTACATATGTAACAAGAGGAGTCATGTTTTTCATAGAATAAATTCTATGAATCTTGAAGGGGATATCAACCTTAGAAGAAATGAGCTAGCCTTACTACAGAGTTTACAACCTGGATTTAATGTTGCAGTAATTACTCCGGATTCCAGAATATGTTTGGCCTGTAACAACCGATTAATGCAAGTAATTGAAACACAAGGTGCTATAGCTGCAATTCCTATGGCAGTATTAGTACAAATATTTGGGAAATGTTTCATATGTGCCCGTAACTGTAGAATTAGATTAGAGTTGAGTGCTCGTGTGGATTTTTATGTGAAGACACAAACATTTATTCCTCGAAATACCAATTGTTGTATTAGGCATTTGAATCCAACATATGAAAAATCATGTTTCTATTCCCAGAAGAGTGATTATGGATGGAATTGAAATTGCTTCATGGTTCAGAACTCTCCAAGAATTTACGCAAACTGCAGCTACTATAAAATAGGACGATGAGGAATATTTTGATGGGACAGATTTCCAAAGTTTGACATCGGTAACTTAACAGCAATTTAGAACTTTGCATGAATATTGTCAACCTGTTGTTATATAGGGAAAGGATAGAATAGTTACGAAAAAAGACCTCATCACGCTTCTAGTGAAACTGCGTCAAGGCTCATCAGACAATTTTATTGAATCACTTATGAACCATACTTCTAGACAATCTGTAAGTTTGATCATAATGAAAGTAAGACATGCAGAGATTCCTGCGGCACGTGATAGGAACGCATTTATCTGGAGACATGGAACAGAGTTCGCAAATGTGATGTATAATCATCAACCTGAGGTGAAAAAGGTTATACTTTATCCTGATTATACATATTTGACAGGGAAATTTTCGTGTATCAAGACAGTCCTACTCCATTCATAAAAAGTGTACACTTTTAAAGGCTGGTCTAGTTGTAGCACCAAATGAATTTGTGTTGGATGTACATGGTCCATATACTTTTCGGACAGCCGGAATAATGATGCTGCTATTTTAATTCATGACATGAATCAGGACCAGGAAAATCTGAGACAATGGGTTCGAGAGGGCGACATTTTTATTATTGATCGAGGTCATAGGGATGCACTTGGGTTTTTCGAAGATTTAAATATTGATTATGAGATGCCACCATTTTAAGCAGAGGCCAAAAGACAATTTACGACTGATGAGGCAAATCAATCACGATTAGTAACTGAAACAAGATGGATTGTGCGAATTTATTTCTGAGACTCGGTTTTTTTAATCGGGGTTGATAAGAGCACGATTGTACTTTCGATTTACCCAAGCAAGAAAGCATACTCTGTACACATTTTATGATGAATTGAATAATCATAACCGAGGATGAAGAACCAATAAGCGACACTTATTGCACTTGCAAAGGGGGGGGGGCAGAACTCTTGGAGTATGTGCACACCATAGAGAAACTAAAAATAAAGAGAGTTGTCAAACCTGCAGAAAAAGTTAGCACCACGTTCAGACAGTGGCGACATATCTCGCAACTGGCCGAACTAAGTTAGTACAGGCGGGTTTTTTAAATGTATTACTTTTATATGGTTGATATGGTATATATTTCATAAGTGATCGATTTGCCATTCCTGTATTTCATATGAATGGTTGTATCATATGAAATACAGGGATGGCAAATCGATCACTAATGAAATATATACAGTAATCGATTCGTAGCATAGACAAATTAAAAATAAATGCGATGAATGACAGAACAGACATAAATAACCTAAGTCGAATCTACCACACAATTTTATAATCGCTAGTCAATACAAATCCAAGTATATCCCGAAAATAATCTGCACACATTCCCCCCACAACAGCAAAGCCCCAAACCCAACATAATAGAACCTGACACATCACACTGTCAAACCAGTAACTTCCGGGCTGCTTTCACATGCGCTGTCTCCCATACGAGAACGACAGAAGATCAAAAACTATGTATTTCAACATTCCCAACAATAAAATTGTAAAAATGAAACACAAACAAAGATTCACATAATGCGTGAACCACTACACTTCACTTCCCCATTATAATGCCTAGGTACGTACCAAATTGGGTTATATCCATAATTTATGTAAATGATTTACGAAAAAACAAATCAAAAATGGCCTCCATTATTTTTAGAATAAATTGAAAAAGTCCCCAGCTGAGGACGAAACGTCTTTATATTGAACGTCTTTCGTTTTACTAAGAATCCAAAGCCCAATAAACCCCTAGTAACATTAAAAATAAAGAGACTGTTTGAAACATTGGCGATCTTGACCACCAAGTTTTTGGTACGGCCAGTCGCGCATGGAGGCGCTGCCCGCAATCAACAGACGACTGACATGATAATTTTTCAATTTCGACATTTGTCAGGAAATGACAAACAACGTAATAATTTCAGAATAATTCTACTGTTAATTGTCATCGAAAAATTAATGGTAAATATTAAGTTACATCACCCATGCACTCGAATATGGGGAAAACACTTTTCTTAGGTGTTTTTGCCTCCTGAACACGAATCCGGAAGAAAAATGCGGCGGTCTCATACCGTTTCAGAGTTGCATCGCTTTTCGAAATAAATTTACACGTTTTCGCACAAACTCACTCAATGCCCCCTCTTTCAGCATAACAATACATCCTAAGCATTATTTTCGCATTTGACAATATCGTCGTTTTTATCGAAAATCCTCCTTCTTACACAGTTGCAAATGAACAATTCTAATTTCTTTGACAGATGACATTTATTTACTTTTTTAATTTTTCATGTTGGTAATAAATGAATCGGACTGTGTAAGAAGGAGGATCTTTTTCGATAAAAACGACGATATTTTGTGCAAAGTTGTGCCGAAAATAAGTGATTTAGGGTGTATTGTTTATGCTGGTAAAAAGAAGGAGGCATTTTGAGTGAGTTTTGTGCGAGAAAACGGTGGTTGAAATTTATTTCGGAAAAAGCGATGTAACTCTGAAACGGTATGAGACCGCCGCATTTTTCTTCCGGATTCGTGTTCAGGAGGCAAAAACACGTAAGAAAAGTGTTTTCCCCATATTCGGAGTGCATGGGTGATGTAACTTAATATTTACCAAATTAATTATAGAAATTATACAAATGGACTTGAATTGTGAACCCAACGTCGAAAATGGAATGTTTTGTTATTCGAGTTGACGCTGAAATTCCTTGGAATATTCTTTCACAAGGTAAAATATTAGCTGCTTTCCACAAACTGATACTTATTTCCATCCATCAGTTGCAGATACTTATTTCCGTCCATCAGTTTCCATTTTCTATCACCAATTGAGGAAGTACGAAGATTATCATCAAACTGGAGTATTTGTTAAGTATACCTACTCGTTCTCCTTTGTGCTAATGAATGAACAAAATTATTGAAGGTTTGTTGTAAATGTAATTTGTTTTTATTTTGGTTGATTTGATGATAAGACTGAAGAATATTTTCAATTTTGTTGTTTTTCGGAGTTTTATTATTGTTTTGTCTGTAGTTGTGCCTTGTCCTAGATACAATAAAATGTGTTTTTATAGTGTTCAACTTATTATTCTTATTTTATAAAATTTTTGATTTTGTTCTTGATATCATGAAATAAAGATTTACTTTGAAATTTTATTTTAACCACGAATGAACTAACAGATTCTACGAATCGATTACTGTATATATTTTATTAGTGATCGATTTGCCATTCCTGTATTTCATATGATACAACCATTCATATGGAATAGAAGAATGGCAAATCGATCACTTATAAAATATATACCATATCAATCATATAAAAGTAAGACATTTGAAAAACCCGCCTTATCCCAATCGGTTCTACCAACTGTATTTAGTTCGGCCAGTTGCGAGATATGTCGCCACTGTCTAAACGTGGTGCCAACTTTTACTGCAGGTTTGACAACTCTCTTTATTTTTAGTTTCTCTATGATTCGTAGACTGTTAGTTCGTGGTTGGAATAAAGTTTCACAATAAGTCTTTATTTCATGATATCAAGAACAAAATAAAAGTTCTCATAAAATAAGAATAATAAGTTTAACACCATAAAAAAACATTTTATTTTATCTAGGACAAGGTACAACTACAGACAAAACAATAATAAAACTCTGAAAAACAGCGAAATTAAAAATATTCTTCAGTCTTATTATGAAATCAACCGAAATAAAAACAAATTACATTTACAACATACCTTCAATAATTTTGTTAATTTATTAGCACAAAGGAGAACGAGTAGGTATAATAAATACTCCAGTTTGATGATAATCATTAAGTAGACCATGTACTTCTTACTTCCTCAAATGGTGATAGGAAATGGAAACTTCTGGATGGAAATAAGTAACAATTTGTGAAAAAAAATCTGCAACTGATGGATGGAAATAAGTATCAGTTTGTGAAAAGCAGCTTATATTTTACCTTGTAAAAGACTATTTCCAGGAATTTCACTCGAATAACAAAACATTCTATTTTCGATGTTGGATTCCGAATTCAAGTCCATATTATAATTTCTATCATTAATTTTTCGATGACAATAACAGTAAAATTATTCTGAAATTATTACGTGGTTTGTCATTTTCTGACAAATGTCGAAATTGGAAAATTATCATGTCATCATTCGTCTGTTGATTGCGGGCAGCGCCTCCATGCGCGACTGGCCGTACCAAAAACTTGGTGGTCAAGATCGCCAATGTTTCAAACAGTCTCTTTATTTTTAATTTGTCTATGGTGCACACGTTGCTAGCGTCATATGGTTCCTAGGCTATGAAGGTTATGAAGAAAATATTGTATACCCTAATAACTATTCATTAAGGATTATCTTAGATTTTGCTGAAAGATAAATCAATTGAAATTGTTGATAATATTCAATTGTAAAAAATTAACATGTTGAATTGTTATTGCATTACTGAAACGTTTAGAATAAATAATAGTGTTATTTTTTAATAGTCGAATAGATATTGTAATGTACTGTCACTTGTTTAAATTCCTTGGTTAACACACATGCATCCAGAAATATATCACCTAATAATGAACAGTTATTACAGTGTTGAAAAGGGAAACATTCTCAATTAAATATTGATAGAAATATTTTTCTGTGAATTGAAAAATCCACGATTAAAATGAAGTTATTTTTTGTGAATGTCTAACAGAAAACAACTACTTCCCCGGCTAAAGCCACGCTGGACATTGAACTACATCTGATAGATATTCTGAAAATTTGCATTTTCATTCAGGTAGTTATTTGATTTTCTATTCCAGTCTTATTTAAGAACTCATAAAGATGAATGAGGCAAAGAAGAATGTTTTCCAAGAGGTTATCTTGACGATGGAAGATAGTGACTAAAGTTTATCTTTCAGTCGCAGATGATTCCACATCTGATTTCATGAACATCCTGTTTATATTTTCAACATATCAAGTTATTCCTTCTTTTTGTTCAGTTGCGCCATCACTCAGATATTTGCTGAACCACTAACCTGCGGGCCTCTACTGGAGGGTTATATTCCCACAACAGTATAGAAAATATTGTAATGAGATTATACCATTTCTAATAAGGTAGATATACTCTACAATAATAATAATATATGTTTATTCATCATAATAATTATACATAATATATACTTATACAAGTGTGCTTGTGGATAAACAGGTGGGTCACAGAAGTAGTATTAACTACTTGTGTATGTGATTTCCATAGTAATTTTTCTTTATTACATTAAAATGGGTATTTTTTTTTAATGGTAAAAATGGTAGAAAATTGTGGGTTTGCCACATACAGGTAATATATTACATCATAAGTGGGCTCTTCTCATTGAGATTTTACATATATTAGAGGGTAAGTCACAATCGGGGTAATTTCCTAGTCACAATCGGGGTAATTTTCCAGTCACAATTGGGTAATTTTCCAGTACTAATAAAGAAGAGTTATGAAATATACATGATGGATACACACATTGATATACACAAATACACTAATATGCACATACACATATACATCATAAATTGCTCAGTTATATGTGTTCATCTCTGGTTTACAATTTCGGTAAATATAAGTCTATCTTTGGCAATCCATTTTTTCAATTTTTTTTAACGTTCGGTAGTTTTTTATATCTTTCAATTCGTTTGGTAATAAAGCATAGATTCTGGGTGCTAAATGATTGGTATTTCGTTGGCCGATAGTTTTTTTGCAACGTGGGAAAAAAATTTCATCCATTTTTTGAGTATTGTAGGGGTGTTTATGTAGGGTGTTTATGTAGAGTGTAGAGTTTTCTGACAATTTCTGTTGTCTGTAAGTCCCACCTCATATGGCGATCAACCGTTATACCGAGATATTTTGTTTTTTCCGATTCGGGAATTTGAGAGTTTAATCTGACATTCAAAGGCCCTAAGTTGGGCAGACCATTTATATATGACGTAAAGGGTGATTAGTTCGTTTTCTTCTAATTTAATGTCAATTTATTCATTTGTAACCAGTTTGATATATTTGGAAAATCTATTTCAATTTTTTTTTTTCAATTTCTGCCAAGTTGGAGCTATATATGATATGGTTGTATCGTTGGCAAAACTGATAATTTCGCCGGTAGTATTGGGGAAAAGCATACTGTTCATATATATAATAAATAAGAATGGGCCAAGATTAATTCTATGAGAAATATAAAATGAGAGTCTAATAGTTAATGATTGTAAATATTGAGAATGGTGAAAAATTGAAAGGTTCCGGCGTTTTATTATACATAGTAAAAAAATATACAGGGTGTTTCATAATTGAATCTTTGGGTGATTTTAGGAAAAATTCTTTATATGAACATAGGTCTGCAACCGCTTTATTTCTGAGATACAGGATGTTGACATTCAACAAAAAAAAACAGTTCTTCCTCAATATCTCTGAAACCGACTTGGCTTTCTTTTAAATTTTAGTACATGCAAAGAACGCATAAAAATACATTTCTTAATTTTCATCAATGGCGTCCCTGTTAACATGCCCTGTCATATTTTTGATCAAAATAATGATACGTCACTGTCTTTTTTCCAAATAAATTTTATTTTTGTAATTGTTCTCTATCTTCTCATAAAAATGGTCGACCACTTTTTTTTCGTCCGGCGGACGGTTTTCGATTTAGAAAATAAAATACTTTCAATTGCTTGTCCCTATTCGATTTTTTCTCTTAGTCTTGATTTCACAATTGTGGTAACCAAAGGATCTAGGCAGTTTTTTCATAATTTTATGGTAACTATTATTTAGTTTTTGTAATGAGTACGCATAAAAATACATTTTTTATTTTTAAAAACATAACTATTATGAACAAAAAATACTAAAATCAAATTAATTATTCAAAATTTCCGCTTCCTGCAAGTATGCACACTTCAGCCCTCCTTGTCTTGAGGAAAATTACTGCAGCAAACTATTTCGCGGTTTCGCAATTCTTCTTCAGTTAGAATTGGTTGACTGTACACCAAAGTATTGAGATGTCCCCAAAGAAAATAATCAAGACTGTTTAAGTCTGGAGATCTAGATGGCCACGACCTATCCAGCGATTATGAATGTTTTGGTTTAAATATTCGCGTGCCAGACCACTAAAATGAGCAGGTGCACCATCGTGCATAAACCACATGCGATTTCGCATCAAAATACGAACATCTTTCAACAGAATTGGCAAATTATTTTCAAGAAATCGGCGATAATTATGTCCATTTGATCTGCGAGGTAAAAAAGGTCCAATTAGGTAATCTCCAATAATCCCAGCACATACGTTTAATGAGAACTGCTCCTGGTGATGAGATTCCACGATTGCATGCGGATTTTCCTCGGCCCAAAAATGATTATTATGAAAATTTCTGTTCCTGTTTTCAGTAAAAATAGCTTCGTCCGTGAATAGAATTTCCCTGTCAAATGAAGAATTTTCTGTAACTTTTTGGAAAAACCATTGGCAGAAATTCACTCGTAATGGAAAGTCTCGAGGAAGTAGAGTCTGAACCCGTTGATTGTGATAGGGATATAATAAATAATCATGAAGAGTCCTCCATACTAGAATATGGGCGATATTCAAATAATATACTCAGGTGTAACATACTAGAATTTCAGGAAATATGAATACCTAGAAACCCCCCTATTTGTGTGCCTAGCCCTTTGTACAACAGCTAAACACTGATATATTGGGCAAATTTGTTAGAATAAAAGGAAGAAAGTTATATGCCACCCCTTCAAAATGCCAAACAACCGATGAAAGTGTTTAATACTAATCATCGCAAGGATAAATAATATTAGGAATTCGATCAAATTCAGGATGGAAATTGAAACCTACACTACCTTACCTTTCCTCGATGTGAATGTTGGGAGAACAGACAATGACATCCGCACCTCCTCTATAGAAAGAAGACACAGACAGTATCCCAACTACGGCTCCAATCATCCGAGTCCAATAAAGTGAGGGATCGTAAGAACATTGGCAGATAGAGCGACGAGGAGTCACTAGATGCCAAAATAAACCACATCAGGGAGGACCAACACCGAAATGGATACCCCGAGAAACTCCTAGGTGATGTATTGAAATAACTCGATAAAATATATTACCGAAAGCCTTCAAGATTTTCGCAGTTACCCTCGTGCTCAAACCGGACCTTACACGTTTCGTTTTGTTTTTCCCGCAGTTCGGAGCAACACGAGAATGCACAATATGAATTGGCAAAGCGTGTATCAATCATAAACAAACAAATTACGATATTACAATACTCTGATAATAAGCGGTGGCAAACACGTAGCTGAACACGTGGGTGATTCGAATGGCGTGGCACGAATATGTGATACAGAAGATGGTAATACTGATGAAAATAGTTAGAGCGAAGCGTAGTAAAGTAAGAAGCGTAGTAAAGTAAGAAATGGTCAGTGAAGACAAAAACTGAGTTCCATTGTGGAAGTCAGATAAAGCCTAAATCCTTCCTAGACCCCTCCCCCTCCATCCACATATCCACTTAAACCCACCGATCACCATAACAGATCACAAGGGTTAAACAAGCTCCAAAATAACTAGAGACTACACTACTAGATAAAAACTTTTTAACAAAAAATTAAACCGATGAGATACGGAACTGAAAAGTAAAAAATAAAATAAACCTTAGTCTCGATAACTAAGTACCTAAACTAATGTAAGTAACTAATTTTGAGTCGGCGCCAAACAAACAAGCAAATGAATTAGGTAAGGCGTAAAATGATGGCATCGAGTTGCGCGGTGACATTCTGATAATTTTTTTGAAGTCATTAATGATCTTCGTTGATTGTTTGTTTGGCGCCGACTCATAATTAGTTACTTAACTTAGTTTAGGAGCTTAGTTATCGAGACTAAGAAGGTTTATTTTATTGTCTACTTTTCAGTTCCGTATTTCGTCGGTTTAATTTTTTGTTGAAAAGTTTTTATTTTTCAGTTTTTTGTGGCTGAAAATTGATCATATTATGCAAAAATAATTTCTAAAAATCACTAAAATAATGAAAGTTAATAGTGTGTAGAGAAATATCTTTTTATTAATATTTATTCGGGTAGTCAAATTTTTCGCTAGGAATCAAAAATGATTTGGTGACGAGCTATTTTTTCTTTCTATAGTTTTAAAGATTCCCTGGTGCATTTATTCAAGACTGTGGAAGGTGCTTATTCAAAAGTCAGGAATTCTTCTACATGTTTGAAGTTTCAAGAAAATTCAGTAAGATGGAGATATCGTTTTGTTTCCTCAAACGTCATCAGCACTCGAACGCATGTTTTGTTATATCAGAAGCTTTGTTCATATTTGATTATAGTTGTTTCTAGAAATGTAACCTTCTCATAGCGTGGAAACAAAAAGGTATTGTTTCGAATTACGTGTACGTAAATTAACATGTATCTGATTTACGTACAAATTTGCATGTTAATCAGACTCGTTTATTGTAAACAAAATTAGCATTAAATCGTCGGCCTTTCGTTTCTGGGAACAAATAATACGAATAAACGAAAAAAAACAGCGTTTTTTTTTTAAATAATGGTATAATTTACAAATATATCTTCTGGAACTACGAACATAACATTAAATATATGAAATGCCAACTTCATTGGAAGACTTCGAAGATCTTGCTGTTATAAGGCACTTTATCTCTAAATATGTCTATGAACTATAAATATTACATATTCTAAAATATATCTAGGCATCTTCAAATCACAATAGAACTATCCAACAACAATAAAACTTTATCTGGCTGTTCTAGGATCTAATCACAAATATTAAAATAATTTTAGGTCACAAAATATCTGGCAATGTAAACTCTGAATGTGTCAACTTGAGCAATGCTACTTGAATAACTTTCAGTTTTGGTTTGACATTACATTCTCTCTACGATAATTAACCAAGGATTTGTGAATTTTTCGTCCTATAGATCATTTTAATCTGAGTAGGACATGAGACATAAATCATTCGCAGCTTCGATGACACTAACAAAAAATTACTAATTCCCTGCTTAAATAGATATAGGTTAATACTGATTCATCTCCCCCACTCTGGGATTTCCACTAAGTAGTTATCACATTTTTCACAAACTCATCACAATCTGGCTCTTCCAAATATACTCTCACCACGGTCTCCAAGGCTTTTCTTCCATAGGCTCTACAGACTTCCTCACGACCAGAGAAAGGGGCTTCGGCTGACTATACATGGTGTCCATAGGTTCAGGGCTATGACTTGGAGAATAGTTTGAGGAGGTGCTAGTAGCCGAGACTACAGATGGAGTTCTTTCCGGAACTATAGGCACCAAAAGAGGTATAGGTGAGCTCACAGGCAGCTGTTGGGTTTGTGAATGAGTTGATGAAGGTAGTACCAAGGCAATATCCCCGTTGGGTAATCTGGTGGGTACTAGCTGCACCCCAGTACCATTCCCGTTGCTGAGAATGATACCGCTGCTCTGTGGAACCTGTTGCTCGACTGATTTGTGGTTGTTGGGCAGGATATGGACTTGGACTTGCGGCACTTCTTGGGGTTTGGAACCTTGAGACAGGCAGTTTGCTAGGTGTTGCAAGAGCCTTCGTCGAACCATTGGGTCTAGTCCCGGGAACCTACCGACTTCTGTGGCACATTCTCCGAAGCCGGCCCTGAACTTGTTGACTACTGCAGGATCGGCTGCTGCTGACATGGCGATTTGTTGTCTTTGGAGGTTTTGAAGGTGTTTGACGGTCATTTCCAAGATGTCGGCTTTCTCCAGTTTCGAATGCCGTGCCGGCTGCAAAAGAAAAACAATATTTAGCTGAAGTGTCGAGAAGTTTTGTTAGAGTTTAGAGGAGATGTTCTATATCAATCAAATCACTGATTTTTGTGGAATACATCGGTTTTTTTTTATTGAGATTCTGGCAGTGTATGGACAGGGTTCGATAAAATGCCTAGAAGTTTCTTTTCGAATTTTATGGTTTCAAAATGGGTAATTTGACCTATTTACTGACCTCTCCATTCCTATAGCTATATGACCGTATTTCAGGTTATAATTGGGTATAAATTCACTTGCAAATTATTCATGAAAGTTCCTGGCCACTCGAAGAGGCATTGACGAAACCACCTGCAGGTGGATACACTCAATGCTTCACAATAGACTGGTCCAAGCCAACATGTTCGAGGAAACAGAGCAGGTTGAAATTTACAGAGGTACCCCACAGGGGGGCATACTCTCCCCCCTTCTGTGGGACATGGTTCTAGATGAACGGCTAATTTCTCTGAATAACCAAGGGTATTAATCTCAAGGGTATGTAGATGACTTGGTCAGCCTCATCAAAGGAAAGAATACTTGAACAACCTCAGAGCTAATGCAAAATGCACTGAGGACAGTAGAGGAATAGTGTAACAGAGAGAGCCTAAGGGCAAATCCGAACAAAACAACACTAATTCCCTTCAGCCGGAGAAGAAACATGGGAGATCTCATACCTCCCAGACTATTCGGTGAAACATTACAAGTAGTAGAGCATGGCAAAACACAACAAGGTCACCTTGAGGGGGGTGCCAGGTCATAGAGGCATTGAAGGCAACGTCAAAGCGGAGCAGCTAGCTAGAAAAGCATCTGAAACGCTATTCACAGGGCCAGAACCTGTACATGGGATTAGCAAAAACCGATGCCGGACCCTGATCCACGAGTGGATAAAAAGAAGACACCAACAATATTGGGACCAAACTGTCGAGAAAATACACAGCACAGTCATGGTGGGGCATCCAAACCGGACCCTGACGGCTGATCTTCTGAACCTGAACAGAACGAAGGCACGTATAATAATAGGTCTGTTGACTGGACACTGCGGCCTAAGAAAACACCTAAACACCATGGGAGTACGCAGGGAAACCGTGGAGTGTAGGCTATGTGATGAAGAGGAGGAAACAGCCTCTCATATTATCTTCGACTGTGACGCCCTAAATAGTAGGCGACACAGAACCTTTGGAGAGATCAGCCCGGAAACAGGCATGACTCCGAAGAACCTTATCAACAGGCTACTAAACCGAATTAAAGGCACAAACCTGTTTGAATGAGGACCCACTGACGACAGAGTGATACAATAGACCCCAGCTGGTCGCAGTGTCAAGGGAAGCTGAGTGCCAACCCTGTATCTGGCTCGTCAGCTTTCAACCAACCAACCATCCTGGACCTTGATGACATTCTGCTGGCGAAAATTAGATGGAATTTTATCTAATAAATAAGTATTGATTCCCTTCGGCTGAAGAGGCATGTTTGGTTTGGTGGATAATCAGTGATTTTTCACCATGTATTTTGCCTATAGAGCTGTGGATTATGAAGGAGAATTTTTGAATCGAAAATTGACGTTCTGTATTTCGTGTAAAATTTTGTATATTTAAGCAAAGCGATTCATCTTGATTGAAGTAAAACTTGTGAGCAATCTCACGTTGTGTGCGGTATTGTCAGAATTAAAAATTTATGATTATGGGTAATGACGTCATTTTAAGCTTTGAAATTATATTATGAAAAAATGTATAAAAGCAGTGTGGCTTATATGGTTGAGAGAAATATCGAGAGGAACTAGATATTGAGTTTCGAATTTTGTTGTGAATGTTGGTGGAATAGGAGAATCATAAGATGTTTGGGAAAAGAAATACCACGCGGCCGTAGAAGTACTCCTAGAGAAGAAGAATTAATTGATTATAATAATATTAAGAAACTGGTGGAAGGACTTTCAAACTCCTTAAGTTATATAAGTTTGGCTTGACAAAGTCGATCCCAATATAATAATAAACTGGTGAAAGGAATTTCAAGCTCCTAGTGTTATATAATGTTGACTTGACAAAGTCGATTCTTTCCAATAAACTGGTGAAAAGACTTTCGAATTCCATATAGGGTTGGTTCGATAAGGCTCTTCTTGAGCAGTTGAAAATAGTAAGAGAAAGATTATCTTTTCATGAAACCCTTGATCCATACAACGCTTAGGTAAAAGGAAAAAAAGGTTTTAAAGAAGTGAAAAGACTTTCAAACTCCTTATTCCATATAAGGTTGGCTTGAAAATGTTGAAAATTTGGAAATGATGAGAGGTAGATGGATTTCTTGAAATCCTTGATCCATACAAGGCATTTCGATGAGAGCCTGAAGTTAAATGAAGAAATAAAGTGAAGTAAAGATGTAGTGGATAGAACTACTCAGAGCCCTCATCCCACACAAGGGGTAGGGAGGAATTCCAACCAGAAGAAAGAAAGTAGTAACAACCACGGACGCGGAAGTCCCTTGATCCATTCGAAGAGTTAATCAACACCAGTGAAAGAAGAAAAAAGAAAGGGAGGGGTGAAGGCACCCAAATTCAATGATTTATGGTGTAGATCTATTCCAAATCTCCATTTGAGAAATTGTAGAGAGGAGGAAAGCAAGCTGACGGATCAAATATGACGGATTTTTTATTTATTGTGTAATTCTATCCAGAATAGTTTTGTGTGGGTTTTGAGCATGCGGCACATGAATTTAAAAAATTAGTGTTGGTGATGTCAAATCGAAGGATGGCAGAGTTTTGTACAAATTTGTATTCGGGGAGTACTTATTCGCGAATCTATGATTTTCACAATGCTACAAACGATAAACTGTTTCATGAAAAAATTGTGGATGACGGAGTTTATTTTATTTTTATATCTGTTTATAACCGATTTCAAAGCTCACTGCACAATATCTCTAGTTTAAACAAGAAATAAGCGACAATGAATTATATTCTAATATTAGAACAGATTACTCTCGGCACTTATGAGTATTTTTTTCAGCGCCTCCAGATTAAAGCAGACATATTTTTCACTTATATTTATCTTGACTAGTTCTTTCCACAGCTAAAAATTCTTATTGGAGAGCTACTCCTGTATAAATTGAGTTTGGCAGAAAATATCCGATTTTCAATTCATCAATATTTAAGTATTATTATCAACGAGAACACTTTTAGTTCGTTGCCCAACTTTCAGTAGTGATATTCTCAAATAATTAACATGTTTTCACTCATCTGAAATAAAAACGAGAAAAATGAAAAACCATTCAGCTTATTTGAATCTTTTTTAAGGAGAGTTCATAATTTTTCGTAATTGTTATGAAAACGATTTACTAAGAAATATGTCATAAATAATTCATATAATTTTTATCGTAATGACTTGTGACCGAGGCGAATTCATAATAAAAAAGTAGCTATAAAAACATTGGATATATGAAGTGGAAAAAATGGGAGAAATGACTAACGCACATGCAGAATGCTAATGAAACATTTAATGATCATGAAAAGACGAAAAGTACCCATGTGAAAAATATCAAAAGTTTATTTCAAACAATGAAAACGCTTTGGCGTTCACTGATTTAGATTCAACTAAAATAATTGATGAAAAAACCTTTTTGAAGACAAGCGTTTATTCAAATGCACTTTAAAGTAAAAAGTAATTGCTTTGGATGTGTGACGTAGGTTATTCCGTGAGTCATATATTCAAAAGCGACAAGCTTTTGAACTGGAAAGAATGACATACGAACCAAGCAAGTTAAATAAAAGCAATGGAAATGTGTTGAGTGATTGGGGAAAAGTGAATAGGCCTGAAATACAATTATTTGAATTCGTTTTCAAAATGAATCATTCATTAAACGAGTTAAAAATTTCATAGAATGAAAAAATAAAAAATTGTGAAAAATAAAAAAACCTGTTTCAAATATGGACCAAATTTGTTGCAGAAGTTCTAAATGGCGGATCAGAAAATTACTGACGATTCGACTTTTATTTGAAGTCTTCTTCAGGGATGAAAATACATAATGGTCTCTATTTTTATTTTCCTTGAAGAATTTGATCACTATTTGAAAATTTGTGTTTGAAATATTTGTCATATTATTATTATTACTTTTTTCTTAGTTTATAAAAATATTTTAATCTCAGGTGTTTTCTAAATCCAATATATATTTTAAATTCCGAAGGGGACGTCAACTAATTGACGAAATTTCTTCAATTTTCTGAAATCCGGACCACTTTTTAATTGTTCTTGTTCCCGCTGTGTTTATCTCCAGCTATATAAATAACCCGACAGACGTTGTCCTGTCCAAATTTCTATGTTCCCTAAAATGTTTTTCCCGAAAACTCTCGTCCGCGTAGAATTCCTTTTTTTCTATGTTTTCCTTTATGTTGTTCCATCTATATTATGATTTTGACTCCTTCCGCTTCCTGTTGTCCCGCTATCTCGTTTTCCCGTTATCCCATTTTCCTGTTATCCAATTTTTTCATTATCTCGATTTTCCCTTATCCCCTTATCCTTTCATCCCGTTTTTTCGTTATCCCGTTATCCCATTATCCCGTATCTCATCATCCCGTTTTCCTGTTTCCCATTTTTTCCATTCCCGTTATCCCGTTTTCTCCTTCCCTTTCCTGTCTCCCGTTATCCCTTTTTCCCGTTTTTGTTTCCCGTTATTCCCGTTATCCCGTTTTCTTGTTATCCCGTTTTTTTTTTATCCCGTTATTCCCTTATCCTGTCATCCCGTTTTTCGTTATCCCGTTATCCAATTATCCAGTTATCCCGTTATCCCATTATCCAGTTATCTCATCATCCCGTTTCCCTGTTATCCCAGTTTTTCCATATCCCGTTTCCCGTTTTCTCCTTATCCCTTATCCTGTCGTCCCTTTATCCCGTTTTCCCGTTTTTTCGTTATCCCGTTATCCAATTATCCAGTTATCCCGTTTTCCTGTTATCCCATTTTTTCTTTATCCCGTTTTCCCCTTATCCCCTTATCCTGTCATCCCGTTTTCCCGTTTTTTCGTTATCCCGTTATTCCCATTATCCCGTTTTCCTGTTATCCCGTTTTTTCTATAAAATGAAAAAAAAAATAGGGGTTGATCGTAGAAGGGTGAAAATCACGAGTAATAGGAATTTTTTTATTCTAAGTCATGACAAAATAAAAATAAAAATCTTGCCAAAAAAATAGGGGTTGATCGTAGAAGGGTGAAAATTTGGGGTTGTATGTATTTTTGAATGCTGTATCATGAAAAAATAAAAACTTTTTTTTTTTATAAAAAAAAATTATGGGGTGGACCACCCTTAACATTTAGGGGGATGATTTGTGAATCTAAACCATCCAGGGCGCCACCCAAACGCATACAAAAAAATTCATTCAAATCGGTCCTGCCGTTTATGATACCGACTGCAGCGCCATCTGCCGGGCTGATTTGTGAATCTAAACCATCCAGGGCGCCACCCAAACGCATACAAAAAAAATTCATTCAAATCGGTCCAGCCGCTCAGGAGAAGTTCAGTGCCACACACACGTACAGTAGAATTATATATATAAGGATGACCGGACATTTATGTTCAAGAAGTAGGTAACTTGCCGCCTTCGATTAGGTTTTCAAAAAAGTATCGGCCAAGACACTTTTTATGTTTGCCGTAGATTTGTGATCAACTCTATCGCGTGACCGAAGATCACGTTCACCTGTTTTTATGCCATCCCAATTCGATAAACGTGGCACAAGTGTCTAAAAAAATCGCCGACTTGAATTTATCGATAACGATATAGGTAAAACAGAAAAACAAACAATCGAGTCCCCAGTAATCGCGCTTGAGAAAGTTCCAGGGGAAACTATCACTTGTTATTTCCATTTGTGTGACGTGCACACTTACACGCGATTCTTATCTTTTGAGTTTTCTAATAATAGCCTCTCGCCATGTGTGTAAATATATTTGAATGGAGAATGAATGGCATACATGAAGTTCTAAATTAATTCATTAATACCGAACAAACTGCCACGTGTTCGTTGGCAAATCTAACAATAGGTGAAAACACGCTGGGAATTATTTAAACAGCAATAAAGAGTTTTGAACGACAATTATGTGCTCTTAGCGACGCTATCTTTAGATAAACCAAACAAAATCTTGCGCACGTACAGCAGGTTAAATTCAGACTTTAAACAATACTTATTGTCGATTCATTGCATGAAAAACGTGCAATCTCGGATATTTTTAAAAGACTCATTTTTCCAATACGAGGTAGAGTCAAACGATAGTCTTGTTGTTATACATACAGGGTGTTAGTGAATAAGTGCGACAAACTTCAGGGGGTGATTCTGCATGAAAAAATAATGACTTTAATACATTATCAAGAACTATCTAATACAATAACGTTAAACCAGAACAATCACAGAAAATAACACGAATAAATAGGCGCAAAGCTACAACAAATGTTCATAATGACCTTCCTCAGACGTGATACAAGAATCAACTCTTCGCCTCATTGATTGTCGTATTCGCGCAAATATTCCTGGTGTATTTCTTATTGTCTCTCAGCCGGGTGTAATTCGATTCCTCAGGTCTTTAACATTTTCGTCGGGAGTGAAATAAACTGATGACTAAAGAAAACAAATGCAAAAATCTAGAGGATTTGAATCAGGAGATCGAGCAGGCCAATGTTCCGTACCTCCCCCACCTATCCAACGATTTGGATATACTGTATCTAAGTGATAATGCTAAAATGGACTGCATGAACCAGAAGTGTTGTCTCAGCTGTAGAGGAATTTCTTCAAGGAGAACAGGTAACTCTTCCTATATGAAATTAAGGTGAGAGTCGCCCGTTAGTCGTTGTGGGAGGAAATATGGACCAAGCCATTTACAGAAAACTGATGCTCAAAATGAGCTTCAAAGATTCTGTGTGAATTTTCCTCAGCCCATAGGCGGAAATTTCGTATACACTGTCGTCCAAAATTGGCCTCGTCAGTAAACAAAACGTCATTTCAAAAATTAGGAATTTGAGCGATTTGATGAAGAATCCAATGGCAAAAAACTAGGCGCGGAAAAAAGTCTCCAGGTAGTAGAGCTACCACACGTTGCATATGAAACGGATACAATTGCTGTTCTTTGAAAATTATAAATACAGTGAAGTTGCTTACATTCAGTATTTTGGCGATTTTTCGAGTACTTGTTTCAGGTGACTCCGCAATTAACTCGAGAACCGCTTTTTCTAGTTGCCCAGTTCGTACTTCTCGAGGGCGCCTGCAGTCAGCCGTTTGTTTCTTAAATGTACCATTTTCGCGCAAACGTTGGTGAAGACGGGCAAGTATTGTTTGATGGGGTTACCCTACGTCCTGGATATAACTCAGCATACAATCATCGAGCTTGCCGACCATTACCATTACTTCGACCATAGACAAAATGCATGTCTGACAATTCCGCATTTGCATAATTTTCCATTCTTTTCGTTAAAAGAAAAATTAATTACTTATCATCATTGATGTTATACCAAACTACAAGCTTAAAAATGAAGGAACGCTAATTCGACATTTCGTTGAAATATTCGTATTTAACAGAATGTTGACAGTAGCCTACTAGCATCGCTACTAGATAATGTATTAAGGTAGTTCCGCCAGGAGACAGTTGAATTACGAAATTACTTTCGACGAAATCGAAAAATTTCAAAGGACTCTTCGATTTGAAACGCGAAAAAAATTTTTTTTTTTTGAGGGGGCACCTGTCCCCCCAATCGAAATTTCTTTGTTATAGAAAGTCGGCGACTCAAAAAATTGATGTCTCCGAAAAGCGCAGCAAAAAAAAAATTCAGACTCGGGCCCCCCCAACTTGTTAAAATTTTATAGAGGTGTAGTTCACATGTTAAACAATACGTATGCCAAATTTCAAGTAATGACAAATACGCGTTAAGATGTTTTATTTTTTTTGCATGAAAACGGCGCCCCATACAAAAATGGTAGGAGAGATTTTTTGTCACAAATTGAACAAGAAATCCAAAAATATATAGATATATCAGAGGCGTACCATTTTTTCTTCAAAAAAATTGAGATCATTACCCGTATGCGCGCCAATGATGATCATAAAATTCTTAATTGCATGTCAAAAAATGCGCAATAACTACTTCTTGATACTCACGAAATTTCATATGCATATCTCGACCGGTTTCAGGGCAATAAATAAATAGTCAGTTTTTAGAAAAACTTTAACACCTCGAAAAACGAAGCATTTGCGGATAAAAGTTATATAGCAAACCATCATTATTTTTCCATGCAGAATCACCCCCTGAAGTTTGTCGCACTTATTCACTAACACACAATATATGGTGTTTTCAACGTTGCACTATTCTTTTAATAAGATGTAAAATTTTATTCAAATATTTTATTTATCAAAAAAGTATTTCTATATATGTAGAGAGATAACGGAGAATTCATCAATTGAAGTACATATGAAAGTTTTTCGCATTTGAGCTTGTAGATTGTAGGCTCAGCAGCCTTCCAATAATCAAAATAATATTTATTCAATATAATTCACAGAACAATACACTAACTAGGAATAAACCTGTGCGTGGAATAAAATATTTCCAATAATTACACACGTATATACACACGTTAGCGTTTTTTTGATAAATTTGTCAATTGAAACTGGAGAATTCCCTGACAAACTGAAAAATGGATAACTAATGCCGAATAATCAATAGAAAACCTTTTTAAAGACACGCTTTCATTCAAACGCACTAAAAAGTGAACACTAATTGCTTTGAATGTATGACGTAGGTTATTCCGTTAGTTATAGATTCCAAAGCTTGTCGTGCAAAGTTTTCAAATCGAATACAGAAGCGACAAGCTTTTGAATCTATAACTCACGTAATAACCTACGTCACACATCCCAAGTAATTATTTTTTACTTTTTAGTTTAAAAAAAGTTACTCATAAGCAACAATTTTTTTATTAAAAATTTCCTGGAAAATATAGAACGAGATAGATTTAATTGGACTGTTTCCCAAATAAGCTGAACTGACACCAAAAATTATGTTTTTATTACTTTTAATTACATACAAAAATTTAACGTCAGATGACAAACATATGTCCAGAGTTCTTTTGTCATAACCACGAAAATCATGTTCGGAAGTATGTTTTTAAGAGATATTGCCGAAAAAAAAAACAAGGGATGATTTGCAAATTTTGCCGCTGTCATTTTGACAGTATTGACAGATCATTGGTTGAAATAGTATGAGAGAAAGAGTCACTATAATAATGTTCTGATTGGCCAAAACCTACATGAATGATTTGAATTGAAAGTTTTCATTGATTTCTAGAAATGTCAAAAAACAATGTGCGTACTGTGCATTTATATTAACAAATGAGTTGTATCAATTGAAAAACACATACCCAATTATGTTCGAAACTGTGATATTCATACGTATCCTACCAGACATGGAAAATGCATAAGTCTCCAGAAACATTCAACTTGCTTGAATTAAAATTGTCCTTACGTAGGTGCCAAATTATTCAAGCACCTTCCTGATAATCTAAGAAATTCAAATAGAATGAATAATTTCTAACTGAAATTCAGAGAATTTTTGATTACCGGTTGTTTTTATAGTATTGATGAGTATTTTAATCAATAATGTACACACTTGGGAAATTGTTATATTTTCTTTTTTTATGTAGATGTGGTTTGATTGTGAATTATGTGTTGTTTGACGCATCCTTTATCATATTATAATCATGAAGGATTCAATAAATCTATCTATAATGAATAACTCCACAGTCTTATTACGTGCTATGAAATCCAAATCAGTCTTTTTCACTTCCTGTATAAATATATTTTTCGCATCAATATATTGGTGTATCTGCATTCGTGGCAGACTAAATATCCAGTATTCAATTATTTTTTAAATACATTATTGCTACTGATTGTTTTGATTTCCAGTGGAATAGGATTGTACAGCCGAGGTGCTAAGGATGAATAATATAAGACCTCTGAAGGGTGTTGCTCTGCGATTTCATTACATAGGAGGCATTCATTTTGTGACGAGTTGCATATTGGCGTTACATTTTTTTAGTTACTATTTATTTTCATGTTATCTAATTAGGTTTCGTAAAAGTGTAGTTGTCTGATGCCTATATAATGTTTCTGAGGGGTGGGCCTTTTTTTGTGGTGAGTTATTTTCAGTTGTAATATCACAAGAGAGTGAGAATAAAGTGAAAATAATTCGACAGATTTTTGAAAACCAGGCAATAGACACGAGAGTCCAACGGGCTCGAGTGGCTATTGCCAAGTTGCAACAAGTTTGAGAAATGAATATGGAGAATTATTTCCTACTTTATTGAACTCTCGTGTGGTATTCTATAGATTATTATTTCTCACTTTTCAAGCAAATTGATGAGAGACGTCAAATTAAAAATATACGTTGTCAGACAATGAAAACAAAATACCTAAAATTATTCCCGGGGCATATTTTCTAGGTAGAATATTCCCACAATAATAATGTTATGATTGGCCAAAACGTACATGAATGATTTGAATTGAAAGTTTTCATTGGTTTCTAGAAATGCCAAAAAATAATAATTACTAGTTTTTGTATCTGTTCTATATTTCTTATAGGAGTAGTGTTTGCTGCGCGTCATGCAACTATCCTATTATATAATAACTTTATTCACTGCAATAAAATACAATGATGAGTACATGGTGAAAGTGAATAAGGAACTTACGCGATAAGTGCAAGCACTTGTTTCGCGGAGAAAATATAACATATAAAGTGTTAGTTATAAAATGTAAAAATCTAATTAAGTTAATGTAAATATGTAAAATATAAAATGTGAAATATAAAATGTAAAATGTAGAATGTAAGAATATAAAATGTAAATAAAATGTAGATAATATAATACAAACAATGAACGTTGTACATTACAATATTGCAATACAATAAAAAAATGAACATCATGAAATATGATACAAAAGGTACGAAAAAATTATAAAAGATAATTATATATAAAAGGTGTGATTTAAAGCATGCCCCAATTTTTGGATTGGATATACAAATACTGAGTTCTTAATATTGATATTCTCTCTTGAAACCAATATGTGAATATAGTTGTTTTTGATAAACACCTCGTTTTGGATCGTAAAAGATCATGGTAGAAATGAAAATAGTTGGAACTTCTATAATGCTTATTGAAAATCAAACTACACATAACAATCAAAACTCTGCATGTGTTTACTTTAACTTCAATCTTGAAAAATTACCACTGCGATTCTCAAGCTTTTATTCAACTTCACATTTGTATGTATGTTTAGTTCAAAACAGTGGAATTTTTACTAGAGAATGGCGGCTCTAATATGGCGGACGACTTTTGTGATTATGGTTCGATTCTATTCAAAATTGGTATGTGGGGGTTTCCGGGGACGAATTTTGTGTCAAAATTCATAAATTCAAGATGGCGGCTCCAATATGGCAACAGGTTTTGTGGTTATAGCCCGATTCCAATGAAAATTGGTATGAGGTGGTTTTTGGGGTCGTAGATCACGATTTTTTGGGAATATTCATCAATTCGAAATGGCGGCTCCTATATGTTTTGTTATTATGGCCCGATTCCATTCATAATTGGTATGTGGTTTTCTTTGAGGACGGATATTATCAATTTATGTCAGAATTCAGTAAGATGACGGATTTCATGAATGACTAAAAATGTTAAAAAAAAACTTTTATACAAATTCACTGAAAAGAAAAAAACTTGAGAGGTGTCAAGGGACACCCGGATGGAACGAAGTTCCTTTCGATTAATTAGTGAAGAATTGTAATAATTTTTTTTTTAAGTTATAATATTTTTTTTTTTATTATTAACAAATATAATGTAATATAAACTTAATCAGTAGGCTCAATTTTAGTAATAATTGGCTTGTGGTAACTGAAGTAGGAAACATATGTTTGGGATTCTATTTTATTTAAATGTCTTGAAAAAACTGCATCGATGGTAGTATTATATTTTGTTGTTGATTCTGCTGGATTATTGTTCATTCTAAATCAAATTCTTTCTCTAGAAACTGTAGCAATGGTTTTGATTTTTCATTACTGAAGTTGATGTTAAAACACCGGCCAATAAGTTTATCTAAATTTTTGTTGTATCTGCTAAGCGTTCGAGATACATCTTTAGAATACTCTAGCAGTGCTCGATGAATGAACTCCTGAATATCTATTAATTTGTTATTTGGTGAGACATATATGACTGCCATGATTAAGGTAACGCCGTTTTCCATTACACACTCTGCTGCACATAAATCTGCAACACTTGTACGTCTTACGTGCAAGTCCTGAATATTGTTCATATTGACAGACATATTTGGTGTTACAAGATTGGTCGTATCATTTGTGTTGTGATATATCGCAACTCCATCGCGACACCACACTGTTCAATGCGAAATAGAAAGACGAAACGAAAATAACTGGCTTGCTTTCTATGAGAGAGAGAGAGAGAGACAGACGGAGAAACACGCGCACGCCGCACGGCTTACAACTATAGCAGAAAGTGTCGTTACAACTTTTGGTCTTAATTTATTCCGTCTAGCCCCCTTTCGCAACGCGCTATAAGGAACTTCGTTCCAAAAATCTTTAATTAATTGACCTAGGTTATTCTATAAGTAGCAGATTCAAAAACTTGCCGCGAATATAAAATAGGTATCCTTGCGCGGCAAGATTTTGAATCTGCTAGTTACAGAATAACCTGGGTCAAACAATTAAAGAAATTATTTTTTCCTTTTCGGTGCTGTTGTATAAAAGTTTGTCTTAATTTTTGTTAAATCATTGTTTTTATTGTCTTTGTTCTTGGCTCACTACTAAAATTCAGAAAAGCGGCCCTAGTAAAAACAACGTACGAATACTCACGTCTTTTTTCATCGCATCCAAGATGAGTGTTTTCAATTCATTGAGACAGTTATTTATCCTCGCTCGCCGCCTCTTCTCCATAATAGGCTTGTTGCTCTGTAAAGAGAGAAAGGAAATCGTTTAATAAGACCGTGGGAAAGACGAGATGTAGCTCAACAACATCCAGGCCCGTAGCCACGTATTTTAGAAACATCATGATGATTTCCGAGGAGGGGCATAAGTGCTGTTGTTTCAGTGCAAAAAAGATTAATTCATGCTCTTATTTTTCCCCAACCAGTTATTAACAGGAGTTGGTAAATTGGTAACGGACATGTTAATATTGATGTTGAATTAGCATGATATTATCAAGTCATTAGAATTCGATAATGAATTGATTAAATTGTCAGCTACAGTGCCAAAAAAAACTAGGAAAATATCGGGATCCACATAAGTGCTTCTAGATTTTTACTGGAATTTCTCTCGTAATCATTAAGTTCCCAGCGCTCTCGGGGTTTATTATTCGAGTATTAAATGAAATTGCCATACGCATTTATTTTGGTTTGTCGTGTATTGAACAGATACAAGCGGTCCTGCACGAAAAAAAGGATTTGTTAATTCAAACAAAATGTATTTGGTCACTCTTATTAGCTTGACCCGACCGAAAAAATTCATCCCAAAACACAGGTGTATTCGATTGATGGAATCATTATATAGCGGTGACAAAATGGATATCTCAATGCAATGCTAATTTTTTTTTATTTGAATATAATATGTTCATCTATTGAAACAATTTCTAACTCATATTGAATTAAAATGTGTTTTAACACAAATATAATATTTATTTAAATCAAACAACGGAAATAGATTAATTCAAATGGAAGAATATTATATTGCTAGAATTATATCCGTTAGATGGCAAAGTGTTCGCATAACTGACTTAGATAATGTTACAGAAAAGCAAACTTATCATCGACGTGTGGTTATAAATGTCTGGTGTAGGCTCTCATGCTCGGTTGCCCTATTTGTCAATTCAGAGGATTAACAAAATGATTACTCATTTGAATAAATATGTTTAGTGAAGAGAGCAGCTTATTATCCGACGAAACCAAAAAGGAGGAGGATCTCTATTCGACGCGTATATTTTTTTTTATGTATGATCACGCCCTACTCCGATTTGGATGATTCTTTTTTTATTAGAAAGGGTATACCTCATAGTTGATCATATTCCAATTTGAAATGAAATGATCCACCCCTATGGGAAGAAAAATAGGGGATGATTGATTTTTCACTTGTGAACTTTGGCACACATATGTAGTTGACATTGACAGAATCTCCTACATCCGTCAAAATGATTACATATATATATACAAAGTGATGAAATCAACTGACCAGAACTTTCAAAATTGATTTATAGTATATAACAATAAAAAGTTAAAATAGAAAATCATAATATTCAATAGTTAATAGTTGAAGTAAGCTAGGTAAGTATTTTGGAAGTAATCAAAAATTAAGTAGGTAGTTATTAGTAGATTTCAGCAACAAAAAATTGAAAAATAAAAACTTTTTAACAAAAAATTAAACCGACGAAAAAATCAACTGAAGAGCAAAAAATAAAATAAGCCTTGTTAATCTAAATGATAATTGAGCTCCTAAACTGATGTGAGTAACTGATTTCGAGTCGGCGCCAAACAAACAATTATCGAAGATCATTATATTACTTTGAAAGAAGTAATCAAAACGCAGCCGTGCATCTCGCTGCAATCATTTTACGCTTTACCTAATTCAAATGCTAGTTTGTTTGGCGCCGACTCAAAATTAGTGACTCACATTAGTTTAGGAGCTCAGTTATTATTGAAAAGGTTCATTTTATTTTTTGCTTTTCAGTTTATTTTTTGGTTGGTTTAATTGTTTGCTAAAAAGTTGTTATTAATGAAAAATGTTCATAATACAACACCAAAAAGTACTGTGATTTTTCGGTTTTTTCAGTTTAACCCCTTGGCTACACGTGCATATGGGCCGCGCTGGCCCTGATCCTCTGCAGCATCCCACATCGTAAGCGTGCCTTTGCTGGCAACAGCCCAATGACGGTGGTCTTTTGTTTTAATTTTAGATCACACTGACCGTGATCAAATATCATTTACAGTAGAATTCGGACGTCGAAAAAATTAACTACGGGATATTTTAAGAACTAAGTGAGGTCTGCTTGTAAATAGAAACGAGTCGTTTGTTTTGGTGCCAACTTGTAGGACGCATTAGTTTTTTTTTTGCAATTAAAAATCCTCCGTATCTTTCAATCAAGGGCAGTAAGACTATAGCTCCGGATATTTTCGGGATCTTTGAATAACTGAAACTAGGTACTCCGTTTTTAAAAGAAATTGAAATACATATATTGGCGTATAATTTTTGGTGAATGGCATTTGACATTTCTTCGTATTCGCAATTCTTTCCTAATTTATCGTGTTTACATTCATATTTTCAATTACAGCTTCTTCGTATCATATAGCCAATATAGGAAAACTTTCCCATGAAAACTATCTAACAAATGAATGCCTCTCATGATATAGATTGAATAGATTTTTGGTGAATTGTTAACTTTTCAGAGCTCATTTATTCGTGAAATACTATTTATATATGTCTGGAGAAGCATAGTTTTTAAATACATGGCAACATTTTAAAAGAATTATAAACGTTATTGATATCTCAAAACTCTCCTTCAACCTATGGGGTTTTTATATAAATAGAAGCTATTCAATTTAGCCTGTCAGAATATTATGTGTTCATCCAATCATCAAGTTATCTTGAACCACGACTCTCCGAAAAACAAAATTTCAATGTTATACAATCATTGAAAGGAATAGAGACATGTTTTTCTAGAATCATAGATTAATATTTGAAATGAAAAGTCAGACTTCACTGTTTGAAAGAAATAATGTTTTTCGGTGTTGGGTTATCATCGCAAGTTTTTTTAACAAATGTCACATTTTTGAAAATTGGAAAATCACTTCAAAAATATCAACTTTAGTTCAGAATATTTGCAAAAAAACATTAAAATATACAGGGGGTTGTAATTTCATAGAGTTGACTTTACCGAACCTGAAGTATATAGGCTATTAAGTTTTTTGGTTTTTGGAGGATATATTCAACGTTTCGCCTTTCGCCTGTGACCACCATCTACTTCAGGGCAATTTTTTTTATTAATGGTGTAATTTTGAAAAACAACGAACAACATGTATAGGGGAAAAGTTTCCTTTCTATAATATTATAGTGGTTGTCGTTGTTTGGCGTTGGAGGAGCCTGTGGTCAAGTCAAGACAATGGATATGTTATAATATGCTGTGGTATTTTCTCATCACCATTAACGATAATGTTTTGGAATTGTTCAGTTTTAATTATTTATAATAATTGAAAATTCGTGAGCAATTGATCCATCCTGAAATGTCATCGCAATATCTAGGTTCAATTGTCACATACATTCGAACTGCCAACCAAAAAAATGTGTTTACCAAGTCTTTGGCCAATGCTGTAATTATGATGTCATTTTCAAACTATTATATCATAATGACATCCCTCAAACAAACATTAAGAAACTGATAAATTATGAAAAATTGTTGCGATTACCAGGAACATATCAAACGCAGATATAGAAATCATTATTGTAATTATCAGACACGCTTATGAGTCGTGAGCAATTTATTTCTCGTTTAATATTTTGAAGGCAGAAATTGAAAAAATCCAGAAACTTCAACACGACATAAATAATGTATATGAATGGTCTAGCTGTAAATTTTGATGAATGCTTCATTATATCTGTCACAAAATCAAAACTTTCCTTGAATTGCCAATACTAAATAAATGGTTCAACCATGAAAATAGTGGGTGACGTTAAGGACCAGATTTTTTCATCCTCATTCCATACTCAAATGAAGTCATAGAAAACAACTGTTCGTAACCATTATATTCATAATATTTCCCAAATTTTTTGACGATCGTAATAACGAACAAGGTAAGATTTATAAAAACCTATAGCCCAAATATTTTAGACCTAGGAGCTAAGAGTAGAGTACTTTAGCCTAAGAAAATAGCTCCTAGTGCTCCGATCTCCAAGCAAAAATTCCTTATAAATTAGCCTCATGATCTGGAAGTTAACGTACGACCAATTCATAAACTCTTTCAATACCAATACCATCAAAGCGTTTGAGGAAAGCCCAAAAAAAACTGGGAAATATCAATTCGAAACTAAGAAAACTAACCCTTCTATTATCACTGGATCTTCTCGTACTTGCAGGATTTTCCCCGCTAGCAGTACTAGGGGTTGGCGATACACTGCTTGGCTGCATCATGCTGGTACTTGTAACTACCGATGTCATAGTTACCATCATTAACAAAACAACGGACACGAATGATCTACGCGCACTAGATCGACTTGGCGCTTCGAACTACTAGCGTTTACTGCGAGCGCTACCGACTAGGTAGAGCGTTTGCAAAGTTATGCGGGAACAAGTAACAAGTTGGTCCTTCGTCGTAAACAATCCAGCATCCCGATGGAGGGGGTTTATTATATGAGACGAACGGTTCGGCGCGTTCCCAGGCTCGTTCGGCCGTGTCCGACGGAATTCGGCCTTCGAGCAGGATTTGGTAGTGACTGTTATAGGCGGAGGAATTAGAGTGGAAAAATGCAAAATATGTTTGAACGATATGAGGGAAGTATATCCCACTTCTTTCAGATTCGAGCATAAGGATGTGGGTGTGCCTCAAAGAAGCATCTTATGTCTTGTTTTTTTTTACTCAAGACGCAAGAAGATCATTATCTATGAAAGAAGTCATCAAAACGCAGCCGTGCATCTCGTTGCCATCATTTTACGCTTCACCTAATTCAATTGCTAGTTTGTTTGGCGCCGACTCAAAATCAGTTACTTACATTAGTTTAGGAGCTCAATTATCATTTAGACTAAGAAGGTTTATTTTATTTTTTGCTTTTCAGTTGATTTTTTCGTCGGTTTAATTTTTTGTTAAAAAGTTTTTATTTTTTACTTTTCAGTTCCGTATTTCGTCGGTTTAATTTTTTGTTCAAAAGTTTTTATTTTTAAATTTTTTGTGGCTAAAATCTACCAATTACTACCTACTTGTTTTTTGATTACTTCCAAAATACTTACTTACCCACCTTACTTCAACTATTACCAGTTAAATAATATGATTATCTACTTTTACTATTTGTTGAAATATAAATTATTTTCATTGTTCTGGTTAGTTTATTCCATTACTTTGTATATCATTCCATCCTCTCATAAAATATACTGATTTTGACGGATGTGGAACAAGAATAATGTCAGTAGCGATCTGTCATTGTCAACTACGTATGTGTGTGCCAATATTCACTAGTGAAAAATCAATTATCCCCTATTTTTCCACCCGTAAGGGTGGCTAATTCCTTTCGAAATCCAAATATAAGGTATACTCTATCTATTAAAAAAAGAATCATCCAAATCGAAGAACCCAGTACAAAGTTATGCCTGATAGAATCGGTTAACGGACCAGAATTCAGAGGGTGAGTGATCAATATCCTTCATTTCATCTTTAAAATTCAAATGGGACCAAATTCGAAGTACACCCTATCCACTGAAAAAAGAATTATCGGAATCGGACGCCTCAGTAAAAAGTTATTCCTGATAAAAAAATATACGGGTCGAATAGAGAACCTCCTCCTATTTGGTTTCGTCGGTTAAAAATGACTATTTTCCCGGCCAAAGCCACGCTGGACCTTTGAACAGCATCTGATAGATATTTTGAAAGCACCCTAAATCGAAATCTGAATGTAAAAATTTGCATTTTCATTCATATTATTTGATTTTCTAATCCAGTCCCAATTAGGAACTCGTAGATGAATGAGACAAAGAAACATTTTTGCCAAGAAACAATACTGATCAGAAATCATTTGTAACATTGACGCCAGACTGGCATCGCGTTCAGTAGGTCTTCAATACATTTTCGTCGACAAAAATCTAATTCACGCTTCTACGATCATATTTTCAAACAAATCAACTTTCTCAATCTGAAACCTGTGCAAAATTTGTACCGAACATACAAACAAACAGACACACAAGAAAGTGAGTTAATATTGCATTGCCATCCAGTTCTGAGCCATTGCAATATTTGTACCGGAAAGACAAATAAACAGACAAGAAAGTTGATAAAAACGTGGTAGAATGTAAGATTTTCAAAGAAGATCAAAAGAGCCGATAGTCAACGTGGGTTTAAGTGACAGCTGTTTGAGTGACCGCAAGCCTATGATATTGCTAGTAGGTGTGTCTATACGTTGATACTGTTAAATCACCAGTTTCAGGAGGTCTGTGTGAATGAAAGCCAGTAGCGTCTCTGGTCTGGGATCGAAATAGGTTTCAAAATATTCTATAGCTGTGTCATGTTTTCATGGAAAATATGTTTTTTTTTTCGACCATGGGAAAATAAAGTTGATACTTCCTCGTTTATGGCATATTTTTGATTTTAACGTATTTTAAAATATTTAAATAAAATTCGTTATCTCCGCCTCTGATGCTCAAAGGATTCCGCCGCAAAATTAGGAGACTTGTTTTTTATGCTTCTGCAATTGATAATGGATGAACTTTAATTTAGATCACAAACCAAATAAGTAGCGTTTTTGTTTTCATTGTGATAATAGGTTCCCCCTTCTGTTAAAGAATTTGATTAAATGTAGCGAATTACAAAAAATGATTTTACTTTTTTTCTCGATAACGGTCGCAGATGCGAAAAAGTTACAGGAGACAAAAAAATTATAAACAGAACGAAGAATTCATGGCGTATGTTAGAATCCACCAGCGGCGCACTACAAAAAAGTATATGAGGCGAAAAAGTGCTTGACCCCTGAAAAAATATATCTCTGTAGATTCATATTGGATGATGAAAACCCTAAAACGTTACCTATGTTTCAAATTTGATTTCAATATCGCTCTGTAGATCGGACACTTGTTTATGGAAAAAAAAAGTCTTATTTTGACCTGAAAAATGCGCCCTGGAATTTTGATACTGAATTTTAAAACACCTTGTATATAATAAATAGTTAAGTTGATTCTAAAGAAATGTGTCATCAATAATTTTTATAGTGTTCGAATAACTGTGAAAAAAACAGTACAAATATTAATAATAACCAAGGTAAAAACTTGTCGCCTGTTCCTCAGAAAAAATCAAAGTAATGATGTCAAATTTAATAGAAAATAGTATATTATGCAATGAGCACAAAATGATGCCCATTTTGCACGAGTGCAAAATGGCCATTTTGTTGCGAGTTGCATACTATACTTTTTCTAGACAACATATCGTTCATTCATTGCAAAAACTTTGAAAGAAATAAACTGATGATATTTCATTACTCCAAATTCGCCGCTAATGGGCTTTCTATCAGAATTAAAATATAAATTGAAGAAATATGTAAATATTTTCTTTATTGCTATTTCTAATAGGTACACAGAAATAGAAGCCTATAAATGTATGTATGTATCTAATTGAAGTTGAATGTTCAATTATTGAATATCATATTTGGAGAACTTGATTGCTGAATACTTAATTCTTTTCGAAATTGATAATTTGTCGACGTTGAAGTAGACGGCTTCTCGCGATTTTCCATTTCTAAATTCGTTGGTATGCCTGATGGTATGGTTATAGTAAAATTTCGTACTATTTTGGTTTTACTGTCTGGTATTGTTACTAAAACAGCTGAACCAAGATCATTGAAATGAGTAATTTTCATTTGATGTAATTCATGTCTTCTACATGCACCCTTTACTCCCATAACTAATGCAACCTACAATGTAAATTAGTTTACTTAAACATATTTTTCATCAAATGCAAATATAAAACTTACTTTTGTTGCCAAATATATTTCATCTGGAGCCTGTTCAATGAAATTATCGATGTCATTTGCTGTAAAGATCTTTGACTTTTTGGGTTTGTAGCCGTTAGACTGCCGCTTGAGGAATGCTTTCAGTTTCAAATATTTGGCAATATCTATATCATTATAGATACTAAGAGTCGTTCTCAGCATTGAGAAGTGTGACCACAAAGAGGAACTTTTAAATTTTTTGGCTAAGTCGCCAAAATAAGCCATTAAAACGTTCTCGGAAAACGATTTTGTCTTTTGATCTAGCTTCCATTCCAAAAAACGGTTATAAGCGCGTTGATACATACTCTTCGACGTGTCCGGTAATAAATTCAGTGTTGTTACATTCGCTGCTTCAATTATGTTCGGAGGTGTCAAATCTAAGTCAATATCACTATCAGTTTCCATTTTAATTAATAGTTTTTATAGAAAACAATTATGAAATTACTCGTTACCTACTAAAACTTTGACAGAAACGATCTGCTGACATTTCATCAATTTGTCGCTGGACGTCATAATTTGACAAGCCGTAGTCGTCTTGATTTTAGAGTGAACCTAGACCTAACACGAAATATTCCATTTCGCATTTGTTGCTCAGCAACTTGCCTAGCAACCGATGCAAAAATGAAATTATGTACAAAATGTGCTTGTTTATGATTGAAGTCACGGTTATAAAATGAACATTTATCGAGGTTGTCGTAGAAAAATTAAATTCTGTACAAAATGTGCTTGTTTATGATTGAAGTTACGGTTATAAAATGAACATTTATCGAGGTTGTCGTAGAAAAAATCTTATTTGTCATAGATGTTGTCGGAAAAAGTACTTCATAGGTACTATATTCAATACAAGTCTATAAATACATTCAATTGTTTTAACTTTGTCACCGACTGTGATAATATGCTTTTTAGCACATGTTGGAGGTCGGTTTGTGCTTTTTCCAAACGTGTGTTAGATGCGCACCTTTGGGAAAATGTACAGGTGTTTGATTCAGTTGTTTAATGAAATGTAAGAATGCTCGGTATGGGTGTTGGTTGCTCTCTGCCCAGAAACGTCTAGAATCTCCCCGCCTAACAGTGTCTGTAATTATTTCAGCTACCTGTTGATTCGTCTCTCGGCTTTGCTTCACTAAATACCGACGGATCATTGTGGTGAACCATGATTCTATGCACTTGTTAGTTTTGAATGCCTGCCCGCTGTAATATGGGTCGTTAGTGGATGTTGATTAGTTTAGTATTTATATTCAAGGTCGCAAGTCGATGGAGTGATTGTCGATTTCGACGTAGAAAATTGACGTCACTTAAGAACTATAACCCTCACCAGTATTTTCCATAGGAAGTTGCAATTACATATTCTTGACACCTGAAATGCTGTTGAAGTAGTGGAATCGAAAAAAAAAAATTAAGTATAGGTATAAAATACATATGTACCGGGTTATTCACTATTAATTACCCTCCCCTTATCATCGTATCAAGTTGAATATAAAAGTTGTGTGGTTATGACTGAATTTTGATAAAATACTATCGAAAATACAGTAGCGTCCAGATTTTAGGGCTCAAAAAAATATTTGGTTTTTTTCAACAGGATACCCTATTTATTATTAAATTTTTTGGATTATATTTTTTTTCTGTTAAAGAAATATACCAACATATGGTGTTATACCGTTTTGGAGTTATTAATACCGTTTTGGAGTTATTAAACGTCGCATATCTTAGACTAGTTGTTATGTGGTTATGACTGAATTTTGATAAAATGCTATAAAAAATACAGTAGCGTGCAGATTTCAAGGGTTACAAAAATAATATGTTTGTTTCAAAAGGATACCCTGTATATTATTAAATTTTTGGAATGATATTTTTTTCCTGATTGCAAAAATATACCATATGTTACCCCCGTCTTATAGGTACCGTGTTTTGGGTTATTACAAGTCGAATAACTTAGATAGACTAGTTGTTATTATGAGGCTATGACTGAATTTTGATCAAATGCTATCAAAAATACAGTAGCGTGCAAATTTCAGGGGATAAAAAAAAGATTTTTTCAACAGGATACCTTGTATATTATTAAATTTTTGGAATGATAATTTTTTCCTGATTTCAAAAATATACCATATGTTACCTCCGTCTTATACCGTTTTGGAGTTATTAAACGTCGAATAACTTATACTAGTCGTTATGTGGTTATGACTTGATTTTGATAAAATGCTTTCAAAAATACAGTAGCGTGCAGATTTCAGGGGATAAAAAAATTTTTTTTTTTAACAGGATACCCTGTATATTATTAAATTTTTGAAATGATATTTTTTTCCTGATTTCAAAAATATACCATATGTTACCCCCGTCTTATACCGTTTTGGAGTCATTAAACGTCGAATAACTCAGTTAGACTAGTCGTTATGTGGTTATGAATTAATTTTGATAAAATGCTTTCAAAAATACAGTAGGTTGCAGATTTTAGGGGATACAAAAAAATATTTTGTTTTTTTCAACAGGATACCCTGTATATAATCAAATTTTTGAAATGATATTTTTTTTCTGATTTCAAAAATATACCATATGTTGCCCCTGTCTTTTACTGTTTTGGAGTCATTAAACGTCGAATAACTCAGTTAGACTAGTCGTTATGTGGTTATGACTTAATTTTGATAAAATGCTTTCAAAAATACAGTAGCTGCTGATTTCAGGGGATAAAAAAAATTATTTTGTTTTTTCCAACAGGATACCCTGTATATTATTAAATTTTTGAAATGATATTTTTTCCTGATTCCAAAAATATACCATATGTTACCCCCGTCTTATACCGTTTTGGAGTTATTAAACGTCGATTAACTTAGTTAGACTAGTCCTTATGTGGTTATGACTTAATTTTGATTAAATTCTTTCAAAAATACAGTAGCGTGCAGATTTCAGGGGATAAAAAAAATTATTTTTTTCAACAGGATACCCTGTATATTATGAAATTTTTGAAATGAAATTTTTTTCCTAATTTAAAAACGATACCATATGTTACCCCCGTTTATACCGTTTTGGAGTTATTGAACGTCGAATAACTTAGTTAGACTAGTCCTTCCTTATGTGGTTATGACTTAATTTTGATTAAATTCTTTCAAAAATACAGTAGCGTGCAGATTTCAGGGGATAAAAAAAATTATTTTTTTCAACAGGATACCCTGTATATTATGAAATTTTTGAAATTATATTTTTTTTCTGATTTCAAAATTATACCATATGTTACCCCCGTCTTATACCGTTTTGGAGTCATTAAACGTCGAATAACTCAGAATAGTCGTTATGTGGTTATGAATTAATTTTGATAAAATGCTTTCAAAAATACAGTATCGTGCAGATTTCAGGGGATAAAAAAATTATTTTGTTATTTTCAACAGGATACCCTGTATATTATAAAATTTTTGAAATGACATTTTTTTCCTAATTTAAAAACGATACCATATGTTACCCCCGTTTATACCGTTTTGGAGTTATTGAACGTCGAATAACTTAGTTAGACTAGTCCTTATGTGGTTATGACTTAATTTTGATTAAATTCTTTCAAAAATACAGTAGCGTGCAGATTTCAGGGGATAAAAAAAATTATTTTTTTCAACAGGATACCCTGTATATTATGAAATTTTTGAAATGATATTTTTTTTCTGATTTCAAAATTATACCATATGTTACCCCCGTCTTATACCGTTTTGGAGTCATTAAACGTCGAATAACTCAGAATAGTCGTTATGTGGTTATGAATTAATTTTGATAAAATGCTTTCAAAAATACAGTATCGTGCAGATTTCAGGGGATAAAAAAATTATTTTGTTATTTTCAACAGGATACCCTGTATATTATAAAATTTTTGAAATGACATTTTTTTCCTAATTTAAAAACGATACCATATGTTACCCCCGTTTATACCGTTTTGGAGTTATTGAACGTCGAATAACTTAGTTAGACTAGTCGTTATGTGGTTATGACTTGAGGTAGTACCGCCACGAGACAGTTGGATTAGGAAATTATTAGAATTTGGCATACGTATTGTTTAACATGTGAACAACACCTCTATGGAATTTCAACAAGTTACACTATCCCGAACCCGAGATATATATAATTGAAGTTGACTCAATTAACACGTAACATATGTGCCATGCATAGGCAAACAGCACATTATTAATTCTACCGTTAGTACGAAAATCAAGAAATTCATGAAAAACGAGGAGGAGCTAGAGCAGGATATCACAGATATTGTGAAAAAAAATCAAAGTGATTGACCATCTAGTTTGACAGATATAATCAAAACTACTCTCGTTATTCAAAATAGTCCACGGGGAAGCGCACATTATTAATTCTACTGTCAGTACTGAAATTAAGAAATTAATGAAAAACGAGGAGGAGCTAGAGCAGGATATCACAGATATTTTGAAAAAAAAAATCAAAATGATTGACCATCTGGTTTGACAGATGAAATCAAAACTACTCTCGTTATTCAAAATAGTCCACGGGGAAGCGCACAGCCTGAAGGGGGGGGGGTCGTAGAGAAATGTGGATTGTACCAGGGGACTTTTTAAAGGAGGACGGAGGACCATTTGAGGGTCTGAACGCGAAAAAAAAACTTCTCCTCCTAGTTGTTCACATCGATTTTAACGACCCCCCCCCCTCCCTTCCTCCCAAAAAAAAAGTTCAAAAAGAGTACAGGTCCTTTGCTGAGAGTGTGCTGCACAGTCTCGGTTCACCAATTGGTTGCTCGATGACTGACTGACTGTCTTTTACGGTCCAGAGCTCCGCAGTTGCACAGTACGTGATACTGTTTCTGGTTCCCAGATATACTTAATGGTTTGGCAATGCTCTCAATCGAGTCACAATTAGCGCAGCTGAATTTCTAAAAAAATAATAGATGATATTACCGCCAAAAAGGTCAGAAAAGCGAATTTGTTTCAAAAACTTAAGTGTTCTATTGTAGAAAATTATATAGTTCCATTTCGTTATTTTACTGTTACATCTGTATTTAATATCTATCATTCAAGTACCAAGCCAATGCCCTCAGTTGGATTATATTAAAAAAATGGTATGATATGAATAGAAAAGGAGAGGTAGGGGCCCATACTGCATACTCTGCGCCAGATCCAATGCTGGATCTCTCTGGCCCTGTTTATTCAACGGAGCACGGAGCATTATCTGCCTCTGTGGACTGACAAATTTGACCGCTCATTCACATTTAGTTTATAATTGTCAGTTTGAATTAACTTGGCAACATTGTAAAATGTACACAAGTGTAGTACTATTCTCACCATTACCATTGGTCAATGATCGTTTGTCTCTCTCCCGTCAAGTGTCACAATTATGTACATAAGTATGGTTCCAGCCAGAGGGAGCATCTCTCATTTTGGAATCCCGATAGTCACTGTTATACTCCTGCAAGTCCGCTCCTGCTCAGCCCCGGTATGCGGCCGCAGCGGCAGCGCGAAGGCAAAACAACCAAACCGCAACCACCGTTGTACGTTCGACGTTGTTTCTCCTCGGCCGCCTCGTACCTACGCCTGTAATACAGGTGGGTGGTGTGACCGTGTGTCTGGCGGCAGAGCGGGAGAGAGCGAGACGGACGACCATCGGCGGTCACACGTGCCCGTGTGCGTCACGCTCGCGCTCGTGGGAAAGCCCCGCCCATGACCGCGGGTGGCTGCCGTTCAAAGTGCCGACCGCGTGCCTCAGCAACGTCCTCCCCGCGCGACCTCGACAGTTCCGCTGATTCATGGATGTATGCGTCCGCGAAGTGGCGTGGGATGCGGCGTTGCCGGTGCGGTGAAGAATTTCGGAGAGCTAGGAAATCCACAGCAATTGATCGTAGTTCAGGCCGCTTTCAATTCAAATGATGAAACTTTATCCTATGATACTATACAGTGCGAAATAGGAGATGGGCTCACACAGAATCAAAATATATTTCAACTATTTCTTGACATGTTTTTGTGTAGAAAGGGCAAACTGATTAGTTCACCCCGATAAGTTATTGCGTTCACCCAATTATATTTCCATGGAAAAATGATTCAATTTGTCAATAACTTGCCGTTTTTTTAATTTGCCTATCAAATTTTTTTTTTAAATGCAAAAGATACTTCTCTATATAGTTTTTGCTTGACGTTTCGGGGACTATATCTGCCTCCGTTCTCAAAATCTTCTAAATCTCATTTAATTGTTTTATAATTTGGATTTTTGCTCGCAGTCTTTTTTGCTTTTTCAACTGACGGATGTCAATTGAGATCTGCCAAAAAAGTTTGAGATTGACGTATTGCTCATTTGATATATGGGGTGTTAAGAACAACAAACACACTGAGATCTATACTAACACGAACAAAACCAAAAAACGCAGGAGAAAGTACCAAAAATTGTGTTTACAACATACCTTGTTCTTGTGGTGATAGTTATATAGGTGAAACGTCAAGACCATTGGAAGTGCGCCAAAGTGAACATCAGAGTTACATCAGAAATCGACAAATAACTGGATCATAAATTGCAGAACATATCCTCACATCCAATGGCGATCATACGATTGAATGGAATAGGAAAAAAATCTTGATGAAAGAACCACATCAAGAGAGGAGAAAATTGAAAGAAACGGCCTGTATTCTTCTTTCCAATAACAACTGCTTTTCAACAAATTCTGTTGAAATGGATCATACATGGTTACCTCTACCCAGAGAGGAAGTGAGATATGGTAGAATGCTAATAAACTGATCCGAACAACACCCCATATATCAAATGAGCAATACGTCAATCTCAAACTTTTTTGGCAGATCTCAATTGACATCCGTCAGTTGAAAAAGTAAAAAAGACTCTGCGAGCAAAAATCCAAATTATAAAACAATTAAAGGAGATTTAGAAGATTTTGAGAACGGGGGCAGATATAGTCCTCGAAACGTCAAGCAAAAACTATATAGAGAAGTATCTTTTGAATTTTTTAAAAAATTTTTTGATAAGCAAATTTTAAAAACGGCAAGTTATTGACAAATTGAATCATTTTTTCATAGGAAATATAATTTGGTGAACGCAATAACTTATCGGGGTGAACTAATCAGTTTGCCCTTTCTACACTTGTATAGATTTTCCTGATTATATTTTAATTTTCAGACTGTGGAAGGTTACCCAAAAAACATGTCAAGAAACGTTGTTCCTCCACAAAAAACCACATTCATTCAATATTTCAACTACTTATCATATGTTTTTTTCCAAGATAAAATTGTATTTTTTAGTGGGACATCCTTTATTTCAGTAGATTCCCAATTCCCCTCCTAATTCAAATATGATATCGTATAGCATACCATGTACTCAAATTGACCCCTTTTATTGAACAGGTGAAAAGGTGTATAGTTTTCCCAATATCAATTGCAGAAGCATGAAAAACTTGCGGCGAAATCCTGTGAGCAGCAGTGGCGGAGATAACTAATTTTATTTAGATATTTTAATATCCTAAAACGTATTTCGATCGGCACACACCAAGACCACAGACGCTACTGGTTTTCAATCTTTCAGAGCTACTAAAACACAAATATAACGCGTGATTTATGACCTCCCATCGTATAGACACACCTGCCAGCATTGATGTCCGACTTGATTGGCCCAGACGAATCGGTTGTAGAACATACAGCAGTCACTCAAGTCCACGTTGACCAGCGGACTCTTTGTGCCGACGGAGACTGTATACAAGTAGTACAGATTATTTTTCGTTCCGTTTCTTCGCATATACGCTCGTGTTAGCGAAGTGAGTTTTTATTTGCTCCCTATAGAAACAGCTTCTGCAATTGATATTTGATGGACTATACCAAAAGTGTGTTAACGGAATTTTTAACAAACCGAAAACAGACATATAATTTAAAAAAATATGAATGGTTACATTACACTTGGTTATCGTACTTATACACTTCCATAACAATGATACTGTAACGAACCTAGGCCGGACCTGTCGCCTCATGCGTTGCCATCGACAGCGATGAGATCATCCCCGGAGATATTCGAGAAACATCCAGTCACTCTTCCGCGTAATGCAACGGTCAATATTGGAAACAATTGGAACATGCCGTCGCCAACTGGAAGAATTCGAAACATCGAGAATGCTGTATCGGAGATAAATAGACCGCCCTCAAGAGGGAGTCAACAGTCTGAACGAGCCCATACAATCGAGCTATACAGTGGCGGAGTAGTAATATAAATTAAGTTGTAAATTAAGTGTGAAATAAATTAGTAGAACCAAGTTAAGTTTATTTACGTTACAATTGGTGTCGGAAGTGAGATTTTGAAAATAAACAAGTGATCGTGGAGTGGATAGTCAGAAAAATAAATTGATAGACCTTTTTGTACGTCCAAAATAGACAGTGGCCCGGTTTTCGCGAAGTGGACAATTGTGCGTGGGAATATAAACTGATACACTGTTCGCGTGAAACAGACAATAGACTGGTGGCCCGTGGAAAAGAAATCGCGAAGTGAATTTTTAACAAACTGATAAACTTTTCGTATGAAACAGACTGATACCTCGTCAAAGACAAAATGTGTTCAAGAAAAGTGCGCCTTGCGGATTTGAAGGTAGCGGAATTGAAACGGAATTGGAGGAAAGGGAAGGAAACGGGAAAAAGCAATACCCAGGAAAGATTGCAGAAGGAATACAAGAAGGTGAGGCCCCGAAGGATGTTTATTCGAAGTTCCCGGAGGTGATTTAAGTTTGGTAATGAATAAACTCGAAGAAACTACTAAATCCGTAAAGAAGAACTGCAACAAAATTCGAGAAATCTGAAGAGAAGCTTCTAGAAAATTCAAGAAGCCTGGAAGAGAATGCTAGAAATCTGGAAGAAGCTTGAAGAAAATTCTAGAAATCTGGAAGAGAAGCTTCGAGAAAATTCAAGGAGCCTGGAAGATAAGCTCCTAGAAAACACAGAAGGCCTAAAAAAAGAACTCTGTGGTGTGGCGAATCGTCTAGAAAAAAGAATGGGAACCGTCGAGGCAGAGATGGACAAGATGAAGGAAATAATCAGCGATGAAATCAAAGACGGAATCGAGGCAGAAATGGACAAAATAAAGGAAACGATCAGTAAGCTGAAAAAGAATTAAAACGAATTGATAGTGCGCCCTCCACAGAGATGGTTAACAAAAATGCAATGCTGGACTTGAGTTTGAACTTGGATAAAGTTCAAGAGGGTATACAAGATGTCAAGGTCATTTCTGAAATAGGGAAGCTTTCCATGAAGCCGCCTCAATTCGACGGAAAAACTCCATGGGAAAATTACCGCCGACAGTTTGAAGCAGCGGCAAAAGCAAACGGATGGAATGCAGGGGAAAGAGCTGTAGCACTGACACTTGCATTACGTGGAGAAGCGACAAATATTCTACAAACCCTCACCGCCCAAGAACAGGAGGACTATGATCAGCTGATTAAACATCTAGAATTACGATATGGCCACGCCCATTTGGAACACGATACCACTCCCAGCTAAAAATCGCTGCCAAAATCGGGCGAATCCTTACAAGAATTCGAAACTGACATTGCACGCTTGGTTCGTCTCGCATATCCAGCCACACCAGAAAATGTAATGGAGCGACTAGCGGTTCAAGCATTCTTGGATGGACTCCGTGACCAAGAAACCAGACAAGCGTTGATATTAGCTCGTCCAACACATCTCGTAGACGCACTGGCACGAGCTTTGGAATTTGAGGCAGCAAAACAATGCTGCAAAAGCCAAAGTAAAGTTCAAACGATTGAGGAAGACTCACAGGAGCCTGCTAACTTGGAAGCTGCCATAAGAAAAGTGATGAAGGAAGTGTTGCCTGAGAAAAGACATATAAGATGCCGGAATTGTCGCAAAATTGGACATGTGCGTAGCAAATGTCCAACATTCATCGACTCCGATGCAGGAAAACTAAGAAAGGTCGATGAGAAGGGGCAATCGTCGGCATGTGTCCGGCAAGCCCCGGTTAACAACGCATATGTCGCTATGCTTCAACGACAGAACAAGGGTGTCTTCGTAGACGGTCTCATCAATAACGAGCCTTGCACCATGCTGCTAGATACAGGTGCGACTAGGACAATTCTCGGGCCTTCCTTTGCCAGAACACCGGAACGGATTGAACCGACAACTTGGAAGCTACGCACAGCAACAGGGGAGCCAGCTACTGTATATGGCGAGCTACCGATTGAAATAATTTTGGGCAACACTAAAGTGAAACATCAGGCACTTGTAGCGGACATCGAAGACGATGCAATCATCGGAATGGACATCATGAATTCCAGAGGGTTTGAATTGGATTTCAAAGACGGCGTCCTACGTGTCAACGGAGAAGAGCTGGTACTTCATGGGAGAAGTGAAGAGTTGATCCGTGTGCTGTTGGCTGAAGATGTAAGCGTACCTGAGAGGGCTGAAACCATTCTGGAGGCTCGCCTGGACGGGAGTGCGAGCAGTGGAGACGTGGTGATGTTCGAGCCCAAACTTCATGATGAGAAAATTGGACGAGGGATTGCACTAGGGAAGACCTTGTTGCGTGCTGACAAATTTGTGCCGGTAAGGGTCATGAATGTCAATTATTTCCCAGTGACCTTGAAGAAAGGAACAATTTTGGGGCACTGCTCGTCAGTTTCATCCGTGATCCGGGGCGTACGAGGTACGATTAGCCAACCCAACAACTTGCCCACAGAACTAGAGAAATTAGTTGCCATCTCTTCCAAAGACATAAAACCAGCTCAACAGCCCAAACTAAGAGATTTAGTCAAAAGTACCAAGACATCTTCGATAGCGGACAAGGAAAAGGGGTCGAACTAATGTGGTCCAGCACAAGATTGATACTGGGGTGCCCGACCGATCCGGCAATCAGCAAGAAGACTTCCTCTCTGCCAAGAAGGCAGAGGCTGACAAAATAGTCAGCGATATGGAAAAGAAGGAGTTATCGAACCGTCTGACAGTCCCTGGTCCTCTCCAGTCGTACTGGTGAAGAAAAGGATGGATCGACACGCTTTGTGTAGACTATCGCCAACTTAATAATGTCACGAAGAAGGACAGTTACCCTCTCCCGAGAATAGATGACACCCTAGACACGTTGGCTGGTTCCACGATTTTCTCGACCCTTGATCTGAAGAGTGGATACTGGCAAGTAGAACTCGCTCAGGAAGATCGAGAAAAGACTGCTTTTACCATCGGCTCAGGATTGTGGCAGTTCACCGTTATGCCATTCGGGCTCTGTAATGCTCCCGCCACATTCGAAAGATTGATGGAAACAGTACTGAAGGGACTCTCATGGAACACGTGTCTAGTGTATCTCGACGACATAATTGTGGTCGGCAGATCGTTCGAGGACCACGTGAAAAACTTGGAGGAAGTATTCCTGCGATTGAGGAACTCCGGATTGAAGCTGAGCCCTAAGAAATGCCACCTGTTCCAAAAAGAAGTACGATACCTCGGCCACGTTGCCTCTGGGGAAGGAGTAGCAGTGGATGACCAGAAGATCAAATCTGTTAAGGATTGGCCCATCCCAAAAGACATTCACCAACTTCGAAGTTTCCTTGGTTTGTGCACATACTATCGCCGATATGTGCTGGGGTTTGCAAACATCGCTAAACCACTGACCAGGCTCACGGAAGGTCAAACAAAGTTCCAGTGGTCCGAAGAATGCCAAGACTCGTTCAGGAAGCTGAAGGGAGCTTTGATTAACGCACCTGTTCTGAGCTATCCCTTACCCAACGGGAAGTTCATTTTGGATACGGACGCCAGCAACGTGGGACTTGGAGCTGTCCTATCTCAGATCCAGGAGGGCAGGAGAAGGTCATTGGTTATTTCAGCAAGACGCTCAGCAAACCAGAGCGCAATTACTGTGTCACCAGGCGAGAGCTGTTAGCTGTTGTAAAGGGAGTGGAGCACTTCTACAAGTACGTGTATGGAAGAAGATTCCTGTTGAGAACTGACCATGCAGCTCTCAAATGGCTCTTACAGTTCAAAAATCCTGAGGGTCAAGTAGCACGTTGGATCGAGAGACTCCAAGAATTCGATTTCGAGATCGAACATCGAGCCGGAACTAGCCATAAGAATGCAGATGCCTTGTCGCGAAGACCATGTCCAGATGACTGCTCACATTGCCGACGAGCAGAAGAGAAAGAAGCAACACTTTGTAGAACCGCGGCAATGGATGACAACTGGAATGACAGCAAGATCCAGAAAGACCAAGAGAGAGACCCCGACCTTGGCTTAGTCGTCAGCTGGAAGAAGGGCAATCGAAGACCATCATGGCAGGAAGTCGCAGGTTACTCGCCGGCTGTTAAGTCCTATTGGGCACAATGGAACTCTCTTATTCTGGACAATGGGATCCTGAAACGTGTGCTGGAGGCCGATATTGGTGGGGAAGACAGACGCCAAATAATTGTTCCCAGGAACAGAAGAGAGGAAGTGCTGCGGGAAATCCATGATGGAGTCGCCGGAGGACATCTGGGAGTGACGAAGACCCTGCAGAAAGTGAGGCAACGGTTTTACTGGGCCAATTGTCAAGCTGACGTCCAGGACTGGTGCAGGAAGTGCGCTGTATGCGCTGCTAGCAATGGACCTCGAATACGACCCAAGGCCCCGATGCGTCAGTACAACGTAGGCAGCCCGTTCGAGAGAATCGCCATTGACATCGCCGGCCCGTTTCCCGTATCCGACCACGAGAATAAATACATCCTTGTGGCAATGGACTACTTCAGTAAGTGGGCGGAAGCCTATGCCCTGCCCAACCAGGAAGCCATCACCGTCGCCGACGTCTTGGTGAAAGAGTGGATATGTCGATTCGGTATTCCAATGGAGCTGCACTCGGATCAAGGCAGAAATTTCGAATCCAACCTTTTCCAGAAATATGTCTACTGCTGAACATCCGCAAGACAAGAACCACGGCCCTACATCCGCAGTCCGATGGAATGGTGGAACGGATGAACAGGACGATCAACCGCCACTTGTCCAAGGTTGTCTCTGACCATCAAAGAGACTGGGACCAGTATCTTCATTTGTTCCTGATGGCCTATCGATCCGCAGTACACGAGTCAACCGGTCAAACTCCTGCTAGTATTATAATGGGCCGAGAACTGCGACTGCCTTGTGACCTGAAGTTTGGGATACCGCCAGGACAAGACACTGCGGGAGAGGACTACGTCAGCAAACTTCGGCAGAGAATGGACGACATCCACGAACGAGTCCGGTTGAACATCCAGAGTGCCAGCGATAAAATGAAGAAGACCTATGACATCAAGGCCGACGCTGGAGGGTTTAAGGTTGATGACCTGGTTTGGCTGTACAACCCCAAACGTCGTCGTGGACTATCACCAAAGTTGCGGAACTCGTGGGAAGGCCCGTATAAGATCGTGAAAAGGATAAACGACCTTGTGTACCGAATCCATAAGCCACCTCGAGGGAAACCAAGGGTCGTCCATTTCAACAGGTTGGCCCTTACGCTGGAAACCATGACCAAGTTCGCACCCTCAAGCCACCGGAGGATGATATGACGTTCGAGAAGTTTATGTCCTTGTATTCAAACGGGCAGAAAGTTCTACATGGGGTTACTAGAGAGGAGTCACGAGACCTTTTCGAGGTGCCTGCTGACTACGCACTAGCGCACTGTGTGGCAGAAGATCTTCGAATGTCCAGGGGCATCGCCGTAGTGTTCTCCAAGAAATTTGGTCAACTCCAAACACTGCGGGAGCAGAATCCAGAAGTTGGTGGGGTGCTACAGTTGAAGAAAGGCCAGAGAAACATCTACTACCTAGTTACCAAGAGGCATTCCCAAGATAAACCGTCCTATGAAGATGTCTGGAAGAGCCTCACCAAACTAAGAGATACTATGGTGGACCAGAATCTGGCGGATCTAGCAATTCCAAAATTATCCTGTGGTATTGATGGGTTGGACTGGAGAGTCATAAGAAGTATGCTGGAGGCGATATTCAGATCCAGCGGCGTCAAGATTTTGGTTTGCTGTAACCCTCTTCCACGACCGATCATGAAGACCGTGGAGTGTTACTTCCATCGAACTTCACGGTGCAGATATGGGGAGTCATGCAGATATCGTCACACTCCAAGGATGAAATTTCGGGACGAAATGTCTTTAAGAAGGGGGCAATGTAACGAACCTAGGCCGGACCTGTCGCCTCATGCGTTGCCATCGACAGCGAGAGATCATCCCCGGAGATATTCGAGAAACATCCAGTCACTCTTCCGCGTAATGCAACGGTCAATATTGGAAACAATTGGAACATGCCGTCGCCAACTGGAAGAATTCGAAACATCGAGAATGCTGTATCGGAGATAAATAGACCGCCCTCAAGAGGGAGTCAACAGTCTGAACGAGCCCATACAATCGAGCTATACAGTGGCGGAGTAGTAATATAAATTAAGTTGTAAATTAAGTGTGAAATAAATTAGTAGAACCAAGTTAAGTTTATTTACGTTACAATACACATTTCTAGACTGAGACAACTCCGGATTCTATCCGCATGTGGTTTATGCATTATGGGGCCCCACCCATTTTAGCGTTGTAGCCAGGGAATTCCTTAACACTGTCTATCCAAATCGATGGATCGGTAGGGGTGTAGAAGAATCTAACCAGGCGTGGGCACCAAGGTCCCCAGATCTAAACCAGCTAGATTTTTATTTTTGGGGACATTTGAGCTCACTAGTTTATAAAACTCCAGTAGTGAACGAAAAAGATCTAAGAAACCGAATAGTGGACGCCTGTGAAACAATAAGAAACACACCAATAATTTTCGATCGGGCACGAGATTCAATGACTGGAAGACTGAATGCCTGTATTTTTGCTGAAGGTGGATACTTTGAACGATTCATTTGAATACAATTTAGTTTCCTACATATTCAAAATATTTCTTGCAAATTGTATTAAAACAAATACAGATTTTGGGCCCTTGATACAAAAATAACTATTTCAAACGAGTAAAAATAAATAGAATCTAAAAAAAACAAATCTACTTACTTAAACGTCAAATTCATTTCCTAAAAGCATTCTTGTGAAAAATGCAAAATAATGGTAATTATCAAATAATCGACTTGAAATGTTCAAGTCCAAATATCTAGAAAACGGTTGTTTATAGTGACTTGTAACAGGGTTAGCTTTTTTCACTAAATTTGGGCTATCTATTTTTTTACTGAGAAACTTTTTTCATCCATTTGTACTCAATAATTTCAGATTTGCCCCTTAATATTGTCCCTTATTCAAACATAAATAACACAAAGATTTGACCTCATTAACGGATAATCATTTTTTTTATTGGTGCCCCTTTTTACCCATTTAAAGCACGCCTCAGCGCGTTTAAATCGAACTTTAAAAAACGCTCGTTTTTTGAAGTTACCATGGCAACATCAACAAATCGAGAAACGTGAAGTCTAAATGACAAATTTTTGATTATTGATCTGACAGGAGTACCTTGTAACGTCAAATAAAATATTACTAACAACTCGTTCATTTAAATGTGATACCTCTTGCTCCTCCATCCATTTGATGAACTTTTCATATTTTTTTTCATATATATCACTGGATTTTCGCGGTATTAACCGCGATTCTGCCTCACTATTGAAAAAATCGATATTAGAATAATTCATTTTTGAGCTCTGGTGACAACAAATATTGATCTTTGATAACAAATTGCAAATGAATATCTGTTTTTCTCATTTTCATGACAACGAAAGGTATACTGATGTCACATCACGAATTCAACCATTTTGCATTATTAGTTCTTATTTCTATTTTTTATAGTATTAATACCAGAATATAATATTTCAAATTGCACCAATAAAAAAAAATAGCGTTAAGTATTCGTGGATAACTGGTCTTAAAAACACTTGCTCTATTTCGAGCACTCCGGCTGCGCCGTCGTGCTCGAAAAATCGCGCGTGTTTTAAAGCCCTTTTTATCCACTTATACTTTAATATACTATTATTTGAGGTCTGATTCTAATGATTATTTTTTGACATTTCTAGAAGCCAACGGAACTTTCAATTCAAATCATTCATGTACGTTTTGGCCAATCAAAACATTATTATAGCGGGAATATTCTACCTAGAAAATTGCCGCAAGGATAATTTGTTTTCATTGTCTGACAACAATTTAATTTGACATCTGTCATCAATTCGCATGAAAACTGAGAAATTGATCAAAAACGGTCTAGTACATTGTATCATTGTGCCAGGAAATGTGTTTATGATCGTAACATCAAAAAGTTCGATAAAGATTTCTTTCTCAAACTTGTTTTAAAAAATCTGTCGAATTATTTTCACTTTAGGTATTCTCATTGTCTTGTGATATTACAACTGAAAATATTCTGTGGCTTATCTCAACTAAAATAAGGTTACAGAAAGGAGGGATGGTAAATTTTTGACTTTAAATCATTTATGAGGACTAATCAAAATGAACGTGATCTGAAATTATAATATTAATTTAATTGAGTTATCAGATGAGATGAACCGAAAAAAAAAAACAGGTTGGCAAGGCTTGTCTCTGAAAAACTATACAATTCCTTTGAGAGATGTTATCGTTGCAAAATCTAGGGAAGAACTGCTCCTCTAGGAAAATATGTTCAAAAATATATAGCCCAGTGATTAAAGGTACTAAATTTCAGCGGTAAAAATTAATAACAATTTTGTTACTTAAGCCACATATCTTTATTGACTGAAAAAAATAAGAAAAACACTTTCTACTCAAAAACAATATTTTTTTCTGTTGCAACAATAATCGAAAGAACACTCTTTGTTACTTGACAAACTTTCCTTTCTCAAGACATCTACAAAACAATAAAATCAATTGTGGGACACCCCAGAACTTGACAGGGCGAATGGGGTTATTTTGAAATAAAACATTGATAAATAATTTATAAGGCTGTACGAAGTCAATTTGATCGGTCAATTCAACAGTCAATTTACCGGTCAATTGACGAAGAGAGATATTTGAACCCAGTCAATTGAGCGGTCCTGCACCAAACGCCCAGGAGAAAAATTAAACATTCGTAGCGCCAGACTGGGAAACGGATGAGAGCTCTAACTACCGCCTCAATTAGTATTTTGTTGTGTTGCTTTCTGCCGAATTTAGTTCTAATCCATCGGATAGATTTTGAATGATTAAATGGCAAATTTTGAACTTTACCATTGAATAATTTTTGACATAATGTTAACTTTTCTGGATACAGTTTTTCAAGGGCTTTCAAATGACATATTGCAAGTCAAGTTCCGCACGCTATTGTTTCTGTCATTGTTTAAATAGTGACAATTCCCATCGACAGACGACAGCCAAAAACTAATGCTCGCATTCGGGGCAGAAACTGTATCTTCATACTAAGTTTCAGCTCAATTGATAAAACGGTTCGGCAATTATCGGGAAAAATGTCAGACAGACACACATACAGACAGACGGACAGACTTCACTCCGGAATTGGTCTCGGGGGACCTCAAAACGTGCGCGGATTCAGAATCTCGTTAGGGGTGCTAGATATATTAATATTATTATAATAGATATTCTAAACTCAAATATAAAACTCTTATCTCTTCTTCCGGCCAGTCTTTGCAAATCTTGTAATAACTTTCTTGGTATCAATAGGAATATGCCTATGGATGTGCATGAGTGCAAGATCAAGAGGGCGGTTTTCTTCGTACTAGACCAGGACTGAAGCCTTTAAAAATGGTAAAAAGTGAAACAAAATAATAGTAGGATGAAACCCATTGTAAAGGAAGAGAATATAATGAAAATGAAAGGAAAACTAATTTACGGGCGATCTGAGGTCGGGAAGTGGAAGGGGGGAGTTTTTAGGAGAAAAAACGGTTAAAACAAGTCCTATGGAAAAGAAGTTGAAGGGGAAAATTGTAGGTAATAAAAAGATCTACAACTTTTGTATTCACACTTTTCTCACATAACCTCAATATTCATATGAAAAATTGAAATAACCAAGTTTTTGGTTTTTTATTTTTATCTTTTACAAAAAAAAAAAAAATTCTACGAAATTTGGTGAAAACTTACCTTTTCATGTCTCAAACACACTGTAATTTATTTGATTTGAAATATTTATTTTTTCACTTTTTTTTTACTCAATATCGAAAAACCACCCTAATTTTCAATTATATGCGTAGATGCATATTCATTGCTATTTTGAGATAACTTGTATACCTGAGTGACCTACGGAAAATTTTAGCCCATCAAAAGGCATTTCATAGAGAAATGGGGAAGCGGCTAGGAGGGTCTGGGCCTTACTACCTGTTATTTCTTTGCATTTTCTGAGAACATTTACCATAGTAATGTATATTTGTTTTCACACCATCAGAAAGTGGAGATTTCAACGAACAAAAAACCCACCGACTTTTTTAAAAAAGCTGATATTTTGACGCGAGAATTTTCGATTGAAAATTAGGGTGGTTTTTCGGTATTAAGTCAAAATAAGGTGAAAAAATTAATATTTCAAATCAAATAAATCAGTGTGTTTGGGACATACAAAGGTAAGTTTTCACTAAATTTCGAGGAAAAAAGTTTTTTTTGTAAAAGATAAAAATAAAAAACCAAAAACTTGGTTATTTTCATTTTTCACATACATTTTGAGGTTATATGAAAAAAGTGTGGATACAAAAGTTGTAGATCTTTTTGTTACCTACAACTTTTTTTTCATAGGACTTCCAGTTTTGCCGGAAATCGAGATTAACCGTTTTTTACCCTCAAAAACTCACCCCCTTCCACTTCCCGACCTCAGATCGCCCGTAAATTATTTCTTTTTTTTTTTTTTTTTTCTTCCTTTTCCAAAACGTTTCATCCTACTATTATTTTCTTTGGTTTCAAAAATTATCGACCCTATACATACGACACTCGACAAAATCACAAATTAAACGTGGGTTTTGGTTGACTGCGGCGCGCAACGAACTAAACTCTCTTGTCTTGTCTGTCTGTCATGGCAAACAACACATAATTTGTTGTGGCGCAGACTCTACGATCATAAGCTTTTTTCACTTTAGTTGTGTTGCGTTAATAACGACTCTAGTAGACCTAGTGAGTCCTAATGACGATTAAATTTTTTTGAAATTGGTTAAAAAAAGTGGTTCGGTCGTGCGTCAGGGGGGGGGAGGCAATTGCACCTATTGCCCCCCCCCTGTATCCGCGCCAGCCTCCAAACCGATATTTCGTCGATATCTTATTTTTTTTCAAGTCAAGTAAAATTAGTTGAAATTACCTACATATGTTTATACTTGAGAAATTTTACCAACTTTAGATTTGGAATTGAAAAACAGCTATATTGGATATCAAGTATGTTGAAATTAAAAACTCAAACTAATTGTATTTTTCTTTTTCTGCGTTGCTTTGCGTACCCTCCAAATTGCTATACAATACAACCCAGGAATAGAGTGGTATCACGTATGTCCCAAGCAGCATTATATTGACGGAAACTGATACTGCAACTTCGACTCGGTGGTTATCACGTAATCACCACTATATCTACCACTATACAGAAATAATAACTAAAATGTTATGTGTGTATGGTTGTAGTCACGTAATTCCCATCTATGGTAGCCACTCCACAGTTCTATAACTTATTAGTGTCATTTGAGGTGTCTGAAACATTATGGCCACTGAGCAAATCAGTTTAATGGTTTTCAAAATTGAAAGTGAAAAATAACCGTTGCGGTAACCATCCTGTACCACTTAAATATCACTTAGAAATCAAGAGAGTATGATAGTTTTGGTGACGTTTTGGTAACTTCCATAAAACCTTCAATGTGGCAGACACTTGATTGTGATATGTGGTGATGGTTGCTACGTTCTGGCTATCTCCATAAGTGATGACCACAGTCCGCATTTAATAAAAGGCACCACAAATTACAATAACCTTCAAAATTCACCATTCCGCGCGATGATGAAAGCTAACCTGAGGTTTCTCAAATTATTTTATTGTGGCTTACAAAAAATTTGTTTAACCTGTTACGTAAAATGGATGATATTTATTCAAATGAAATGGGTTATGCTTTTCAATAGACAATTTTCCTTGATTTTAAAGTGACCGTGGATTGGTCCGTGCGATGACGAAAACTAACCTAACTTTTCTCAAATTATTTTATTGTGGCTTACAAGAAGTTCGTTTTATCTATTACGTGAGACGTGAATGATAGTCATTCAATATGAAATGGGTTAGGCGTTCTCAATAGACAATTTCTCTTGATTTTGTATAAAAAGGTTAATTCAAATAGATCGGATCTCCTGCTTACTATTTACACTTTGATTATTAATTCTGTTTGCATAAATGCCATTACTTTCATAACTTGTTTATTGATAATTGGTACTTGATAATTGTTGATTGGAGCTGCATAAATCCATTATACTTGCTACATGTCGTTAAACGTGTACCCGCAATTTCGAGGTCATAACATTGAAGTGGCAGGTTATAATAGCCCGACGTGTTCGCCCTTTTCAATGTAATTTTTAGGTTATAACTTTGGAGTGGTGAGTCATGGGTCTGCGACGTGGATGCCACTTTCCAGTGGTGGAAAAGTTAATAATTTAGTTTCACTGGGCACTTTATGATGGGAGGAGCTTTAGAGTGGTATATTTCTGCCGCTTTGAAGTTATATTCTCCATGAGCCGCCATATTTACAGAAAATGCTGGGTCGCCATTATTAGAGAAATGATCGAAATATTCAATAAAGATTTATTTGTCATCAGCAAGCGTAGTAATTTGTTACGTACGTATTTGTTTCAACTAACCAAGAATGTTTGAGGGATTAAAGTACATAATTTCAGAGGCGAGTTATTTCCAAAATTATAATTTTTTCCTTAAATAAAGTGTATTCAGATAGCCCGTGCTCACAATCGAACTACAACACCCATATTTCACATAAAACTTCCAATAGTTTTAATTTTATCCCGATCAGAAGTATCCAAATTCAATATACTTACGCGTTTGTATGTTTATAAGTTATATATTTTTATAATTGATCGAGTGTTAGAAATGAATCAGGCAAAATGGAAGAAAGAGGAACATTTATCACAAAAATATGTTGCTGAACAGAGATCGAGCTACATATTTTTTACACAAACGCAGTCAGTTGTTTAACGTGTGTAGTGTCGGCCACTACATATCCACGTTTTTGCCAGGTGACCACAACGTGGTTGGAATGTGGCTATCTGAGATCCAGGAACGTAGATCGGAACGTTGCGGCCACCAAAAAAGTGTTCCCCATTTTGGTAGCCACCGCGTAAAAGAACCGTGTATATTACGTGGCAGTGGTTGTGGTCAAACACTTCAAAGTTTTCCAGAATCGTGGCTGCTACGCTCCGTCCACTTGAAATGCTACTTGGGATGTTTTTAATGAGTGACCCGTTGCAAAATACAACATCCATATGGAGTTTGCCGCACAAAGACTTCCCCCGCGCCTCCATCGGCGAATTTGCAAACTGCCTAGGGAAGATAAAATAACACTTTTTCAATAATTCTCTGATATACAGGGCTATTTTCAATTATCCACATGACGCATTAGCGTACATACCCTGTTATGAGCATGATATTCATTTCGGCATCCATAAATCCGGCAACGCCGCGGCCGAATCTCCGTCGTCATCAGCATCAACGGCGGCAGCGAGAAGAGCAGCGAGGTCGCACGGTGAACGTCGTCGTCTTGGGCAAAGGAGGAGTGAGGAGCCGTGTCGGTTTTCTGTTGGGAATGAATCACGGCTGCAGCGACGCGCGTGGGCGTGAGACGAGGATAAACTACCACGCGCTCCTAGCTGGCACGACCGTACTTTTACGCTTCGATTTTGTTTGCTTTGTGCCACCTAGAAGGAGTTATGAATCGATTGCGATGAATCTTTTGTGTATTGTCGATGGATGTAACGTATGTAATTTTCGTTGATCTGAAACCCCTGGTAGACTAGGAGGAATCGGCGCATGAGTACCGAAAACTATTCCACCTCAATTTTTTTATGCGATGCTCTTCAAATTGCCCTACTGATGATATAAATGCATGTTGCCATGGGGCAACCCCGTGCCATATTGTTTAAACCAAAATTGTTTAAACAATTGCAAGGAATTGTTATTTTTCAACCGATTTTTTTAAAATATTCTTCATTGAAATATAAATCAAAAAGGTCCCATGACTTTTCACGATAAAGTTAATATTTTTAGAGATATGAATTTTTAAAGGTTCGAAAAATCTCAAATTTGGGTACTTTTGACCCATGAAAAATATATTAAAAAAAATATATTTTTTTTCTTTATACTATAGTTAATAATATTCACAATAGATATTTTAAAAAATTCCAGGGAACATAGAAATTTGGACAGGACAACGTCTGTCGGGTCAGCTAGTGCTCTATATAATCAACAATTTTGTCACAAGAACAAACAAAGATCTTGCGTTTTTGAACAAAGAGTAACCTTGAAAAAATAAGAAACAAAAAAAAAGGAATCGTTTCATATACATATCCATATAAGTATTTTTTATTTTATTATTTTTCAATTCATTTGAATGTTTTTTCAAAACATTTAAGTGCGTACCAAAATCTTTTCATTATTTGTATATATTTGTGATTCCAAAAAATGTTCAAATACCATTATATCTTATTATTGTCAATATAAATGCATAAATTACTATGATAATAACAAAAAAGTAATATAAACTGATAAAAAAGTAATTTTAATTACATGTTCCGATTCATGCTCAAATAACTTTCGTGAAATTGATTCCAGTTGGTAACAAATTGTAGACAATTTCATTATTAATAACATTGTTTTCCTTAACAATCTTGATAAAATTATTAGATTTTAAGATAAATGATAAATAATAATTCAGGACACAGAGAGGCCGATGCAGCGCATGAGTCAGAGAGAGACGGCGATACTTAAAGGTAAGCGACGCATACTTGTTAGCGCGCGAAATTAACAATAAAAAAACAGGTATAAACAATGACATTTTTTCAAATATCTATTAAGAATATCATTGAATATTGTATGAACAATAAAAAAAAATATTATTTATATATTTTCTTTTTAATACATTTTTCATGGGTCAAAAGTACCCAAATTTGGGATTTTTCGAAGTTTTAGAAAGACATATCTCTAGAAGTATTAACTTTATCGTGAAAAGTCAGGACCTTTTTAATTTGTATTTCAATAAAGAATATAAAAAAAATTTGTCTGGTTGAAAAATAACAATTCCTTGCAATTGTTTAAACAATTTCGGTTTAAACAATATGGCACGGGGTTGCCCCATAGCAACATGCATTTATATCATCAGTAGGGCAATTTGAAGAGGATCGCATAAAAAAATTGAGGTGGAATAGTTTTCGGTACTCATGCGCCGATTCCTCCTAGTCTATGCAAGCAATTCTTGTTTATCCCGGTTTTCATACTGATATTTTTCTTTCCATTACGATGGCGCCATAGGGGATCAATATTTTTTTTACAGTGTGTCTAATTTAAAAGTTGCCAGCGGGAATATCTCCGAAATCAAAAATATATCAAGAAGTGCCCAAACACGTTTCAAGGCAAGGTCGGGGGACAAAAAAAAGCTTATGAGCAAACTGCAATACTCCCATTCCCGCCCAGCCAAGCTCCACAAAAAATTAAAAGGCAACCCCCATGTGTGATACGTCATTGGAAAGCTCTTTGAAAATGCTTTCCAGTGGTACCCAATTTTGGGGGGGTGGGGTGTTTTCGTCAAAAATACTCAAAATAACCCAATTAACAAGCGACAAATGAATTCCCAAACAATTCCACTGAGGAAAAAAATAGTAACCTGTACCCAATAAACTGCAAAAACTGAAGAAATGACAATACAATCAATGGAGAACCTCACAACACTGGAACGTTTGAACGTTTTACTGATCAGAAGAGGAACAACATTATCAACTTCATTAAACATGAAAAATGTCTTATGCCTGAAGACAGTGACTACAAAAACGTATCTATACATGTATGTTGGTCGCATATGCATAAAAAAACAACTACTTCCCTGGCTAATGCCTCGACGGACATTGAATGACATCCGATGGATAAACGTCCTACAAGGTACTTTGCAAATGTTTGTTGCGAAATGGATCAATATTAACCACTTCAGGGTATTTGCCTCTCATCAGTACAGGGTGGCCCAAGCAGACAATGAATAATTTCGGCGTAACCTGCCCGAAACAATTAATATCAATCCATTTCAAAGTATTTGCTGGGATCGAATTAGCAGAATGGAGTTAACGCCATCTCAACACAACTACTGCAATTAAAACATTACCGATGAATGTCATCCTGAATCCCAGGATAGAAATATCTACAATAAGAGACAGAAATCTGTAACATTCTTGATAGCCAGCCATAATTTCATTAAAAATGAAAAATGTCTTATTTCTCAAGACAGCTGTCTACAAAAACCTATACAATAGGTGTATGTTGGTCGCATTTCCATAAAAAAAAACAACTTCCCTGGGTAATGCCTCGACGGACGATGAATGACATCCGATGGATAAACAGCAACGTCCCACAAGGTACTCTGCAAATATTTATTGTATTATCAAATGAAATCAACTGTATTTCAACAACAACCGTTATTACAGTTTCATTGGCTGATAAGAGCCATTTCAAGGTAATCTAATTATTCATCATGTTAGTTATACGAAAACAAGATATTAGAAGAAAAGGAGAATTTCAAACAATATTCAAAGTAAATAACCCTATGTGAATTCAATATATATCTTCATACAACATTTAATCTTGCTCTGTATTAAACTTCTTCCAGAGTGGAGTAAAATACACCTGGACGTATGTCACCTGTTTTGTGCTTTCTTATCCACTCTTTGATGAAGTATTCAACTTCTGTTATATCATTTTATATGCATTTAACGGCAGTGGTAGAGAATGAAGATGAAAATGAAAAATGAAAATAAAAACAAAGAATAATAAAAATTAATAAAACAGAAAAATTAAAACAAAAAATAATAATGATGGTAATTATGATGATAATGAAGAGGAAGAGATAGCGATCCGCTATGCAGAATTTTAAGGTGAGTATTTTGTATTTTAGAATATTTTTAATATTATCGGGTTCTCTAGTTCGTGTTGCTTGAGGGTAGGTTTAAATTCACTTATTTTCTTTATTTTTTTTCAGGTGCGTTGGAAGAAGGTTGTACAGTTTAGGTCCGAAGGAGAAAACGAATCTTTGTGTATGACTTCTTTGAAGAGCGGAGTTTTCGACTGATCTTTACATTTTGCGAGCGGTTAAACTAAATTTCTGGATGTTCGAGAACATCCATATCAAACATTGGTAGCTGTATAGGGATCTACTGTTAAGTATTTTCGGTTTCCCTGTATATTTGCTCCGTTGATAAACGTCTAGCTCTTTTGAATATAATTTTCAATAATGAGTTCTGAGTTGTTTGTAGGCAATTGATAGCACCTCCCCACACAACAATACAATATCTGAGTATAGATTCTGCCAAAGATTTTGAACATGAGAAGTCTCATTCTTTTTATAACTGGGAAATGTGTTCTTTCCATCTCAGATGTTGGTCAATAACTACGCCTATATATTTCATGAATGTCGTTTTTTCTATTTTTGGGCAGTCGCATATCATACTCTTAGTGCAGGTGGGCATGTGTATTCTGAGTTTATTGATAGGGGGTTGGTCATTAGAGTTTGATAAAAAGCCCATACATTTTATCTTTTTTATATTCAGACTCAGTGGGTTATTGTTTAACCAGGTAGGTCTTCCTCAGCTCGATTAAATATATTATGCCAACTATCATCTAAGAATATTAGAGCTTTGTCATCAGCGTAACAAATGACATGGGTATTGACATTTTGTATTTGGGGGATTGCGTTAATGTATACAAGGAACATAATTGGGTCCAAAACTGTTCCCTGTGGTATACCAACAGATATATTTGATGACCCACTGAGTTGGTCCCCGATTTCAACTTTTTGTGTCCGTTGTGAGAAATAGTTCCGCAGCAAGTCCAATGCTTGGCCTCGAATTCCGTATGTAGAGAGTTTGTTTAATATAATCTCATGTGAGACGGTATCAAAAGCCTTTGCTTATTCAATAAATACCGCTAGGCACTTTGATGATTTATCCAAGGCTTCATCTGTTGGGCCTATGAAATCCATTATAGCATTGTCTGAGCTGGAATTGTTGATGAAACCAAATTGTCGTTCAGTTGAGACATGATATCTAAGTCGTTTTTTGAGTGATTGATCAAAAAAATTTGATATAGTATTGATAATAGAGATGGGACGATAATTATTCATTTCATTTCGATTTCCAGATTCAAAGACTGTGGTGACGATAGATTCAGGTATGTATACCGTTTATTGCTGTGCGGTGAAGAGTTATTGAACTAACGTAAAGGATTTTTGAAATCTCTTCAATTTTTTCAAGTTACTATTGGGTTGTGAACATTCAACTTCTCCTAATTTTTCCATTGCTTTTCATTGCTTGAGTATTGTTGAAGTTTTTTGGTTTCGTAACACCATTCAGAAAAAAATGTTGGTGACAACATTTGAGGAAACGAGCTCCGTAAATAACAAAAAGGAGGCTACACCACGGGTATTAAAAAAATACCTAGTTAAGCTGTAATTAATCCTCAATTGTCGTTGCGAAAGACTGCAAGGGACAGGAATTCCTCATGAATCGTTGTGGAAAGTTCTGAGGAATTAAAATTTTGCAAGAACTAGGTGATGATGACCCTGATGGAAGAATATAATTTTGTGAACCGATGACTTCAGTTGATGCTGCGCCTGGAACCATGAAAACAATTTTTTTAGTGACTAATTACCTTTCTATCAGAATGGGGGGTCGAAAGACAAAGGTGTCATTGTTGGAGTGATGAAAATCTTCACCTTTTCAGGAAAGGGCATACTCAGCATCCTGAAAAATCAAATGTGGAAAGAATCTTATAGGACACTTATTTATCGATGGCATTCAAAGTGGAGAACTGTTTCTCAATATGTTGGAAACTACGATAGAGCCTCTGATTGTGGATCAGCAAGAAAATCAAATTGATCCAGCTGGCAACCGAGTCTGAAATGAAGATCAGCTTCTTCTCCAACAAGACGGCGCTCCACCGCACTATTACGGCCTTGTGAGACAATGGTTGGATGTCCCTTATAACAACAGTTGGATTGGAAGTAGTGGACCCATCGAGTGGCCTCCAAGATCTCCAGGTTTGTCATCCTTAGATTTTTCCAAAGGGTTCATCTGAAATCTGCAGTTTATAAAACTCAACCAGCCTCAATTGAAGAACTTATTGACCGTGAATGCCGTAATATCTCCCGCCAAACTATCACGAAGGTGTGACGAGACAGGGGGGGGGGAGGAGAGGAGTTGAGAGTATGCATCGAAACAATTAAGTTTATTCTGATAGCTATTGGCTATTTGCATGACAATGTCGATGCGCAACATTTCGGGACTCGTGAATTCTTTGACAGTTAGGTGGATTTAGTCACCTTTTTCCTAGCAATAGCGATAGGAAAAAGAATAGCGATAAGCGTAATAATAACTTCATACTGAAACCATTTCATACAAGGAGTTTAGATTTAGCAATAACTTTAAGAATGACAGGACAGGTATGACAAGTGACAGTTTGATTGTGATAAAAAAATTGACATGGAACTATGAAACATGTCAGTTGTCATGACATACATTGCCCATGCGCATTGTAGACAAGATTCTGAATGATCGTTATTGCTAAAATTAAAATAGTTGACCAAATGAAACCATTTGATCTAACAGTTTCAACTCTTAATGTTATTGCTATGGCTGTTACTATTGCACAAAATAGTTGACTAAATCCACCTTTAGATGATAAGTCATGTTTTGATAATTACTATCTAAATCAAGTAAAAAAACTTGAAGAAAGGTGTAACATTGTCGATATCTAAGTGCAATTTATGATATTTATGAGTTAAACAAATGGATATTTTAAGAACAGGATTTGAAAGCATAAAACATAATATATCTTTCCCATTTCGAACTGTGATGGTAGGCAATCAATTCGTTTCAGCACAACATGTGAGGAATGTTGGGGAACTGAGAATTGTTGAGTTGGAATCATTTCAGTTACTTTTTCAGTTATTGTTTGATTTTGTATGGTTAGTGAGACTTATGTGTTCCTTCTTGCCATGAAACTTCTGTATAAACGTGTAAACTTATAATATCGCGAAAATAAAATTGATTCAGTGATATCGTAATATAAGGTTGCTTTCTTTGCTCCAAATTCCAGGATGATTTTGGAAAAGTATAAAATTTATTAAACTATATTTTCCATTTTTGTGCAGTTCACAACACATCGAATTTAACGTAGAATTATCAAAACAGATTTCATAATACCGATATTTTCCATATTTCTGACTGAGCGTGTGTTGCGATCGATTTGACTGTCCCCGCCAGGCACTTCGCGCATAGCCAATTGCTAATCGTTTTTTTTTGTCGACAGGTTGGTGATAAATTTTGTTTCAAATGCTGGTAGATTGAACATCAACCATCTGTCAATTTCAATTAATTGCTCAAAATTGAAAACAAATTGAAAATTAATGAAACAATGTATGAAAATACGTTTTAAAAAATCGTTCTCATTACTTAGATGTACTGAAACAAAAAATAAAAATGTATATAAATAGAATCAAATATTGAAAATATGATTGAAACAAGCATTTATTATAAAATTTAAAAAAAGGTTTTTTTTTCATTGGGTAATGGGCAATGCTGAATGCTATTTATAAGTAGACATAGTTCGCGTGAGTGGATAATCAATTCATTTTCTTGGAAGCTTGTGGCGTGAATAAAAAAAATAATATAAATAATAGAAAACATTTTCAAAGACAAGCTTCTATTCAAATGCGCTCAAAAGTAGAAAATTATTGCTTTGGATGTGTGACGTAGGTTATTCCGTTAGTTATAGGTTCACGAGATTGTCGCGAAAGTTCGAATGACAAAAAATGCATATTCTTCGACCGAAAATCCCCACATACCAATTTTGAATCGAATCGGTCCGAAATTACAAAACTCCTACGCCATCTTGGAGCAGCCATCTTGAATATGTGAGTTTTGACAAAAAGTGCATGATCTCCAACCTCGAAAACCCCCACATACCAGTTGTGAATAGAATCGAACCACAATCACAGAGATCGTCGGCCATTTGGAGCTGCCATTTTGATTTCATGAATTGTGACAAAAAGGTAATAATCTTCGACCCCGGAAACCTACACATACCTATTTGAATCGAATCGGACCATAAACACAAATTTCGTCCGCCATCTTGGAGCGGCCATTCTGTTTTTTTCCCTAACAAACATTCCATAATGCATTGTCACGGGATCTATGAACACCTGCCGAATTTCACGTTAATAGTATATCTAGAAGGGGGTCCAATTTAACTTGTAAGATTTGATTACACACATCGGGGCATGTGAAAGTAAATAAAGTCTTGTAAAAAAATTAATTCTTAGGTACAAACAATCTGTCGAACTTCTCGCATTCAAAATGATCTGTTTAAATGATAACTTTGATAGTACTGTTATTACGACGCTATGCCCCAATTAAAAATATTTTTAAAACGTATTCTTTACATATAATTCATTTTAACATCTTTAATTACGACTCTACCTATGGATTTCTGATAATGCATAATTATTACAAGGTGTGCTGTTTTATTTGACTATTATACATCTTTGATCTATTCTTCTGACAGTTATTCTTCTCTTGATAATCCAACTGAGAAAATACAGGATAAAGTTAAATTGTGATTTCACTTCGGTTGAAATAGTTGTTTGCTCGTTCCCTATGAGGAAACTCAAGTGAGTAGTATGCAAAAAGGCAGTGGACATTTCTTCTGGTGTATTCAGAGACACTTTTTGCACTAAAAAAATATGGCCGTACTTCCTATGTATACAGGGTGTTTCATAATTGAATGGTGATCCTGAAGGGCGATAATCCTTGGATAATTTTAAGAAAAATTCTTCATATGAACATAGGTCCGCAACCGCTTTATTTCTGAGATACAGGATGTTGAAATTTAATAAAAAAATCAGTTCTTTCCCAATATATCTGAAACCGCTTTGCCGTTTCATTTTAATTTTGGTGCATGCAAAGTAATCAGAAAATACAGTTTTTCCATGATAAAGGATTTCTTCATTTTCATCAGTGGCGTCCCTGTTAACATGCCCTGCCATATTTTTGATAAAAATAACGATACGCCACTGTCTTTTTCCCAAATAAATATTATTTTTGTAATTGTCTTCTATCTTCTCATAAAAATGGTCCCCAGCCTTTTTTTCGTCCGGCGAAAGGTTTTTAGTTGGAAAATAAAATGCATTCATTTGCTTGTCCCTATGCGAAATCAGCCGTTGAAGAGTAGTAGGATTATCTTGTGGGCAAGGAACATCTAGTCTGCTAAGAACACATTCCGTTGTTTTCAACATAATTTTTTTTGACCTTCTTCAGCTAGATACGTGATATTATTTACGTTATAAAAACTTGTTTATTAAAAAACATGGTAAATTTTACAAATACCGAATTAGCAGACATGCATTACTTGTACTTGCTGACGGGAACGCATATCAAGCCAGGCGACTATAACAAGAGCGCTTCCCAAATAGAATGGTTCCTGATGCTCGAACGATTTCAAGCACCCACAGAAGGTTATGTGAAACAGGAAGTTTCGAGCCAAATCATCACTTGAAAGTAGCACATCGGACTGCAAGAACTCCAGCTATTGAGGTAGCTGTTTTAAATTCAGTTAACGAAAATCCTGAAATAAGTACGAGGCAAGTAGCCAATGATTTGAATATCACCCATATTCTAGTATGGAGGATTCTTCATGAATATTCATTATATCCCTATCACAGTCAACGGGTCCAGGCTCTACGTCCTCGAGACTTTCCATTACCAGTGAATTTCTGCCAATGGCCTCTCCAAAAAGTTACCGAAAATCCTTCATTCAACAGGGAAATTTCATTCACGGACAAAGCTAGTTTCACTAAAAACAGGATCAGACATTTCCATAATAATAATTTTTGGGCCGAGAAAAATCCGCATGCAATCGTGGAATCTCATCACCAGGAGCAGTTCTCATTAAATGTCTGGGCTGGAATTATTGGAAATGATCTAATTTGACCTTTTTTTTACCACACAGATTAAAAGGAGATAATTATCGCCGTTTTCTTGAAGATAATTTGCCAATTCTGTTGGAAGATGTTCCCATTTTAATGCGAAATCGCATGTGGTTTATGCACGATGGTGCACCTGCTCATTTCAGTGGCACGCAATATTTAAACCAAAACTTTCATAATCGCTCGATAGGTTGTGGGGGAACAGAGTCATGGCCAGCTAGATCCCCAGACTCAAACAGTCTTGATTATTTTCTTTGGGGACATCTTAAGACTTTGGTGTACAGTCAACCAATTCTAACTGAGAAAGAATTGCGAAACCGCGTAATAGTTTCCTGTGAAGCAATAAGGAATACTCCAGGAATCATCCAGAGGGTACGCGAGTCAATGACAAGAAGGGCTGAAGTATGCATACTTGCAGGAGGACATTTTGAACAGTTAATTTGATTTTGGTATTTTTTGTTCATAATATGTAGTTATGTTTTTTTAAATAAAAAATGTATTTTTATGCGTACTCATTACAAAAACTTAATAATATTTACCATAAAATTATAAAAATCTTGCTTAGATCCTTTGGTTACCACAATTGTAAAATTAAGACTAAGAGAAAAAATCGAATAGGGAAAACCGTCCGCCGGACGAAAAAAAGGCAGGAGACCATTTTTATGAGAAGATAGAGGACAATTTCAAAAATAATATTTATTTGGAAAAAAGACAGTGGCGTATCATTATTTTGATCAAAAATATGACAGGGCATGTTGACACTGATGAAAATTAAGAAATCCTTTATCATGGAAAAAAAATATTTCTATGCATACTTTGCATGTACCAAAATTGAAGTAAAAACCAAAGTGGTTTCAGAGATATTGGGAAAGAACTGATTTTTTCGTTAAATTTCAATATCCTGTATCTCACAAATAAAGCGGTTGCAAACCTATGTTCATATGAAGAATTTTTCTTAAAATCATCCGAGGATTATCGGCATTCAGGATCAGCATTCAATTATGAAACACCCTGTATATTATAATTTTGTAATCAAGGAAGACTGCCAAAATTTTAGATATTTTAGTAATCGAAATGAAAAATCATAAGCAATTTGTATATCCAGTTCAGTTTCTACACAATTATCATAATTGTCCAATCTACCACTCATGTTATTAGTTATAACATACCTTTCCTAACAAAGACGAAATCTGAAGTACCTCATGAAACGTTCTTTTACCTTTTTCAGCAGCCGAGATGCGGCCGATAAGTTGGAAAAGTTGCAGTGATGGGCACGCCGGGAGACCGGTAAAGTTTAAAGAGGATCGAGACTAGCCTGCGTGTCATCTCTATCAGATTAACAGCATGGTCCAGTGGCTGACACACGTGCATTCCAAGGCGTACTTACATAAAGGGCGGACCTGGTAAATTCGACCTGATGTTTGTCGGTTTTTATCTGGAAACGTGTAAATTTGACTTACTTACTAGCTTATTAACCAAATATTGTGACGTATTTTTCTAGGGTCTGTTTTGATAGCCCTCAAACTCCTAGAAAGTCACGTTATTTATGACGCCAGAATTTTAGGCAGGAAATATTTTCCTTTCTCCATTTCAAATCTCGGGCGCCAGATTTTATAGTGGTTTTCTCCACGCACTGGGGTAGCTACAGATGGAGATATGGAACGTCCAGGGGTCTGGTATGTTGACACTTTTTGAATCTTTACAAAATACTTTAGGCTTTAATTACAATTTTTGGATACTGAACGACGTTTGCTTTTATGTTTCCCAAAGAGACGGACAGACAGACATGTCTTTGTTTGTTTTTTTTTACTAATTTCTTTTTTTACAACTTCACCAAATACGTCTGCTGCATAACTTCAATACTTTATATGAAATAGGAAAGGTTTCTGTTTTTCAATGTAAACACAGTGTGTAATATGCATTAAATTAACTGGTATATTCAAGTGCTAAATACGATTTGTCACAACAATTTTCATATACAATTATTTTTGCTTAAATCTAGACAAACTTGGTCTGGCCACCTTTAGATAGGGGTAATGTATACGTATAATCCTATTAATATAATAGTATCGAAATGATATTTACATTCACGGTATATAACTGACCAAATGAACTGAAAATTCACGGCAATCAAGGGAATAAATGAAATTTCTTCAACTCAATTTCAAGAAATAAAAAACTATTTTTTTTTCTCATTTTTGGAAGCGGGTAACTTTGGCACTTATTTGGTAACACCCATATATATATATATATATATATATATATATATATAAATTTAAAATGATGACGACACCTATGCCTACATGCCTACTAGTGTTTTTTGATTAGCTTGAGAATGAAAGATCCTAATTAGCAACCAATCAGAAAACAGTACGCGAAGTGCAGGATTTGAAATTAAAACATTATTGCCTTTGTCTTTTGCTGGCTCTTAAAACTGAACACCGAGCTGTTCCATGCGTATTTTGAAGAGTATAAGGCAAAATGAATCACTCGTCGCATTTAAGAATGAAGTAAAGGACTCCGCACATTTCTTATGGGAAACGGCTTTCCGTGAATTGGCTGAATTTTTGGTATGTTATAGTTCTTGATGGGCTGATCAAAAGTGGACAGTTTTCGTGATATGGAGCTTTGAAAATGGATTTTTTCAATTTTTTGCGGTATTTGCTCATCAATCTGGTTGGGATGGAATTTGGATGTTCGGCGCCCAGATCCCGACTGAGAAATGGTCTTCCTCAGTTATATTAGGCACCGCCATCGATAATTTTTCATTCACTGCTCCACACTGTCTATGAAATGAAAAACAAATCCAAGATCTTCCATACATCTTTTCATACCACAAGATAACGCCAGAATAATTCACATTTACGACAAACCACACAGTTTGGTTATTCCGAATATATCTGATGTACAATAATATCTAATACTAGGCTCAGCTAGCTGTAATGGGGGAAATGGTAAAATCATAATCATATATCCTCACAGATAACAATTGTGATCACTATTGATGTCATTTACATATGATATATGATTTGTTTCTCATAAATCTCGATAATCTTACGATGGGGTGTCAAGACATTTTCCTCAGAATGGCTCGAAATGGATGATAGCATCTCACAGACAAACGAATCCGTGAGAATACCTTATAGTACTTTCCAGGAAGAATGGGAAACTTCGGTTGGTGGAACAAACTATGAATGGAACTTTCGGTATTTACCCGTAAATTTCCGAAAATACTATATTTTTTAATAAATGTCGCATTGAAGTTTATACATACGAATGAATACTATCGATTAATATGATTGTTGGCAAAATGAATGAGTAGATCAATCAGAAACAATATAATAATAAGAGTAACATTCATAATAATAATAACTATAATGATAAAAAACAGAAAACAATTATAAACTATCTTAGCTATCGCAAGAAATCATTTGAAATATTATGAATCAAATCGAGGGCAAAATGAATGAATGAATCTGGATTTATTGGCTTCCTCCGTACTAAGTTGACTTTGTCCTCTTGCTAGGTTAACAAGCATCTCATAGTGTAGACTTATGTTATCAAGCAAGGGTGTGATGTCTCGGTATCCTCTATCCAAATTAAAAATATCACCCTCCTGAAACCATTCCCTTAACAGATTTCTATCGTCTTCGAACTCATGGCGTAACATATCTGCATCGTTATTGTGATAGTCTGAAAAATATGGGCCTTGTATGTTCAAAATGAAACCATCCGGGGCAACAATCAGAACATGTTTGACCAAATGACGTACTATGTGAACGCAATAGGATTGACGCAACATGCGGAAGTTGCTGCTTTTAGGTATGTAAGAGTAAGTTCCGTCAATGCATACAATAGCCCTAGATATGTTTGTCTCTTGGTTATACATCGTATTCGCAAATTGAGTGACATGTGCTATGAAGTCATTTCTTGTAATTGATCTCAAACCAATGTATTGTGGGACGAATCGCCCTATAAGGGACTTTCTTACTGTGGCAATGGCCAGACTCACGGCTTGACGGCTTGAATATTCGAAAATCACTTTCATGAACTCGTCCCAAAGTCCCTGTTTCAGTTTGCATAAAAATAACCATATATTTTTCTTACTGATGTACCTGAAAGATGTTTCTTCATGAACGGGATCACAAAATTCAAACTATTCCTGGAATTGATTCTTGGTTACTCTATCTCTCAGTTGTTGAAGAAGAATTTGTAATTGCGGTCCTTTTATTATATTAGGTCTGGTGATGAATCTCAAACCTGGCAGCAATACCCGCAGTAAACAACCTTTCTCGTATCGGAACAAGATCTTACGTTTTCAGGTACGAAAATATTCTAGGAAATAAATATATCTACTCTTCAATCATTCGATATTCTTCGAATATTCACAACTGAATTACTAATTATACAAGAATTGCTTGTTGTTTGCGTTATAACGTTTAAACGAATGCAAGCTGGATCTAGTTCAATAACCGTGATTTCGTTCAGGACTGATCTATTACCATTGAGACAGATTCTTGTTTGATTTGTCACAGGAACTGGAGAATTACCTTGCTTATCACGTCTTGAAATCGCAATTTCTGTCGATTCTCAACTACAATGTAACACCAAAATCAAATTTGGCAGCACCATGTGACCTGTTAATGGGCAGAAAATTAAGAACAATGATTCCTTCTCACAGAAGTTTCCTCAAACCAAAATATCGCATGAGGAAGAAATTAATTGGTAGACAAAATAAACAGATTCAAAATAATGACAAATCTGCTAAAAAATTATCAGAACTGCATCCCAATCAGAAAGTGCTGAAACAAAAAGGTGTTCGTTCCTGAAAACCTGCTATTATAGTCAAGAAGTTTGGACCAAATAACTATCTACTTAAAACGGAAGATATGGCTAAATACCGTAGAAACAGATATCACATTAGACCTCTGAGGGAACCTCCAGTAAACCCTACCAGAATTCATCAGTCAGCAGCCAAACCGTTTCTATCAGAAAAAAATCCATATTCTCAACCCAATCCAGAAGTTCTTGGAAGAAGAAAATCCATCGAGCACAGAGACTCTAACCTCAGAGCTTCACGAAGTGGACGTATTGCTAGAACTCCTGAAAGATTTAATTTTTGATTTCACTCTGCAAAAAAGGGCGTGTTATGTATTCAATGTTTCAGTATTACATCCTGTATGGGATATCAGATATAGATGTTGTCAGACAACTATCATTGATATCTTGTATGACTTGTAAAAAGAAGTATTAAAACTAAAATCCAGTGGAAAGTACAAAGCCTCTGTTATTCCTAAAATCGATCCGGAGATACTAAACATTATACCTATAAATCCATATTGGTAAAAAAATGCAGATGGATAGAGTATGTTTCAGTTTTTTCTAAAACAATCAAGATGCCACAAGTGTACAATCTCGGACAATTTCACTGTATAGCTGGAGCAATCATCAATAAATATCATCCGCTAATCATCATGGAAGGAGCAAATGAATTGGAAGGAATTGCTTCAGCGATCACGATTGCCCAATGTAAGCTCGGGTAGAGGTGGATTGGCTCCATTTGGGGAATGGAAGATGGATACCCTTGAATCAAGAGCAGGTGCCACAGTTCCCAAGAATAAGTATGGACTATCTAAGAGATCTAACTGTTGGTGTTTACCAGGGCAATTTAGCACCATCTTATTAACAGGATAAACACCAGAGAGAACAGCAGAAAATATTCCAACTCGGTGAGTTACTCGAGGAACCTGGATTTTTGAGAGTAAGACTTCATTCCAGATTCCGGAACGCAGCAAAGTATCAGATCTGGATTTTGTACACTAACGACGAAAATCAAGAGTCCATACAGGGATATTATTGCACATGCGTGCTAGTGTTTTATGGTTTCTTGGATATGCTCGTCAAATATCCGAAGACCAGTTCATCAAGCCATTTTCTCGATGCCGCCATTAGAATGAACCAGATAAATCCCAATGATATGATGATAAATGAATAAGGTAGTATCCACCCAACCAACGATCGAGTACTCAGTTAGGAGTTGACATGGCGTAAGAGGCTTGATTTTTCCTTCATATTGTTAAGATGATTTATGATTGTGTTACGTTCGTTGATATAGTTTTATGTTACCGAATAATTGATTTTGCCCTCGATTTTATTCATAATATTTCAAATGATTTCTTGAGATTGCAAAGATAGTTTATAATTGTTTTTTCTTTATTATCATTATTGTTATTATTATTATTATGAATGTTACTCTTATCATTATATTATTTTTGATTGATCTACTCATTCATTTTGCCAATGATCATATTGATAGATAGTATTCATTCTTATGTGTTAACTTTAATGTAACATTCATTAAAAAATATAGTATTTTCAAGAATTCGGGGGTAAATATAAGTTCCATTTATAGTTTGCTTCCAACACCTGGACTTCCCCATTCTACCTGGAAAGTACTATGAGGTATCAGAGATGCAGACATTTTCACGGATTCGTTTGGCTGTGAGATGGTATAATCCATTTCGAGCCATTCTGAGGAAAATGTCTTGGCACCCCATTGTCACATTATCGAGATTTGTGGAGCAGTGTATGGAAAATTATCGACGGCGGTGCCTAATATAACTGAGGAAGACAATTTCTCAGTCGTCAAACATCCAAATTCCATTCCAACCAGAAATAAGAGCTCTCCGATTGATGAGCAAATACCGCAAAAAATGGAAAAATAATATTTTCAAAGCTCCATATCTCGAAAACTGTCCATTTTTGAGCTCTGTGGCTCTGTGACACTTTTGATCAGCCCATCAAGAACTACAACATAAAACCAAAAATTCATCCAAATTCACGGTAAGCCATTTTCCATAAGAAATGTGCGGGGTCATTTAAATTCTGGTTGGATTCTGGAGTCGCCAATTACTGTGCGGGCGTTTTCGTACTAGATACATAAACATAATATAAATTAGTTTTTGATAGAATGGCAAATTTTTTAAAAGACAAAGACAATAATGTCCAGAATAATTCTCGTGCTCATCATTTACTGTTTTCTGATTAGTTGTTAATTAAGATCTTGAGATCTTCCATCCACTAGACAATCAGAAAACACTAGTAGAATCTAACAAACTTTCGTTCGTAGACAGCTTTGTAAACCGTGCATGCGAGAATCTTGCTTGGCAACAGTTTCAGTTCCGAATGTCTGAATGACTAAAATGGTCGTGATATTTTTTTTCAAAATAATATTTGATTGCAAATGTGTTCCTTTTCAATACTGTTTGTGTTGTTTGTTTGTTTCTTACAAGTGACTGTGATAATTATGATAAGTGCCTCAAAGCAGAGTACGAAGTCAACTAGTTCTGACTTTATCACCAGTTTGGATATAACAAGGTTCACAATTTTATTCACTTTGAAATTTATTATCTACCTCAGGCAACCTGCAATGTGTACATTTACCACACGATCAGTTCAACATTCTACCCCATTGAAATGTCGAGTTAAATATTTATTGCGTTCAGCAATTGCCTCTGAGCAGGTCACCTAAAATTAGACGTGAGGCACTACCCATTTTCTTTCGAATTTTACAAAGAACAAAACTTGCTTTCAATTATTTTTTTCAAATTTTTAACCACTGTAATTCGTTATCAAATGGAATTATACACTAGTCACTCACGGGCGTGCAAGAGGTTCGGTTACACCCTGTGTTAAGATAATGCGCGATTCTGATATTTCATATAACGATGTATTATTGCTATGATAAAATATATATTTATATTTTCATGGAATGGAGTTCTGAAGATCTGTGCCCCCATTAACCAACCATATGAAGTTCAATTCAAATCGTTCTTTGTTGTGGATAAAATACAAATTATAAAAAAAAATTAAGACAAGCTTCAATTGTTTGACCTAGCAGGTTATTCCATGAGTAATAGATTCAAAATCTTGCCGCGCAAGAATACCTATTGCATATTCGCGGCAAGCTTTTGAATCTGTTACTCACAAAATAACCTAGGTAAAACAATTATAGAAATTATTTATTCTATTTAGTGCATTTGTGTAAAAGCTCCGACCCCAAAAAACCTACATACTAATTTCAATAAAATCGGGCCATAATAATGAAACACGTTGCCATCTTGGAGCCGCCATCTTGAATTCGTCGATTTTGACTAAAAGTTATGATGTCTGTCCCCAAAAACCCCCACATACCATCTTGAATACATGAATTTGGCAAAAACATCATGATGTCCGATCCCAAAAACCCTCACACACAATGGAATCGGACTATAATCACAAATCTCTTCACCATATTGGAGCCATCATCTTAAATCCGTGGATTTTGACAAAAAATTATGTCGTCTGACCCCAAAAAACCCCACATACAACTTTTTATTGGAATCGGGCTCTAACCACAAAACTCGTCACCATATTGGTTGCGCCATCTTGAATTTATGAATTTTCACAAAAAATTCGTGATCTCCGACTCGAAAAACTATCTTCTTTAGTTTAAAATACAGATATATTATTGCCTCCGACTGCGTTTACAGTATTAAATTTAATAGTTAACATCTTAAAACATAATTTTCTGACAACATTTTCTGGTCAACTTGTTTTCATCTTTCTTAAAGTTCACTTTTTACGCAGTCGGGTTTTTTATTTTAAAATTAACTTTTTTTATTTCACACTTTTTAGTTGGGATTGTCCATAAAATGGCGTCTGATTGTCGCCATATTGTATTTTGTCACAATATGGCGTCTGGTTGTCGCCATATTGAATTCCGATTATGACTGTCATGTCTTCATTCACAATATGGCGTCTGGTTGTCGCCATATTGAATTTTGATTATTACTGTCATTGTCTTTATTCGAATGGCGTCACCATATTGAATTTTGATTATTACTGTCATGCCCTCAGTAACACTCGCAAGACTAAGACAATTTCAATGACGTGAAAATCATCAAAATCGGCCCACGCGTTTGGACTCTAGATACCCCAGTCATCTTAGTCAAAATTAGGTGAGAATAAACTTGTATTTTGGCATTCTAAAAGTTGTCTCAAAACCTACATATGGTAGGGTGTACGCGTCTATTAAAATTTGAGGTCAAAGGTGACAAAAATCGATTTTTTGCATATTTTTTGCAAATATCTCATTTCCTATGGGTTTTATGCTATTTGTATTCATCATTAACATTGTAGAGAACTAAATTCCCTACAACTTTTGTCTTCAAAATTTTTTTATACGTTGAATCGTTTTCGAGATAGAGGGCGGAGAGCGCGCGGTTAGAGCATACTGTAAGGTCAACCGGTATAGTCCCGGTAAAAACACGCTATATAAAGTTTATTAATTATTGATAAATAAATAATTAATAATAATTTTGTTAACAACTATTACATTATATTTAAACATTTTTTCATCAATTGAATCTATCTGTTCAATAATATTTACAACCGATTACTAAAATTAAAAAATAATTAAGGGACAAACTTTAATTACATTTCAATTATATTCTCTTTTCCACTAATTATAATTTAAGTATACAATAATGGAGTACATATTCTTTAAACTAAAATTACAAGCTGTCAATATTACTACCAAATAGGCCAGAGATGATGCGGATGTACTAATTATAGAAACAGCAATCGAAGAATCGAAACCTGAAAGAACTGCAGTTATAATAGGAGAAGATATTGATTTACTGGTCATTTTAATTGGGCGTAAACTATCTCATCAACAAGAATTTTTCTTTAAAAAAGTCGGCAAAAGAAATGTAAAAATAAACATATACTCTTCCAAAAGTTTTGATAAATATCCTCGTTCGAAGAAACATATTTTGTTTCTGCACAAGTGGCTATGATACGACTTCTGCGCTTTTTGAAAAAGGAAAAAAAACGGTTCTAAAAGCATTTGAGAAACTGCCGAATTTGGAGCAACTTGCAGCAGCATTTGAAGAAGAAAACTGTCCGGTTCAAAGATTATTTGAGACTGGAATTCAAATCTTGTTGGCAGTCTATAATGCTCCGAAATCTGTAGACAGTATTGATCATCTTCGTTATGCACAATACGTCAAGTCTACGAAACTGAATAAACCTGTGCAGTTATCAAATATTCCACCAACAAGTGCAGCAGCTCACCAACATTTCAATCGTGTTTATTATCCAGTTCAAACTTGGTTAGGGCATGATTTGGAACCCCAGGAGTGGGGCTGGACAATGCGTAACGGATTCATGGAACCTATCACGACCATTTTAGCACCTGCTCCAGAGGAATTGCTCAACACAATCTTCTGCAACTGCAAGAGTTGTTGTGGTTCGCATTGTGGATGCAGGAAATCGGGGTTGCAGTGCTCTTTAGCTTGTGGACAGTGTAATGGGTAAACTTGTCTCAATTCTTCACCATATCAGAGCGATGTAAATGAAGACAGAACCTTTGACCCCGAAATTATGGAAGACCTGGAGATAAATGTCGCCGAAGATGATATAGAAGAAGACTCCGAAACACCACAGCGGTTATGAGACGACGATAAAGAAGAAGATAATTAAAATTATAATAAGTTGCAGTTCATGTAATTTTTATTCTATTCAGAATAGAATGGTATTTTTAATAAAATCCTAAATAAGGAATTTCTTTCTTTTTTTTCAATTATTTAAGGAATATAAATTACATTAGGATTTAAATATAATTTAAGTATTTTCCTTAACAATTCTATAACTACATGGTTAGTGTAATTGAATAAATCAATACTTAATTAAAAATAGATACGAAAGTAAAAAATGATTAAATATAATGTAATATTTGATAACAAATGAAAATTATAATTGATTATTTATTTATCAATAAATAATACACTTTATATAGCGTGTTTTGACCGGGACTATACCGGTTGACCTTACATTATGCTCTAACAGCGCGCTCTCCGCCCTCTATCTCGGAAACGATTCAACATATAAAAAAATGTTCGTAACAAAAGTTGTAGGGAATTTAATTTTCTACAATGATAATGATGAATACAAATAGCGAAAAACCCATAGGAAATGAGAAATTTGCAAAAAATATGCAAAAAATCGATTCTTGTGACCTTTGACCTCAAATTTTAATAGACGCGTACACCCTACCATATGTAGGTTTCGAGACAACTTTTAGAATGACAAAATACAAGTTTATACAAATATTCAGCTGGGTATCTCAATTTCCGAGGTGAACTTACTAAGATGACTGGACTAAGAGCGCCACAAAGGGCCAAACATACATACATACATACATGATAAACATATTACCCTCCTTTGAGTCGCGCAGTCAGGTAAAAAGGAACTGATACCCAGTCTATAAAGACTGAATACACCACAGCAACCCTTCACAAACTTTATCTTTCCTCTCAAAAAAGTTATTAAAGTTTTTAGTATCTTCCAAAGGCGGTATAGACTTATCTGTTATCGCTTGAGAAACTCGATTTCCTGATAAAATCAGATTGAATCAAAATCATCATCAGTATTTGAACATCACTGGGATAGAAAAAACAAAATACTCCTCTCGAGTTGTTTATATTAGTAATCAGTGCCCCGACTTGAACAAACCTTTATGAAAACATGGAATGCTAATTAAAATTGATGGAGCAATAAATACATATACCATCATAGATGTCTCTGTGTGCACTTACATAACAAAACTCTAGAAAATCCGGAGAAATAATGAATTGTCGGGTGATTGTCAACTGGTCTCAATTTTACATAAAGCAAATGTGGTTGTCGATAATGGCTGAAAATGCAATTTGACGAGAGTGTTTCGTTCCCACAAAAAAAATCGTTTCTCTTTTCTTTTCCCAATGAATATATTGAATTTACAAGGGCAACAAAAATATTTTTTAAAATATTAGGAATTGTCACTTCAAAGTGACAATTGTCACTTTGAACTGACAATTGTCACTTTGAAGTGACAATTGTCACTTCGAACTGACAATTGTCACTTTGAAGTGACAATTGTCACTTCGAACTGACAATTGTCACTTTGAAGTGACAATTGTCACTTCGAACTGACAATTGTCACTTTGAAGTGACAATTGTCACTTTGAAGTGACAATTGTCACTCAAAAAGGACATTTGATGCCAACTGCTAAAATAATATTGTTTTTCAGTCAATTTATGGGCATTCTATCATTTCACTTATACCACTTGAAAACTTTATTCATGTTGAAAAATAACAAATTCTCTTCGGTTAATACAAAAAAAGTTATCTATTTATTACCCAAAAAAGGTGTACAAAATAATTGAGATTTCATGGAAACAAAAGTACAAATATTCAATAATTGTGCATTCTATCATTTCACTTATACCACTTCAAAACTTCATTCAAGTTGAAAAATAACAAATTTTCTTCAGTTAATACAAAAAAAGGTATCTATTTATTACCCAAAAAAGGTGTACCAAAATAATTGAGATTTTATGGAAACAAAAGTACAAATATGCAATAATTGCGCATTCTATCATTGGTCCAAATTGAAACTGGAGATTCTTCTTGTGAAATCAATTTGTTATAATAAAAAAAATATATTTTATTATTTTTTTCTTTTGTTTAAAAAAAAGAGCACTGTGTCCGTCCGAGACAAAACTCCATTCATTTTTCGAAAGGAACTACCCTGTATACAAAATGAAATGTTCATAGGAGGCCATCAAAAATGAAACAGGTTGAATATTTAGTCAATTTTCAACATAGGTATAGGAGAAAGTATTGAAAAAACTTTTATAGATTGTGCATGTCGAATAACCTCAAAATCAATTGAAATTTTACATGATGGCCAGTAAGGCAACAAGTTAAAAAAAAACTATGAAGATGGCAGAATTTCGAAAACAGTTAGAATCCAATACTATGGCTTAGGTGCAGTTCCAAGCATTTATTCGAAAATATCTAAAATCACCTTTTTTTTCTATATTCTCTGATCAATTTATAAATATCCTATTTTTCTTTCAAATAACTTAAGTTAAATAGAGTAAGTATTTTAATACCAATAGATGAACTATTTAATTTTTTTCGCAATTTTATTAATAGAACCATGTAAATAACACTTCAGAAACTCATTCCGAGAAAACGCCATCAAAACAACCCCGTCCAGAGTATTGCAATCCTCATACCGAAGTGAAAATTGTTACTAGAAGTGACAATTGTCACTTCAAAGTGACAATTGTCAGTTCGAAGTGACAATTGTCAGTTCGAAGTGACAATTGTCACTTCAAAGTGACAATTGTCAGTTCGAAGTGACAATTGTCACTTCAAAGTGACAATTGTCAGTTCGAAGTGACAATTGTCAGTTCGAAGTGACAATTGTTAGTTCGAAGTGACAATTGTCACTTTGAAGTGACAATTCCTAATATTTAAAAAAATATTTTGTTGTTGGCCCTTATACGCCTTCGTAGAATTCACATATTAACTTTTACAAGTAATTTTGTTGAAACTAAGCTCAATTGATTGATCGCGCAGAAGCAAGACTAGCACTCACCAAGCTCTAGTGTTCGAGAAGGCGGTGAGACAAAAAACATATAACCGAACGATTTGTCATCTCTTGTCCGACAGATTTTCAAGTTACAACAAAACTATTTATTTTAGTTCGCCCACTGTTTTTTAGCGATTACGCATAATCTCTTGTCTGTCTCATTTACGTGAGTGTCTGTCATTCTTTCAAGAAGAAGAACAACAGGACGGCCGCCCAAAAGAACAAGCTCCACCAGTGTCGAGACCATTTTCCAAACGAGGTAAGCGATTCTTGTCATGCTCAATTTCCTCTGATTTTTCAATACAGACCACGAGCATTGCACTCGCTCCAGGTTTAAAAAAAAAAAAATATCAAGCCTATGAGCGAGCAGCAGGTTGATAGATTGGAGGAAATGTACCAGGTTTTCACGTTTTTCAGGAAGGTATTTTATCATCAATAATGTCTCTGAATGATCTATTTGAAGAAATGGAAAAAGCGTTATAGAATCAACTTTATTATTACTTCCAAACTTAATGAAGATGCTGCGGAAAACCTTCTTGGTCAATTGAGGAGTCGAGGGGCTTAATAGATCAACCTACTCCAATAAATTTGTTGTATAGGCTCAGTGGTTGTTTTAGGTCAATAAATGCTGATTATGCTTCAATGTTAAAACACGAAGAACATTCGTGCCAGAAACCTCCATAGGTCAATGCACTTTCTTATGGAGGATTCACAGAAAACTTTAAGATATTTTTGAGAAATATCAGAATTTTAGAAATGCATTTTTTTATATGTATAAAAGACACTTCTTCTCTAAGTGCGAATTTACACGATCCAATAAAATTGATCAATAAATTGAACAATAAAATTGACCAATATGGGTAATATTTACACCTGACAATTTATTGGTCAATTTTGGCAACAGTTTTTACTCAGGAATACCAACATACTGACAAGAAATGGTTCAACTATAGGAAAAGTTCCTAATATTATTCAATAGCTTATTCATGATTTGTTGAAAATATAAACAGAATGTTCATAAAATCAGATGTTTCCCTTTTCAGCTTATTCATGCTTATCGAATTGACTCTGCTCTGATCCATTCTTAAATATAGTTTGAATTTATTAGGATCTGCACTCAGGAATTTTTCGTGAACTAATGTAGAGTTTTCTACCCCTCTTTCCTCAATCCAAGCTTTAATCCACCATCTTCTACATCTGTGTCTTTTATATTCAGCAATGCCCATTTCTGCGAATGTAATGCAACGTAAATTATGTTTTTTTTTCGCACCATCATTTTCTCGCGGTTAGGGTAGGATATGTGAAAACGCGTAAATAATATCATATAACCTGAAAATCTCTGTTCTAGCAGGCATCCAATTCATAGCCGAAAGTTACTGCAAATTGTCACTAAAAATTGATGAAAAATTAGAACCGATTTTAAACTCATCAATTTATTGGTCAAGTTCAAATTGACGACAATTTTCTGTTTACACATATCAATAAAATTGAAGGTCACAAAATTGACCAATTTATTGGATCGTGTAAATTCGCACTAAGAGATTTACTCCAAGAAGAATATCTAAAAATGTTGTATATTTGCCTGAAGAGATTAGACGGGCTTTTTTGGCACAAAGGATATTTATGAGGATGAAGAAACTCAATCAAATGATAAAATTCAAAGAAGAGGAATAGGAAAACTGGAGCCACCACCACATTGAGACACATTTTTAATTGAAGCAATAATTATTAATTCTGTGAAAATTAGTTTATTAACATGTTAACGACTTTTGGATCATTCTTATTTCCATGTTCTTAGTGTTTCAGACCTAATCATATCTCTCTTCGCAATTTGAAAATAAGTTCTATAATGTTGGCTTTTCTGGCACAAATGAGAAGTCATCAAAATGGAGGGTCCACCGTAACTTCGGTACTATTTCATACAACCTCTTTCCCAAATTAAGATATACATTTTTTTTGAATCCTTTGATTATTTAAATTAAAATGAGTTGACGAATTTCGAAAATGAATTTGATGATAAAAATAATGTATTCTTTGTGCTTGTATGGTGGCTATGATTAAAACAAATCTTGACATTTTGTACCTGTCAGTTGAAACAATCAAGAGCAGCAAATCCAAATCACACCCGTTTTCACAAAAATAGGATGGTATAGTTAGAGAAAAGAGTGATTCGTGTATAGGAATAGACCGAAAAAAAGATTACCACCTAGGAAGCTCAACAACAAACTCATATAATGAAAAAAAAAAAATGTTTATCCTAATTCGAAATTGAAAATGCCAGTATTCAAAACGTTCTCCTAGCGCCTCTGATGGACGTATGCATCGTTACTTCACACTGTTCAAACTTTTACCGAACTGTCAACTATAATTTCATCTGTCTTCGTTTATGTTGTACAAATATTGTCATTATAATAGTATTTCCAATTGTTACTGAAACTTCACATTGGTTGAATTTATGTTTGGGTTGTAGGAAATAGTATTTGTCTATCAATATTTCTGAAACAAGCACAATTGGCGCTAGTGTTGATGAGGTTTCTTGTCCTTGGATTAAATTCTCGAACAAAGTTCGTGGGTTAGAGGACAGGTATAAGACAACAACGCAATTTTGAGCTGACGTTTCGTCCATATATTCAGACTCCTTCAAGGCTACAAAGAAAAACTTACTAAGTAACGTTTACACATTTTACATGTTTTAAACAAACAACAATAAGGACAATGACTTTTTTCAAACAATGAAATAAATTAAAGAATAAAATTTGAGTGAAATTTAAAACAAGAAAACCATTATATGGAAATAGAGTGAGATACATATCTATATACACTTACCCAAAAGTTACCAAAGTTGTCGACCACAAAGAACGATTTGAAATGTTCGCATTTCGATCGTGATATACTCCATACACTACTATCGTCACAACTCGATAAAATAATATGTGTTTATTTTTCCTGGTTATTCTAACACAATATAAATATTCAACCGTTGCCTTTCAGGCTTCTAGGAGACAACTGAACTGATCTGTTCGTCTACCGACTGCTTGGTTTCTGTTGTAGTGTTATTTTTTTGTTTTTTTTGTTTTTTTTTTGCAATGTTTTTATTTAGTTGGAATTTATTTGTTCTCTATTATTATACAGGTTCAGAATATTGTTATAGAAAGGGCCAAGTCCTTGCACATCCGTCCTATTATTCACTGTGTTGTTGAGGGTGATATAAATCATTTCACTAATGCAACGTTTTGTGTAATAAGGTTCGGTATCTAGAATTTTCGGATTCTCAAAATCAAAATTATGACCTTCAGAAAAGTGGTGATGGGCAAGTGCCGTTTTTTCTTTTTTATCTCTGTTTTTTTGTGTGCAGTCATAAGTGTATTGTTTTACCCGTTGTTGAAGAATTTCTTTAGTCATTCCAATGTAGCTTTTTTCACAATCAAAACAATTCAGTTTGTATATAACGTTAGATTTCTGAAGGATTGGGGTCACATCTTTTAACTTTGAGAAAAGCGAAGCAACTGTGTGTGTGTTGTAGTGTTTGCGCTAGTGTTTGCGGAAAGTTATTCAAGTGAAGGTCAAATCGAATTTGAATTGAGGAGCAGCTCTAAATTTGAAATTTTCGACTGAATTTTGAGATTTGAAAAATCATTTTCACAAAATGTGTTTTTTGAGGACCGAACTGATGCAAAGAAAAATTAAAATAAAGTCATGCGTGTTCCTTATTGACTTGTGAACAGCGCAATGGATTTCAATAAAATTTATCTAAGAAAAATGTATTCCTGTGTTTTGTATTCTATAATTTGACAAAAAATTAAAACGGAAGGAAATGCATACCATAGTTTGTTACGGAGGGAGTATTATACATTGCATTCCATTTGAAACGAGCCACCCTGAATAACTTTTGGTACAATGATTTTCAGGAAAAATAAAAAAACACATCAACAATAGTATACAAAGGGACACATTTTGACATATTCACATTTGATGTTACTTCCACTATCGCACCCCCAGAGCATGTCACATTTCTTTTTAAATGGATCACCCTATATTGTTTCGCATTATCAGATGCTCCATGATGAGCAGATTTCAACAAAGTATAAAACATATGATCTGACGCATATGGTTCGGGAGCTATAAATTATTTGGTTGAAAACGGGCCACCCTGAATAACTTCTGGTACAACGATTCTCAGGAAAAATTAAAAAACACGTCAACAAACGTATACAGGAGGACACATTTTGACATATTCACATTTGATGTTACTTCCACTATCGCACCCCCAGAGCATGTCACCATTTTTTTTTAAATGGATCACCCTATATTGTTTCGCATTATCAGAGCTCCATGATGAGCAGATTTCAATAAAGTATAAAATATATGGTCTGACGCATATGGTTCGGGAGCTACAAATTATTTCAGTTGAAAACGAGCCACTCTGAATGAACTTCTGTACAATCTGTTACCTAGTTCATAGCTGTTTTTTTGAAGTATACTTCAAAAAAGTCTTATTTTGCCTAGTTAAGTTTGAATTCGATATTCTCTTCATTTTGTATTTGTCTCATTCTACAATAACGATTACCTACCAGGTGAAGTTACAATTGGTGTTTCTGTTTTTGTGAATTCTTCAGAAGCAATGGTTTATACGCTTCGAGAACGGATTGAAATAGTGAGTTTGTACTACCAAAATGGAAATAGTGCTAGAGCTGCTGCCCGTATGTTCAATGATAATCATCCAGGAAGAAATGTACGACACAAATACGTTTCGGAATTATTGAACAAATTTATGGAAACTGGATCTGTTAGCAATAAAAAGCATAACCGTTCAGGAGTTGTCAACGATGAAGCTATTTCTATGGCAGTTTTAGGGCACGTTGGACTCATGGAAAATACGCAATCTCTTACTAAGTTATCTCGAGAATCAGGGATCAGTCGTACAAATGTTTTCAGGATCCTTCATAAGTACAAATTTCATCCATATAAGATTAGACTAGTTCATGAATTGAACGAAGATGATTTCGATAGACGTATCGAGTTTTGTGAAAGTCTCACTGAAAGGATCAACATGCATCAGCATTTCTTGAATAAAATTTCTTTTTCGGATGAAAGTACGTTTAGTTTGAATGGAGAGGTGAATCGGCAAAATTGTCAATATTGGAGTGATACGAATCATCATTTATACCGTCAAGTTCGTACCCAACGACCTCAAAAACTGAATGTTTGGGCAGGAATTTTAGGTGACCACATCATAGGACCTTTTTTTATCGATGGTAATTTGACTGGTGAGAAATATTTGGATATGTTGGAGAATCGAATAATACCGTGCATCAATAGGGCAATTGAGGAGGATATGAATTTATTCGAACAAGAAATAGTATTTCAGCAGTATGGTGCACCTCCTCATTATGCAGCTCCAGTGCGACAATTTTTGGATGATCATTTTCCTGGTCGCTGGATTGGCAGAAGAGGTCCTACAGAATGGCCACCAAGGTCTCCGGATCTCACTCCTGTAGATTTCTTTCTATGGGGTCATTTGAAGTCTAAAGTGTATGAGATAGAATCAACAACATCAGAAGATTTGAGAGAGAATATCATTAGGCATTGCAGAGAAATAACTCCCGAGATTCTCAACCATGTGAGGGCGGCAATGGAAGCTCGTTTGTACCTTTGTATGGAAGTTGGTGGAAACGTTTTTGAACATTTACTATAGAAATTTTTTTTCTTCTCATTGTCAAGTCATCAGATTTTTATTCAATAATTTAATAATAATAATAATAATAATAATATATCTTTATTTCAGTTAATAAAAATTGCACATGATACAATATCTCTGTTTGACATCATGATACAATAATAAATCTGAAAGAAGTCACCGGATACATGTCTAAGTACATACACTCAAGATTACATAAATCATAAAAACAATAAATATTATTGGATAGTACATGATAAAATAAAGTTAAAATAAAGTTAAGTTAGTGGAAAAATTCGTCAATAGAATAACAAGTTTTATCCATAATGAATCTTTTCGTCATTTTTTTGAATGTAAATACATTTTTGCAACCTTTTATAGTTTCTGGCAATCTATTATAAAATTTACAACCATTTACCACATAACTATGTTGAAACAGAGAAGTACGATGTTGTGGTGGTAATAACAAGTGTTTACTTCTTGTATTGTAATCATGTGAACGTTCAGCCATGGTACTCTGATTTTTTAAAATGTATACACAGGTTTCTAAAATATATATTCCTGCCATAGTTAAAATATTAAATTTCTTAAATGAATCCCTACATGAGTCCCTAGAGCTTATTTTACTTAAAATCCTCACAGCATATTTCTGCAGAATGAAAACTCTGCTTGCTGAGGCACAATTACCCCAATTCAGAATACCATATTTTAAGTGTGAATGGAAATTAGCATAGTATAGGGTCAGTAGCACCTTTTCACTACAATGATTCGTCATAAACCTTAGCGAGTAACACATTTTTCTCAATTTAGTGCACAGGTTGTCTATATGTGGAGTCCAGGCCAATTTGTCATCTATAGTTAAACCTAGCAAGCTTACGCGTTTTGACATTTCGACCGAATTGTCAGTGTTTTCAAAAAGAGTACAATTTACATTTTGCCTACGTAAAGTGTATATAGCAGTGCATGGGTTTTAGAGGTGTTTAATTTCAGGTTATTCATTTCCGACCACTTCAGAACACATTCATATGTTTTTCGGCTTTACTTTTCAGGGCAATCAAGTCCCTCTCAACTACCAGGATATTTGTGTCGTCAGCATAACATATTGTGTGTATGCCTGTGCAGAGATTGTTATTTAAATGTCTTATTAGGTCATTCGCAAAGACTATATAAAGAAAGGGACCCAGAATTGATCCTTGTGGGACTCCGTGGAGTATATTCAGAGGACTACTGCACGTTTCATTGAGTCTCACCACCTGCTTTCGATCAGTCAAATAAGACATTAGTAGTTGTAGTGGAAGACCTCTTACACCATATCTTGATAACTTAGAAACCAACAGCCTATGATCAACACAGTCGAACGCTCGTGAAAAATCGAGAAATAGGCTCATCACATATTCGTTGTTGTCCAGATGTCTAATTATGTTGCTATGGAGTTCACATAAAGCAGACTCTGTGCTCTTGTTTCTGGTAAAACCATGCTGAGATGGTGAGAGTAGTTTGAATTTGCTAAAAAAGTTAGTAAACTGATTCTTCATATTCAGTTCAAACAGTTTTGAGATACTTGATAGAATGCTTATCGATCTATAGTTGTTCAGATCTGTGTGGTCACCTTTTTTGTAGATGGGTGATACCCTATAAAAAATCTCTTTTTCTGATTTATTGCTTCATTTGTCTCTAGAACGAATATTTCAAAATGTGGCCTCCTGTATGAATTGTTGACCTGTTTTTTTATTTTTACTGCAAATCATTGTTTTAGAAGTTATTCAGGGTGGCTCGTTTTCAACCAAATAATTTGTAGCTCCCGAACCATATGCGTCAGACCATATGTTTTATACTTTGTTGAAATCTGCTCATCATGGAGCATCTGATAATGCAAAACTATGAAGGGCGATCCATTAAAAAAAAATGGTGACATGCTCTGGGGGGTGCGATAGTGGAAGTAACATCAAATGTGAATATGTCAAAATGTGTCCCCCTGTATACTACTATTGAAGTGTTTTTTTATTTTTCCTAAAAATCATTGTACCAAAAGTTATTCAGGGTGGCTCGTTTCAAATGGAATGCACTGTATATAATAACCCTGGAATAGATCAGATAATGAAGTGTGTCGTTACTGCGAAAATTCCGCTGGAATTTGCAGAATACCTGGTTTGCGACTGCCGAGCGCTGTTTTGTTGAAGGCTCAGATATTATGAATTTAGCTCACAGGAAACTAATAAAAATTTCTTGAATATGAAGTAATGTTCCAAAGATCTTAGGCGTCTTATACTGAGAGACTGGAGAGCCCTATTGTATTGATACTGTTATGCCATGTAATTACAGAAATGCATTTAAAGATAATTACCAAGACGTAACCATTGTATACCGAATGCTTAAATGACTCATCTAGGAGAGCAAAACAAAGTTTATTGATTGCTACCCGTTACAGTCACAGCGAGATAAGGAAGTCAGTTTAAATAATTACCAAAACACCGTCGTAAATTTGACCCGTCCAAAGTCGATAACACAAACAGGGCCATTAAAAAACCTCGATAAACGCCAGTCACACCAGCCCGCATCATTAATGGACGTAGCTAACTTATAAATCACCGGGAATCGCCACTAAGAAATTCATAAACACACTTGTTGGTCATTATTTTAGCGATTACTCGACAGCTATCGTAAATACCTGTCATTCAGTAAAATAGTATCCAATTATAACATAGATAAGCAAGAACGGGTTAGAAAAACAAGACCCTTATCAGTTTTACGATGTCACCTCGTTATCTGCCCACAACAACCTAAGCCCCGCCTACTAGCTCCCGTGTTGAAAATCTTATAAAAGCGTGAGTTCATGTCAACAATATTCAATTCGATTCGTTGTTCTACAGTGAAACAAAGAGCATGTAACCTCAAAGTAAGGTTAGAATGCAAGTTAGTTCAAAGCAGTATCTCATTCAGTAATCACTTATATTATACGAAAATATTTCGGAGAACATGTCATTCTCAAAAGTGCGGTATAAAAGTCAGTCGAGTTACAGTATCTTACAATAATAATGAGAGTTTCCCAATCAGTGTAGTTAACTTCAGCAAACATAGAAACTCAGCCGATTCAAATCAAGTATTGAAGCTCCCAGTAAAAACACGAGTGAACAGTATAGTTTCCACAAATTGTCAAAGCTTCCAAAACAGAGATAATACAACGGGATTCCGCAATTTCAATGGTTCACGATGACGTAGAAAAACCTTATCTGTATACGAATATACCGGACGAATTAATTAGAATAACCGATTGACGCGGGAGAAAACGAACTAATAATAATAAATTCTAATCTAATTGCCGTTTAAAACTACTCCAGTGAATAAGTGTTAAACAGGGTGAGTCTCATGTTTGTTTTTCTGTATTTATGTTTATGGCAAAACTCAACCTTTCCAAATGTGTATGTGACTATAAAGTATCTCAATAGTTTCAAGATTACAAGGATCTCAAAAAGAGAATTATTGTTAGCTGTTTGTAGCAATTGATTTCAAGATTGTTCTTCTAGTAAAATTAGTTCCATTGTGTAGCCAACTGCAGAATTATCTGCCAATACGCTACATTAGTTTTCATTGTACGAATATTGTTGCCTATCATACGTCCATAGACGATTGATAGAATTGTGTCAATTTTTATTAAATATATATATATATATATACATTCTTAACTTTTATGAGTGCATTATTATTTTATTAAATCATTGTTTGGTTCGAATCTTTCTGAACGGTAGTACTTCCTGAATAAACAGCCCATGTTTCGGTATTTAAGAGAAATGAACTCAGATCTGAGCCGCTCCAGACCTAGTTTCAGTATCGACCCTCTTCAGACAGTCGATTGCTCTTAATACTGTTTTTCCAACCTAACGAATAATGTCTGGTATTACAGGTGTGGTGGGTTAGTTCACAATACCCCGTAGTCAGGGCAAAACAATACCGGAGATTAATTTATTAATTTTAGAAGATTTGTTACTGTTTTTGCCGATGTTTTTATATTTTCCCTTGCTAACAATACTAATATGTTTTCACACTCGTTCGTGACAACATTCATGATCGTAAATATAAATTAAGGTTGAAATACTTGAAATTGGAAAAAAGTTATTCCTTTTTTATTACCCAGTAATTTGAAATTGACGATAAATATTGACGTCGTTTGTAAATATTTCGTAACTGTAATTGCCACATATGCTTATAATTACCGCTCGTCACATATCGTAAAAAGTTAACATTTACTCCTTTAAAAACACTTAAAAGCTGTCAGGTATTTCAGATACGCAATAGAATCACCTAAAAAATGATTATCAATCAAGGATTTAATCATTCATTAGCCGGGTTCAAGTGGAGGAATTCATTTATTGTTTTTTTTATTCACGCATTTGAAATGCAGATTGTTACGTGAATGTTCAAACGTCACTTTTCAAGCTGAACGAATTATTCAAAACATGTCACCTTGAATATGTTCACGCACGTTTAGGTCAACCATTTGAGATTGACTTTCTATATGGAAATAAAAATCAATAAATAATAGTTTAAGAACTAAAAAACACGCTTTAATAGAAAATTTAACTAAAAAGTAGAAAATAATTTTAAATGAGTTTGAAATAAGAATACAGTGATTAAAAACAAATTTATTTCATCGATAAAAAGCGTGGCGTGCTTGATGTTAATATTTCATGGACAGATATTGGTAAAAGTAGAATCATTATGAAAATATCTTTAAAAGCACCCCACGCTTCTTTACAATGAAATAAATTCGTTGTTAATCACTGTATTCGTATTTAAAACTCATTTGAAATTATTTTCTACTTTTTAGTTTGATTTTCTATTTATGCGTGTTTTTTAGTTTTAAAACTATTATTTATTTTCAACTTCTCAGTTTTGTTCTCTATTAAAGCGTGTTTTTCAGTTTGTCAAACTATTATTATCATTATTTAATTTTTTCAACCATTATTCTTCAATTTTGAATAGAATCGGAAAATCACAGAACTCGTCCGCCATTTTCGAGCCGCCATTTCGAATCTTCCAATTATGACAAAATAATCATAATCTCCGACCCCAAAAACCCCCACATACCAATTCTGAATATAATTGGACCATAATCACAAAACTCGTCCGCCATTTTGGAGCCGCCATCTAGAATTTTCCAATTATCACAGAAGAATCATAATATTGGACCCCAATAACCCTCACATACCAATTTTGAATAGAATCGGACTATAATCACAAAACTCGTCCGCCATTTTGGAGCCGCCATCTCGAATTTTTCAGTTTTGACAAAAGAATCATAATTTCTGACCACGAAAACTCTTAGATACCAATTTTGAAGTGAATCGGACCATAATCACAAAACTCGTCCGCCATATTGGAGCCGCCATTTTGTATTTTTTTCAAACAAAAGTTTCTCAATGCTTTGTCACCGGAATTATGTACACCTGCCAAATTTCAGATCATTCGTACGTCTAGAAGTGGGTCAAAATCGTGCCCAAAGGAGTCGATTACAAACAAACAAACATACAAGTGAAGCTAATAGAAAGCGTGTGAATATAATATGCTTCACAGTTAGAAAAGAGTTGTTAATTTCAACAATATCTAGTTTTGTTGAAATAATGTTGCTAAAATCAACAACAATTAATCAGGAATTCACTACTCAAACTACTCCGGCTGTAGTTAAATTTATCCATTGTCAATTTTCGCTCATTTTTTGTCAGTATGTATATCGCATTGTTGTCGAAATCTTCAAATAGAAAGTTGCTGCTGTATCAACTTCATTTTGCAAATATTTTCGTGACTTGAAACAAAATAGCAAATTCAGAATATTGATGTGCATTTATTAGCAACATCAAATAGTTATTCATAGCAATGAACAGTTTGCGGAATCGACAGTTTTGTTTGTTAAACAACTGATATAGTCAAAATGCAAAATTTTGGATAACCAAAACTGTTGGTGGTATTGTCCAATAAATTTGTGGAATTCATCCTATTTCGTTGTGAAAAGGAAATTGATCACCTTCGGGCATTCTCGTGCATAGCCGGGTATCGAATTAGCGCCAAAAATTCGCTTCTAGAGCACATCTTCTCAGTCAGTCCTCTGTCCTCTATGAGACGTATTGTTAATGTGGTATTTGTCGTGCGATTTTGTTTGTTCAGGTTCAACAGGTGTCCAGGTAATGTGAAGTTTGACTGTTGTTGGCGATATAATAATGGAAGTGACTATTTTTTTGTTCCACATTGTTTTGCATAATAATGATATAAATTACCGTAGACGCGATATGGGGATTATGATTTCGCATGTGCGGGAATATCTATGGAGGGCATACAACAACCGCCATTGACGCCATCACCTCAGTTTTTCATAAGATTGAGATATTGCGGCAAATTGGAGTGGGCTGATATTAACCCTTACAACATTTCAGAGATAGGTTAGATTTTTATTTTATCCTCAAATATTTGTATCACGAAAAATATAAATGTTATCAATCTCACTCCTTTTTTGTTAATTCTATTTCATTTAATGTTATTCCAAACGAGAAAGACTATGAGTTTGAGAGAGATAGACCGTTGTATTTTTAACGTACGTTTTTTAAAACTTCTTTGTTGGTTTCAGTAATTCAAGTCAAAACACAAAATAAGCGAAAGGTACGTTCTCAGGTGGCTGAATCATCGCTAGTTCCTATGATATTGTTTGTTATTTATTGTCTATTGTTGCCAAATGTGTATATTATACTTCGAGAAATGGCTTGATTTGTTTTTATGATTGGGAATTGAATAACTGAATCAGCTCTCGAAATTAATTAAAGTATAAACATTCAGATGCACAGCAAATCTGAAAGAAGGGAAGACCACGATAAAATGAGAAATTGACAAACAGCTTGTCATTCAAAATTCCAATTTGGCGGTGTCATCTTGATTTGAATTCCCAATATTGAGGTTTTCTGAATCCAATTGAATAACATTTTTCAATGATTTGTGATTCAATGTTCGATTTCTTATATAAGTATTTGTTGATCACATCAAAGATACTCATGAATGTCAGAGTGATTAACAACTCTTTCAGTAGGTGTACATCTCAACAGTTTTTCAGTACAACCACTTATCAAAACTGTTCATTACTTGATTCAGTACCTCAGTCTCACGAAAACATTTTCAGTGAAAAAATCTAGTACCTCACTCAGTCTTTCAATACTTGATCAGTACCTGATATTCAATTAAGGTGCACAAAATTCTGCCCAGTTGGGTTATGAAACGTATTAGGAACTATATTTATTGGGTAAATCTTCGTTAACATTGAGCACACAAATTAAAAAAAAAATGGTCTCCTGAACAAAAAATCCCAATGAAATTTTTGGCGATCACGACTATTTTCGAAGATACAGGTCCACTTTGTTCTGGAACTTTTATTTACTGGTTTTCATTACTTTTTGGAAAAAAAAAACTATCCACTATTTCCAAAAAAAAATCACCCTTCTTCAAAACGTAAACAAATGCTTTGATTGTTTAACATTGATTGTATGGTACAATTTGGCAACGTCGCATGATTACGTTTTGAAGGAGGGTGATTTTTTTTAAATAGTGTTTTTTTCCGCTAAAAAGTGCTGAAAACAAGTAAATGAAAGCATGTGTTATGTTTTGATTAAAAGAAGGAAAAAATTTATGTGTTTTCAACAACAGAAATTCGAGCTGTCAGAGACTGAAAAACGAAACATTTGTTTGAAATTGGTGTGCCCCGTGTCAACAAAGATTTACCATTTATTGTAATGGAAAAGGAAATACATAGGTCGCATTATACATTTTCTGTTCTTATTCCAGTAAGGATTAAATTCCCTGATGTTCAAGAAGAATTCCATATCACCGATGTAGCGGGGGCCAAAATCAATCCCGATTTCTTACCGACATTTTTGAGATTTTCAGAAAGAGGAATTTCATTTTATCGACATTCAACTGTTATTTATTATAAGAGTATTTATTTTTTCATAATAAAAGCATTAAAATATTCTAATGTTATATATTCTTGATTTATTAAACCATCCCTCCTGAAAAACTATATTACCAACAAATATAAGATATTTTCACAAAAAAAATAGTGATAGGGAATACTAATTGACGTCATTTGAAAAAAATAGTATTCATGTTTTGACAAGAAATAAAAGACAATAAAACTCTTTTCTGTGTAGCATGAAAAAGTAAAAGAAAAGAATCGACAAAATTTTATTTCAACAACCATATAAAGAGAATGATATTCCAACAGCATGAGGTTTACAAATTACTTCTTGTCAGTTTATAAATGATAAAAACTAGTAAAGGAATCGACAATATTACAATGTTAATTTCACTAAAATATTATGTTAATTCATTGAAAAAAGTAAATGAATCACTTCACTGTAAAAATATTTTTAAGTAAGCTTAATAAAAAAAGGCGAAAAACTAGCAACTGAATGTTGTTGATGCACTACTGATTTTGTAAAATCGTTTATAGTCTAATTGTGGCATTTACTTTGCTGAATTTGTTAAATAGCAAAAATTTGGGTGAAAGTCACAAATGTGTTAATGTGAACATCGTCAATATCGAAATTTGCCAATTTCACTCTTTTCCAACAGTGTTCTTGAATAGTCAATCATGAGGTTTTGTTTGGGAAAAATGAAAACCGCTTCCCAATTAATATTTTAGGAAAATGTTACCAAGCATAAAAGAAAAAAGAAGTCAAAATTGACTTATTTCTTGAAAGTTATCATATTTTCGTATCGTTATAACTCTGAAGTCTGACTTCAAAGTGTCAAAAACAGCACAACAAACCTTCATCAAACTCGGTCAACGCTATAGGCAGAATATATGGTGCTGAATCACTATACTCTGTTTCATAATGTGAGAGAGTAATAAATCATCATTTAATTGTAAAACGAGTCGTTCTCGCCGTATTCCATAGGCGTACTAGGTTAAATGTAAAGTTGATGTCATTAGATAGCTTATGAAAAAGATAGGAATGTGCAAGTAGATATAGGACATCATGAATTAAACATATCTAGAATTTTTCGGAGAACCAAAAAATGCAATAATATACTGGGTGTCCCATTAGAAAAAACCAAAGTTTATACCATAACTTTTATTGCGATGTTCAATTGTTTTTCTATTTACATTTCCTGATGTAACCATTTTTCTAGCTCTTCGAATGAGGATATCTATTGGTCCAAATATTACCAATAACCCTATAAAGTTGGTTCAAAGATATTTCGCACCAGATTAGTGACTGTTAATATGATTATCCCCTGACAATGGACAACGCTTAAGTATTCTCAAAGTATGCTCTGTAATTTTCTGTTCCAGGTACAATAAAATAATAAATTTACAATCACCTACCTGATTTCTTTTCCTTACTCCAGAAGTGTTTTAACAAACAAACAAAAATAATATTATGTAGATATAAATCCGTCCCTGCGATAAAAGGTAACAATATGGTCAGATTTGTTTCACAAATGGAGGCTTTTTCTAAGAAAACGATTATAGGCTTAGGTAGAGGCACATATATTCAACTCACCTGCCCCTCAGTGTTTCAAAAATGTTAAATGTTTATTTACTTTCCGGCAGTTGTTGGGAAAGTTCGTTCTTAAAAATGGCTATATTTTCTGAATTTGTTGCTGAGAACGGGATTAGTAAAAGTGCGCTTTCTAAAAATGAGAATATTATTATTCTCAATATGTTCAACGCTGTTCGCCACCAAAACTCAAAATCTAGAGCTACAGAAATAGGTGAAATGTGTTCGAATATGACTGGAGTCGGACAGTCAACAGTCGACTTATGCACGAGGATAAACGCGGCCCCAGATCACCAAAGAGAAGTACCTACAGAAAGAAAATAAACTGTAATAAATGAGGATGAAAAGACTGCCATCAAAAGAATAATACACTCGTTTTACGTAGAAAAATAAATACCTACCTTGAACAAAATAATGTCTGAAGTGAAAAAGGATCATTCCATTCCACCCATGGGTAGGAAGAAATTGTGAAAAACTTTGAAAGAAATGAATTTTTGTTATGAAAAAATTAAAACAGAAAATCACTTTTAATAGAGAAAGATGAAATAATCTGCTGGCGACGACGATATTTGAGGACAGTCAGATAGTTCCGAAGGGAAAACAGGAATATCTGTTATATGGACGAAACTTGGTTAAAAAATGCCCGAGGCAAGCTTTCATGGAAGAAAAGCACCTTCGTGAAGAGGTAAAAGATTGATAATTACTCACACTGGTAATCAAAACGGAGTGGAGACTATCATGAAAATATGAACGCTGATGTTTTTGAAGAATACCTCCAGCAAACTAGATCTTATTTCTCCTGGGTCTGTTATAGTCATGGATAATCAAGGAAATCCGAAAAAATACCAATGTTTTCTTGAAAAAAAATGACCAAATTCATTGGCTTGCTCTGAATAAGGAGCCATTTCACGAAGATATTCTGAAAAAAGAGCTACTGGAAATTGTAAAGCTGAATAAACCTCTTTGTACGAATTTTGTTGTCGACGAAATTGGAATATAACGGTACTTCGCGAACCGCCATATCACTGTGAATTAAACCCCATAGCATTGGTATGGGCGCAAGGCATAACACTACTTTTGAAATAAGAGAGGTTGAAAACCTCTTGCAAGAGGGAATAAAGGCAGTGGATTGAGACAAATGGAGTAAATGCGTCGAACATGTGATTGGAATAGAAGAAAGAATGTGGGAAGCTGATAACAGCTGGAAAACACTGTAGAGTCCCTTATTATTTCTCTGGAGCCCAACGACGATAGTTCATCGGACTACTCGGCATATGATGGCTAAAATTTAAAAATTAAGTTGTATTGTAAATAGTAGATTTTTTTATAAATATTAATATTTATCCCAATGTATCTATTTTCATATTATTATTACTTTTATAAAAGTTTTCATCTACTCAATATTAGAATAAATATTATCTCAATTATCTCCCTATCTCTATAATTATAATCATTTATAAATTTTATTATACTTATTATTCTAATAAACAACCTTTAGTTCCGCCGCTGTCACATAAATTTCATTCAGAAAACTCATCTTTCTATTGTTATGCAAATTAAGGGGGTGTACGTCTTAACTAACTGAAATACGGAATTTCAAAAACTATCATCGCAAGTTTACAATCCCACCTTTGAGTTGTCCACCCTGTTTAATGGGTTCTGTCCTTGCAAATTTACATTCTATCACTCTCTGATATTGGGAAACAGAGTATAATAGTGATTTATGCAGGAACATCTCTTCCAAGTTCACGAGAAATTTTGAGTAGAAGAACATTCATGATTTGAACAAACAATGCTTGAGAAGGAATGGGAAAATATAGTTACCCAAGCCATTGGACTACTATAATCTAAAACCACCGCAGCCCAAAGGGTATTCGTCAAAAATCCATAAATGAAACATATGTGAACATAATTCTCTCAAACTAGCTTGGTATGTTCATTTGTTTCTTTTTCCAGACTCATATCTTTGAGCACAAAGAAAAATATCACTGAACAATAACTTTTTTCAGCAAGAGTTTTTTTTACAGCAAGGTAAAAATAATATATTTATTTCGAAAAAACCGTGATCCATTCATTTCGTGATTGATTTGATGATATAATCTTGTTATGAAAAAACGACGAAGCATGAGATTTCAAATTTGCCCAGGCTTTGGGTTGGTCTGTTTCTGCAACTGAAATTCGAAACCCGCACGAAATGTATTCTGAAAACTATTACCTAATTGGGTATAATTGAACATGGGGACCAGAGGAAACTGATCCGTCCGTCTGATGTCTGGCGGTCAACACCACCGACAGATATGAGGGTATATCAATTATAACAATGATTTATTCTATTTCTATCCCTGGACTAAGTTATTACTATTTATTTTGAAGAAACCAAATAGGGAATTACAGATTTCAGATTTGTTGGAGTAATGATATTAAACACAACTTTAAAATTTCGCAAAAATTCATTTTAACAAAGTAAAACACTAGTAATGATAATATGCATATTAAAAAACTCTAACTTAAAGTGAAAAATGTTTATATGACATGTTTTATTAAAATACTGTACAAATCAATAGACAAACAGGAAATCCTAAAGAATAATCGTGGATAACCATGGAAAAAACAAATGACAGTTTGGTGTCATTAATTTTTCATTCTGGAAAAATTATTGTTCGATTATTAAGTTTATTTGATTTCAAATACTTCATTCAAGACAGTTAACGTTAGCCGAGATGGCAGAATTAGATTTAATATGTGGAGATAACTATAAAACGTGAAGTAGCAGATATTTTCAATTCACGACATCCAGACAATCAAATTCATTCCTCAACTGTAAGCAGAATTTCAATTAATTCCGAACAGACAGGGCTTTCAGATTGTAAATATAAAAATGAACGTACCAAAACTGTATGTACTGAAGAAAATCAATTAGAAGTACTTAAGGCAGTTCTTGAAAACCCTAGAAGATCCACCCAAGAAATTTCGGCTTAGGGGGGTGTAAAAAATGGCTCTGTTGAGAAGATTCTTGAGAAAAAATCAAATGTGATTTTTTGTGGAGGAACTAGGTTTCTTGACAAAAGTTCCACTCTGTCACCCATTTTAAGTAACATATTCATGGAATACTTTGAAGAATCCTCCGTTGACACATTCCACAATGGTCCAAAAATATGTTGGAGATACGTGGATGATGTTTTCGCTATATGGAATCGAAGTGAAGAAGAATTGAAAAATTTCTTGGAACATATAAACGTTCGAGAACCGACAATGAAATTCACGTTAGAACAGAACAAAACAACCAACTTCCCTTTTTAGATGTCATGATTCAAAAATGATCATCCCGAATGGAAACATCTGTACACAGATGTTTCTACAACTCAAACCATCTACACTACAACTCAACTACACTACAACTCAACTACACTACAACTCAAACCATCATGACAGTGTGAGAAAAGGCATAGTTAAATGTCTCTGTAATCGAGCCCAAACAGTTTGCAATTCCAACCAGAATCTACAGAGAGAAATAAACCTCATAAAATCTGTTCTCAAGGTGAACGTATATCCAGATCAACCAATTAAAAAAACAAACAGAAGTACTCCCACCACGTACATATTTCACAACCAACATAATACTTTATTTCCCCGGATTATCTGAGAAGATCTAACGAATTGGACATAGGTATGATGTGAGAACATCATTCAGAACAACAAACACACTGATATCTATACTAACACAAACAAAACCAAAAAAATGCCAAAGAGAGTACCAAAAATTGTGTTCACAACACACCTTGTTCGTGTGGTGATAGTTATATAGGTGAAACGTCAAGACCATTGGAAGTGCGCCAAAGTGAACATCAGAAATCGACAAATAACCGAATAAAAAATTGCAGAACATATCCTCACATCCAAGGCGATCATACGATTGAATGGAATAGGACGGAAATCTTGATGAAAGAACCACATCAAGAGAGGAGAAAATTGAAAGAAACGGCCTGTATTCTTCTTCCCAATAACAACTGCTTTTTAAAAATTCTGTTGAAATGGACCATACATGGTTACCTCTACTCAGAGAGGAAGTGAGATATGGTAGAATGCTAATAAATTGATCTGAACAACACTCCATATATCGAATGAGCAATATGTCACTCTCAAAGTTTTTGGCAGACCTCTATCGATATCCGTCATTCGAAAAAGCGAAAAAGACTCTACAAGAAAAATCCAAATTATTCAAACAATTAAAGGAGATTCAGAAGATTTTGAGAACGGTGGCAGATATAGTCCCCGAAACGTCAATCGAAAACTATATAGAGAAGTATCTTTTGAATTTCTACTAATTTCCATGAGCAAATTCAGGGAACGACAAGTTACTGACAAATTGAATCATTTTTCCATAGGAAATATAATTTGGTGTACGCAGTAACTTATTGGGGGGAACAAATTAGTTTGCCCTTTCTACACTTGTATAGATTTTCCTGATTATATTTTTATTTTCAAACTGTGGAAGGTTACCCAAAAAACAGGTAAAAAAAATCAAAATTTTGTTATTGCCAATAAAAACCAGTATTACCAAAAAACAAACGTGTGGTGGGGTATTATTAACGACAAATTGATAGGGCTGTTTTTTTTTCGCCAAACCCTTAATGGTGATACCAATTTTCAGTTTTTGGAAAACGAACTGAGGGATTTTTTGCATATGAGTTTAAGAAAACGAAATAAATTATGGTTTGTATATGATGGATGTCCCGCTCATTCTGCTAGTATTGCTTCTGAGTGGTTAAATGGGGAATGTAGTGATGAATGGTTGGGACGAAATACCGATCCACAGTGGCCTCCTCGTTCGCCAGATCTCACCCCAATAAATTAAATCTATAAATCCAGCTTGAGGAGATATTTTTCCATTATATTTCCAAATAGTGTAATAAACACTTCTTTCAATAATTCGGCCTTGTTAGAATAATTCAACAAATACCCCACACAGAGCAAAACAGCTTGGAAATGCTTCTAGGCAATCCTGAAGCTGACCTCAAAATGGTCTGTAATATTTTTCAGCACATCCATAATGTAAAATACAGCATACATTAACTTTTGGTACCTCAATTTTTTTTTTCATTATATAATTTAAGGTTGGTGTATAAATCTAAAGTAAAAATAGCAATGATGATTGCCAACCTCCGACTCGGAGATAGCACTTGAAGAAGAATAAATCGGAATAGGGCCAGCTAGGTCGTTACTTCATTCTTATTGGTAACTGAATAAGTAGTTCAAGATAAAGCAGGTTTGAGGTAGGGCTGGTAACATCGTAAAAATAAATATAATTCTATTGCATTAAAAATCATGTGTTATTTTCATTGTGAAAAAGAGAGAAATTCAACAGTCCGGAGATAAAAACTATGAGGGTCAAGGATATCTAAAAGAGTAATCCAGATGTAAAAAATCGAAGAAATTTTGCCAGATATTTTTTTCCTGTCTCATCAAGGACTTATCGTAATTATTCAAAAAAATAATTGTTTATTATTTGATGGACTATCAACTGTCAGAGGTAAGGCAACAAGTTAGTTTATACTCTGTGATATAAGAAAAAGATTGTTCCCCACAGAGAGCCTCTTTATTGTTATCCCGATTTTCAATATAAGAAAATTACCACTAGCTCTATTTTCTATTGAAATGTTTGTTTCAATACCCAATGTTTCTTCACAATAGGTCCTCTGAAAAACTATTGCCGACTCCTCCGGACCCTATATTTTCATATAATAATAATCTTTATTGAATAATAATAAATAAATACAAAGGGGGGGTATGTTACGCAATGAATGAAGTGAATAAAGCTGTTGGGCGATAAGTGCTGTTGCACTTGTTTCGCAAAAAGTTGTAGTTATGATATATAAAATGTGAATGATAATAAGAAATACACATAATAAAGGAATGAAAGAGTTAAATATAGTATATAAAATAAAGTTAAGTTTTGCTATATAAAATATCAAATGTGGTTGATAATAACAATTAAGTACACATATTAAACAAATTAGAGTTAGACATAAAATAAATTCATGCTATTGTTAATAATAAGTACACATAATGAGCAATGGAAAATTTAAAATATGCTACATAAAATAGCTGTGTGCTGTTGCACTTGTTTCGTACAAAATCAAGTATATAAAATAAAATTTGTGTAGAAAGTTGTGATTGATGTTGAATGCGACGTTAATCATCATCATCATGGAAAATATAAATAAGATTTAGTATAGATAAAATACGACTTGAACAAAATACAATAATATATCAACAATATAAATGAGATACAATGAGATAAGATACAATAATAATCATAAAATACAGTGAAAAAAAACGTAAGTAGTAAAATTGGTGTAGCTTTAACCATAAATAATAGAAAAAATTATTGCCTAAAACTTATGTGTGATTTTCAAAATAGCTCGAGATCATGCATCGTGGACTTGAGAGAATGAACTCTTTCAATGTTTTTTTGAATCTTGTTATATTCATTATATCTTTTATATTTTCTGGTATAATATAACTTTGGTGCGAAAAACGAGTATGATCTTCGTGAGTCCGTTTTTAACATCAATGGTGTGACGTAGTGATGTTTCTGACGGGTAGCATAATCGTGACTTGTAAGATGTGAATTATTTTTGTTAATGTGGTATTTTTTGCTTGAGCAGAGGGAATAAAGTTGTCTTAGGTTTAGTATTTGTGATTCCTTGTAGAGATCGTCTGTTGGGTATCTTGATTTCTTGGTATATATTAACTTCAAAAATTTCCTTTGGGTTACTTCTAAGGGGTGAGCGTACGATTTCAAACTTGCACTCCAGACGACGATTGCATATCTGAGATGACTTTCAACGAGAGAGAAATATACGGTCCTCAGATGTTGCAGAGATTTCTAAATTTAAATAAGATGCTTCTCAATTTATTTGTCACATAGGTTATGTGATGATTCTATTCCATGTGCGGATCGAATATGACCCCTAAGTATTTGCCTTTTTTTTTTGAAAAATATATATGGAGTCTGCGTCAACCTTGATTTCGAGTTGGTTAAAGGGAGGAGTGTCAGGTGAGGTACAACTGAAAGGTACGTAATTTGTTCTTTCAAAATTCACTGTTAGTAGCTTGCCGTTTAGATATTTTTTTAAGTTTAGAAAGTCTTCTCCTGCCTTATATTTTAATTCCATCCAGCTTTCAGCACTATAGAATATAGCTGTGTCTTCAGCAAAACCAGTTATATTGCCTTGAGTTTTTAGCGAAAACACATCATTTATTTAATGTTGAATAGTATAGGGCCTAGTATAGATCCTTGCGGAACTCCGTATTCGATCGTTTCCGCTCCGCCGCAGACCCCATCGACCCTCACAGCCTGGAGTCTATTTGTCAGTTACCTTTCAAAAAGTTTCAAACAATTACCTCGAATGCCAATATCCTCCAGTGCCTCCAAGAGTAAACGGTGATTGACGGTATCAAAGGCCTTTGACAAATCAATGAATATAGATATACCTAGACGGTTTGCTGTTATTTAATGATTCTGTGATTTTCGAAGTGAGACTCAAGATGGCATCCTCAGTTGATTTTCCTTTCCCTACATCCGTACTGCTGGTTCGATAAGATACTATATATTCCAATTATCTTTCAGGAGTAACGTTTGTATACACTGCTTCTCAAAAGTCCCCTCCCCTCCTCTTATTTTTGGAACGATCAACATAAACAAGTGAAATTTGGAAACTGAATATGAAAGGTTGTAAACTTCCCTACTAGCGATGATAGATGACGAAATCGTCAAAGATGACGTCACAAGGCCATTGTGACCATTAATTTTGAATGGAACCCTACGGCAAGCGACGCCTCTTTTAAAAGGTTTCGAAAAAACATATTCAATGATACTAATTTTGTTTGTGTTTATGGCAATTTTAATGGCTCATTAGTAAACGTTAAAATTTAAATTCCATTCAGTATGATATTAATTACAGATGTAAGAATCAGTATCTACTTGAAGAAATTGCTCGAAGTGACCCCCATTTACTTCCTGACAGTGAAATATCCTATTTTTAAACTCTTCTCGTACTTTTGCAAATGTGTCTGCGGAAACAGCCTCACATTCTGCAACAATACGTTGTTTTAAAACGTCAATATTGTCAGGTTCAGTGGCGTAAACCTTCGATTTGAGGTACACCCACAGAAAAAAAAATCCAAAGGTGTGAGGTCCGGTGATCGAGCCGGCCATTCCGTTGAACCTCGTCGTCCAATCCATCTACCACGATACTCCTCATCCAAATACCGTCTTACTGCACCGTAATAGTGTGGAGGAGCACCATCCGGTTGGAATCATATTTCCAAATTGCCGAATTCATCTGGATTATCTTCCAAAATTTCAAGGATTAACGGTTCCATTGCGTTTTGCAACAGCTCCAGATGAACCTCACCAGTTAAATTAGTACCAAAAAAGAGGCCCAACGATGTGGTTTCCCAGAATACCTGCCCAAACATTCACCTTCTGGGGAAATCGGGTATGTGTTTCACGAAACAGGTGAGGATTTGCGTCACTCCAATACCCCACATTCTGTGTATTTACATTTCCATCCAGACAGAAAGTACTTTCGTCACTAAAACAAATTGTTTTGACATAGTCTGGCTGTTGGTAAATTTTAGTTTCCATATTTTCACAAAATTCTAGTCTTCGGTCTGGGTCGTCGCCTGAGAGTTGATGAACCATTTTTAATTTGTATGGATAAAATTTGTTTTTTTTTCTACGCCCTGTATTTCGACTGACTTCACAGGTAGATGCAACGTGAGTTGTTGAAGAAGTAGGATTAACTATTACTTCTGCCAGTATATAAATTTTTTTCTCATCAGAAATTTGTGGTCTGCCAGATCGTTTCACATTATTAATACCACCCGTTGTTTCAAACTTACGGAGAAGCTCCCTTAAATGAGTCCTCGAAATGGGGCGATCGGGAAACCTCTCATTAAAAATGCGTTCTGCTGCATGAATATTTTGTCCAGTTTCACCAAGAATCAGGATCGCTGGTACTTTATCACCTAAAGCACGAACCATTTCACTTCTTGAAGCACTCAAACGTTCGGCTCACAACAGTTTAACAAATTATTAAAATGTACAAAAATATTAAAAGTACCAAAAGCTGCTAAAACAGTTAAACGTTCGATCAACAATACACAAATTATTAAATGTACAAAAACTTGGACAATTACAAAAACGTCGAATTAGGGAGACTAACAAAAACGTCAGCTTATTTGACAACTATCCAGAGGAAGAGCTTCAATTTGGAATTTTAGTATTAACTGATTTAATTCATCACAGCTTTGCGTTTTTTTAAAGCGATTTGCCAAAACTGCAATAAACACAAACAAAATTAGTATCATTGAATAGGTTTTTTCGATACCTTTTGAAAGAGGTGTCGCTTGCCGTAGGGTTCCATTTAAAATTATTGGTCACAATGGCCTTGTGACGTCATCTTTGACGATTTCGTCATCTATCATCACTAGTAGTAGTATTCAGTTCCCAAATTTCACTTGTTTATGTATAATCGTTCCAAAAATAAGAGGGGGGAAGAGGACTTTTGAGAAGCACTGTATATTACTTGTAATTTTATGTAATACCATATTGAGAGCTAAATTGAACACACCATAACAGAAAAACTTCATGGAAGAGATTGAGTTTATTTCCGATTTAGTGAACAGAAATGATATTATAGTCTGTAAACATATTATTATTACTTCTCCACTTTGTGTAGAAAGCCAAAATTCTCTTGAAATTAATTTACTCCCAATGTTTCTGTCAAAGCAATTTCATGAGAATACCCTGTATAAAAACCGACCAGAGCAATGGAACAAATTCGATTTTCGGCCCTTTTGAACCGAATTATGAACGGTCCGTGAGGCGGGAGGCACAAGATGTTCAATATTTGCGCATCTTCGGTCAGAATGCGTGAGTGCGTGCTTTCACAAATAAACAGCTCGGATTTCAAAATTTGCTCCTTTATTTGTCGGTGTCTGTCGGTAGTCCTTTTCGATTTTTCTCATGCCAAAATCACGCTTGGGTTAAACTGTGACCGCCCACAGAGAACAGACCACTTTGGAGACCCATAATGGCCTTTATGGCCCCGAATTATCCCTTTGTGACGACTAAAGTTGGAAGAGAATCGTTTCGAGGTAAATAGGGATTTCGAGGATTAGGTTTTGGTGATGGATTACCGGATATTGTAACCGATGATTTTTGAGAAAAATCGGAGAAATTGCCGTGAAGCATATGGTTTATCTGCAAACATCTTGACTGTTATCGAGGGTTTTATTCAATTTATTTTCTGTGGAATAGAACAGGTCTGCCTATTCTCGAGAGATGAAGGAGGGATTATCCAATGTTGAAATATGATTTATTCGTAGTTAGTGGAAAATATTAATTTTTCTAAAATATGGAAGTGACATGAGGAGTATAAAAGAAGGTAACGAATACGGGCCAAAGATTTACAACTTTTTTTTTATTATGAAGCGTAAATTTGAGGCAGGTATTTTTTTAATGGCATATCGATGGGTTTTTGACAAAACATCGTAAGCGACAGAAGTCAAATTTTACAGCAAGCTGTTTTTCCTTATACTCGCTATCTTTCAATTCTTAGAACTTTCGAAATTTGTAGGACTCCAATTCATTTCCCGAAAAATCGTTCTTGTGAATAAAATTGAGTACAATGTTTTATTTTCATTAAATAGTTTGTCAAGACATTTTCAAAGTTTTTTTTATCTGGATCTGTCGCTTAAGGTCCCCATAAGATGTTCTGTTAGTATCAGATTCGACATTTTGAACAGAAATCAATTGTTGTTCATTAGTCTCGCTAAAACTCAAAAACGGCTTGACCAATTTGAATAATTTTTTTGTTTTGTTTCTTGTAATACAGGGATGGTTTACAAAACAAAATAGGGAAATCTTTTTTTTTTATATGTTCTGGTTCCCACGAAAAGGGATATCCTGTAATGTTCAGAGAACATCGTGGGAACCAAGGGAAAGAAGGTAGGAGTTGGTGTTCTTCTTAAATTTCTGGAGGTTGTATGCCTCGGGGAACACCTCCCTAGGAATGAGTTCCAAAGCCTCGCAGTTCGTTGGATGAATGAGTCTTTGGAAAGTGATGTTCTGCAGGTCTAAATACCAGAAGGGGTGTGAAGACTGAACATGACGGGTTAATCTCGAAGAGACTGCCAAAGGAGGAACGATTGTTGATATTTCAGAAGAGCATCGCCCATGAAAATATCTATAAAATAGAGACAAATCGCCAACTTTTCTACGGTGTTCCAGACAAGTGAGCGAGTTTGTAAGCGAGGCATCACCGACGAGACGAATTGCCCTTTTTTGGACAGAATCCAATAGCTTCAGGATATGTTTAGGTGCCGCACTCCAAATATGGGAACAGTATTCCAGGACAGGTCGGATCTGTGCCTTATAGATCATAAGCAGCTGACTGGAGGTGAAATAGCTCTTGGCACGAAACAAAAACCAAGTTTTGGGATGCACTTTTGGCAATGGACCTCACGTGATTTTCCCAGGAAAGGTTATTGCTGATAGTAATACCAAGCATCGATATGGATGACTTCAGTGGTATGGTTACTCCTGACAAAGTTATGTTAGGCACAGTGAGATCGGCTTTTCTAGAGAAAAGACATGCTTGTGTTTTGTTTGCATTGAATTCTACCAAGTTATTGGATCCCCATTCGAGAATTGTTGCTAAGTCCATATTTACATTGTTAACATTTCTTCCTCGTTCATTTCTGGTTTCACGGGCTGATATAGGGGCCCTGGAAGAGAAAGCGGTATGGAGGGTACTATCATCGGCAAAGCTGTGTACGGGACATGAAGTTGCTTTCAATAGGTCGTTGATGTGGAGTAAAAATAGTGTTGGTGCTAGAATGGATCCTTGCGGAACACCAGCATTTATGAGTAGAGTGTCAGATGAAACTCCATCGACCACTACATGGAGAGACCTGTTTGAGAGAAAACTAGCAAGCAGAGAACACAGCTGAGGGGGCAAGCCATAAGATGGAAGCTTGGCGAGGAGTCCCTGGTGCCAAACTCGATCGAACGCCTTGGAGATATCTAATGCCACAGCTAAAGTTTCTCCATACTTTTCAATAGATAGCTGCCATATATGTGAGACGTATGCGAGCAGGTCACCAGTTGATCTCTGATGGCGGAAGCCATATTGCCTATCATTGATAATTCCTGAGTCTTCCAGATATTTCATGAGCTCGATGTTGATGGCTTTTTCCATGACCTTCGAAATAATAGATAGCAGTGCGATAGGTCTGTAGTTGCTAGGTAGGGTCTTTTGCCTTTTTAGGACTGGCTGTACTCTTGCAATTTTCCAATTGGACGGAAATACTCCCAAATTGTAAGAGTGGTTGAACAACTTGCAAAGAACAGGTGTTAGTTCGGGGCACATTTCTGAGAACAATCGGCGTGATTCCGTCAGATCCACAGGCTTTGTTGGTGTTGAGACCCAGCAAAATCTTTCTGATAAGTACGTTGGCGAAAGGTGATCTCGGCATGTGACTGTCAATAGGTGTAATGTTCGGGGTTGTTTTCCCGAAGAATCCAGAGTGGAATTTCAGCAAATAGGTGCGCAAAGATATTGGCTTTTTCCTGGGCAGTCGTTGCTAGTGTTCCATCTTCTTTGGTTAGGGAGGAAAAGAGCTGGAAGTGAAGTTTCTTCCCACAGCTTTGAAAGACCAAAATGAACGGGATCCGTTGGGACATTCAACAAGTTTTGATCTTATTTTGGCATTATGAGCTTATTTTGAACATTCTATTGTCTCTTTGCATATGCCTCTAGCCTCAACGTATGCTGCTCTGGTCTCAGGTCCCGGATTTTTTGCCATCGATGGTATGCTGCCTGTTTGGAAGCCACAGCTCTAGAGCAGTTTCTGTTAAACCAGGTCTTATCGGATGATGTTCTTCTTTCGGTATTCGGTATGTAAGTTTGCATCCCAACATGATGATTTCAGAAATTGTCTCAGCACATCGTGTTGGATCTACTGAAGAGAAACAAACTCTCTTCCATGGAAACGCTGAGAAAAACATACGAAGACCTTCCCAGTCGGCCGAATTGTAATGCCACATGAGACGGGGTGGTATTGTGCTGCTCGATGGTAAATGGAAAGAGCATGTTGTGGAGATGAGGGTGTGATCAGAGTTTCCAAGTGGGGCACAAACTTCTATTCTATACGGGTCAGGATTGGTGGTGAGGAAAAGATCTAGTGTATTGGCAGACTGGTTGTTGACATCAGGGATGCGGGTTGGTAGCTCGACCAGTTGTTCTAGACCATGAGTGATGGCGAAGGCCTCAGCTTGACGACCTGCATCATCTGTTTTGTTAGAGAATTTGAGCCAGGCAGCATTATGTACATTAAAGTCCCCCATGATTATGGTTTCAGCTGTTGGATGGTTTTCCTGAATGTAGTCCAGTTTGAGTGATAAAAACTCAAAGTGGTTGTTATATGAAGGTTCATTAGGTGATAGGTAAAGGCAGCAGAGGAACTTAGTCACTTTGGTATCAGATAGCTTAAACCACATCACATCAAAGTCTTTCGGTTCCAAACTCTCTTCACGCTGGCATGAAAGGTTAGCCTTAGCGTAAAGGCAGAAAAGCTGAAAAATCGAAAAACGGACCTATCGTCTAACTGACGTGATATACAAAACTGTCATTTCTTCCGTGCGGTTGTGTAAAATTTATTACATTTCAAATCGTCTTTAAACGTTGTGGATTTTGAGAAGAGTCTGGGTTGAAGTGAATTTTGGTACACTTTGCGAAGGTTTGTCATTTATTTTCATCTGCCATTCTATTTACCTATATTACGCAATCCAAACCACGTGACCCAATATAGCGGTTGTTGGCACACAAACTCATAATCGCCATAAGAACATCATTGTCAGTGTGCGCTTTTGGCTAGTAAAAGTGTATTGTTGATTATTTTCGGAGCTTTTGTGTTATTAATTAATAATATTCAGATGAAGAGTGATTACCTGAAGACACTATTATATTGTTGAAAAGCAGAGGCTTTGGTGAACGGTATGCTTGAAAATACATCCCTATCTTCTGTTTAGATTTTTATCAATGTATTTGTTACAGGTATAAATTGAAGTTGAGATTGATCAGTGATTCAGATTATTTTACACTAATTATTTCTGAACTGAATTGTTTTAATTGTTGGTGCTCCTCAGAAAAGAAAGAACAGATGGAAAAGCTGAGACTTCGATCCCAGAATAAGCTATTGTAAGCACTTATGTGAAATTTCATTATCACTCAAATTAATTCCTTTCAGTTGTCCTATTTCATTTCATTAATTTAATTACTAACATTTTCAAAACAAATCGGTCTTTCCATTAATGTAGCTTTAACTATTGAACTCTGCGTAAAATAAATGTTAATATGGATCCATATATTGAGGAATATGAAAATGAGCCAATCAAATCCAAAGTGCTCAAAAATTTACTAGATTTCAATACTACAGTACATAGAAAAATTTCAGACTTTAAAATAATACACATGAATATAAGGAGCATCCAAAAGAATTATGATGACCTTCTCTTACTTTTAAATCAACTAAATTATGATTTGGACGTCATAGTTTTAACCGAAACATTCACAGTCTATAATCCGAATTTATTCAACATAACAGGATATGACTTAATTTACAACCAACGAAATCTCAATAAAAACGATGGAGTCATAGTCTTTATTAAAGAAAACTTAAATTATAACTACGAGACCATTAATATAGGGCCAATAAAAGCAATCGAAGTTAATATTTCTAGAATAGAGAAAAACATAAAATTGACTGCGTTATACCGATCTCCAAATACCTGTACAGATCAATTCAATAATAATTTGCTTGGGTACCTCCAAAATATTCCTAAGACAGATATCCATATCATCACCGGCGATATGAATATCAATCTTCTTGAAGATATATATTACGTAGAGGATTATAAAAATATCTTGACCTCACACGATTATATTTCTTACATCAATGAAATCACAAGACCCAGAAGTGGAAAATGCCTAGATCACTTTCTTATGAAAACTCGAAATGAAAATCCTGAAGACATTAGTTCGTACATTTTTCACCATTTGATCACCGACCATTATCCAATAGCACTGAGAATCAACTTCCACAAAAATGATCCATTACCAGTTAATAATCCAAACTTCAAAAAATTCATAGACTTCAAAAAATTAAAAATTGATTTATCCAACGAAAATTGGAATCAACAAATATTAAATCAAAAATATAAAAAAAAAAAATTCAAGGGAAATCAAAATTGAGGAAGCCTTGGATTACACCTACATTAATTGTTTCAATAAACAACAAAAGTACATTATATAGGCAATTGCAATTCAACCCCGATGACCAAGATCTCCAACAGAGATATAAAGCTGAAAAAAACAAATTGAGTCGTTTATTACAAAAAACAAAGAAAGACTATTATAGGAAACAAATCAACAAAAAATAAAGATGTATCTAAAATTTATGGAAATGTGTAAACGAAATATGTGATAAAAGAAAACCAAATACAGAAATAGAACAAATAGTAACCAATTCAAATGATATTTTAAAAGACAAAATCGACATATCAAATGCATTTAATAATTATTTTAGTGACCTAGGAAAACATACGCTGAAAACATTGAGGCACCAGTTAATTTTACCGAAAACATACCTAATCATGATAAAACAATGTTTTATTCCCAACGAATCCTGCAGAGATTCAAAACACGATACGTTCGTTAAAAATAAAAAATCTCCTGGAAGAGACAGTATTAGATCTGTGACACTTAAAGAAATAGTTCATTTTATTGCTGAACCTCTATCCATCCTATTTAATGAAAGTTTCATAACTGGATTTTTTCCTACATCATTCAACATGGGACTAATTCGACCTTTATATATGAGTGGAAACAAATATGATCTCGAAATTATAGGCCAATCTCTCTCACAAGTAATTTATCAAAATTATTAGAAAAATTATTAAGATCAGAATGGTTAAATTCTTGGCAAAAACAACATCCTTTCAGATGGTCAATACGGCTTTAGAGAGGGAAAGTCTACAGAAGATGCAATCTACTCATTAACTTCGAATCTGTATAAGGCCCTCGATTCAAAACCCCTGCATTATGTATATTCATTGACCTCTCTAAAGCCTTCGATACTGTATGTCACCACATTTTATTAAAAAACTGAAACTTTATGGCATTAGAGGAAATATATACGACCTATTGAAGAGTTACCTTTCAGATAGACAACAACAAGTAGTTATTGACGGTAAATGTAGCGAGATGAGGGATATCACATATGGTGTTCCCCAAGGCACCGTCTTGGGACCTTTGTTATTCATACTTTATATCAATAGTTTGTTGTCCATGAACACCAAGGAACAGTGCTCAGTTTTGCAGATGACACTGCGATAATTTATCAAGCAGAAAACTGGAATATTCTTAAAAAAAAGCAGAGCAAGACTTTAAATTAATTAAATCATGGCTTCAATATAACAAATTGACATTGAATATAGAAAAACGAAGTATTTACCTTTACATCATATACCAATAATTTACCAAATCTAGGATCACTAAATATTGATAAAGATACAAAAATTCCTGAAACAACATCAATAAAGTATTTAGGATAATAATCGATCGACACTTACGTTGGGACCTACAAATGAATTTTATTGCAAGAAAACTTAGAGGACTTTTGTCTCGTTTAAAATTTTGAAAGAATACCTAGATATTTCTCATCTGCGAACTTTGTACTTTTCCTTAATACAATCTCAGCTATCATACGGAAATATTGGATGGGGCGGAGTCCTTGACTGTCATCTAGAAAAGTCAATGTATTACAGAAATGGCTAATTAGGATAATATACAATAAGGACAGATGTTATTCAAGCAATGATCTGTTCAACGGAAGTGGATTCCTTGATTTGAGACAGTTGTACTGTCAAAAATGATAACAAACATTTATAGAAAAAAGTAAAATTTCCACAATCGGACACTCCTATGAAACAAGAAACAGATCCAATATTATTGTACCGAAATGCGATAAGAATGTCCGACAGCGTAGCTTCGATTTTCTAGGTCCCAAAATCTTCAATATCATACCAAATAATATAAAAATAGAAACCAATTACTTAACTTTCAAAAAAATGATCACAAAATGGTTACAAAATGCACCAAGATCAATAATTCATGACATAGTAAATAACAGGATGAATTGATTTGAAGGAATGGAATGTCTGAACAAATTATTTCGCATGTCCCATGAATTAGACTTAGTATTATAACATGTGTTTTTTATAATTATGTACCGCCATATGTATATTAATTCTATTATGTAACACAACCCGATTCAGACGATGATCCCCATTATGACCTAACTCCCTGAACCTGAGATAATTTCCAGATTTTGACATAATTCACCTTATCATGAGTATCTAACAAATTATAATGCAATTTCAAGCCACATACAAGCTGTATTTGCAATACAGCTTCTGTGGTTTTTCCATGTTTATTCTAAACCATATCATATTTCTGTAACTGAATTTACTGAATAAACATTATTTATTATTATTATATTTATTATATGTTACGAATATGGTATTATTTCGTATTTGGTTTTTACTCAAATGCAGATGAAGCCCTATACAAGTTTAGAATCCATACATATTTTGAATCTGGCCTCGTTGTGAAGGTGAGAACAAAGATTCAGGATCATTCATATATTTCGTTTTTTTTTTCAGAAAATAATTCCTCTAAATTGTGACAACTGGCCCCGGCCTCCCCTAAGTGCTCCACATGTCGCCCATTGTGGTTGATACACATCTCTGTGCGCCTTCGAAATGAGTTTTCTGCTGCTCTTAGAATTGCCGGTGTTATGTTCCTGAAAGCAGTTACTATCCTTTTCTTCATATTTTCAATTATTCCTCAACACGATTTCTTTCACGTCTTCCGTGAAAAAATACGTTAAAATGAGATCTGGGGTTCTAGCAGGCTCTCATGTGGGCCCGTTTCTCCCAATCCGTCGAAGACCGTAAGTATTGTTCAAGTGCTTCCTTACTGAATTCAAATTATGAGGTAGAGCACCATCTTGTTGGAACCACATTCTATTTTTTTCAGAAAAAATCATAATCAATTTTGGCTGATAGTTTTCAAAAAAATGCAGATAAACAGCTCCTGTCAAGATACCATCGAAGAAATGCGGCCCTATTGCATGTTCCCCAATGATTCCACCCCAAAGCATTGACCATATGTGCTGGATATCCCCTGGAGAAATGGGGATTTTCCGTTTCATAATGATGAAAATTATGCCAATTTACGATCACATTTTTATGAAATGTTGCCTCATCACTGAAAAAAACATTATTGAAAAAAGCAGCATCCTCTTGTATCTTACGCTTCGCCCAATTGCAAAACTTCAGACGCTTTCGATAGTCGTCATCATTCAGTTCCTGATGCCTTTGAATATGAAATGGGTGGAACTTATTTCTCTTCACGATTCGACCAACGGAACGCCTAGTTATCCCAAGTGATGCACTTACTTCTCGCTGACTGATGTGGGGATTCTCAACAGTTGCCAGCACTACAGAGAACTCATTATCTTCATTGCAAATTTTTTTCGTACCTTTTTTCATCTTACACATTGCCAGTTTCTACAAATCTTTCTAGCATAGGTTTCAAAAGCTTTTGATTTCCGGGCATCTCTTTTCAGGATACCGCTGATGATAAATTCTAGTGGCGAGCACAGAATATCTTTGAGACAATTCCAAAACAAAAAACAACCACAAGTTCTTCTTTGTTGAAATCCATATCAGCAGTGTTTTGTGATTTAGTCAAGGCATTTGACTCTGTGAGTCACAAAATCCTGCTGAGCAAACTCGAATACTATGGGTTTAGAGGAATCAGCCAGCTATGGTTCAAATCAAACCTTGAAAATCGCTAGCAATTGGTAAAAACTAACCACCTCTCTCGACCTGAGCCAACTCATTGTGGCGTACCACGGGGTTCAGTACTCGGTCCCACACTGTTCCTAGTGTATATAAACGATCTCACAAAAATTAATATATCTGGTAAGTATACATTATTTGCCGACGATACCACCATATTTTGGCATGACAAAGATGAACAAACATTACATCACAAGATTCAAGAAGACATCGAACAAATTAAAACCTGGTGTGACGATAACTTACTGGTCTTCAACCCTACTAAAACAAACCTATTAACACGTTGACAGACAGTTGCGTCTATAGCCGTCAAGTTCAAGTTCACTATGTGACATGACAACAATAGCCGTCCAATACGAAATGGTCGTTTTTAGACACTGCGGCTGTAGCAGCACAAATGTGCATTTACCAGCGTACAAGTAGAAGCCTAGTGTCATGTTTTCGAAAAAAAATTTAGTATGCAAGGTTAACACATTGAGTATGCACGTGGTTGTGAACGGAGTAGTGCGATCTTGTTTTCTCTTCAATTTACAGTTGCTATTGATACATTTAACGATATTTTTTGTTTATACTGGTAAGTATTTGTTTATGATTGATTTTACACTTTAAATAGAAATAAAAAAATTTAAATTTAGCATTTTTTGATTCATTTAGCGATATTTATAGTTATACTGTTTACTTTTTGTTTTTTATGATATTACATTTGAAATATAAAAACAATAATGTAAATAATAAATATATAAATAATATACAATAAATAATAATATAAAATAATAAGTAAGTATTTGTTTATGATTGATTTTACACTTTAAATAGAAAAAAAAATTAAAATTTAGCATTTTTTGCTACATTTAGCGATATTTATGGTTATACTGTTTACTTTTTGTTTTTTATGATATTACATTTGAAATATAAAAACAATAATGTAAATAATAAATATATAAATAATATACAATAAATAATAATATAAAATAATAAGTAAGTATTTGTTTATGATTGATTTTACACTTTAAATAGAAAAAAAAATTAAAATTTAGCATTTTTTACTGTTTACTGTTTACTTTTTTTTTTTATATAATTTAAATATAAAAATATATTAAATAATAAATGTATAAATAATAACAATAAATAATAATATAAAATAAAATTGAATGTTTTATTCAATATTTATAGAAAATGGCCAGTTGGGAAAAAGAACAGGCTAGGCTGCTGAAGCTTTTTGAGGAAACAGGTAGTGGGTCAAGCAACAGTGAATCTGAACCTGATGCTGACTGTGCTGAAAATAACAGTTCGGGTAATGAAGAAAATGAATTAAAATTGAAAATTGAAAATTGAAAATTGAAATTGAAAATTGAAAATTGAAAATTGAAAATTGAAAATTGAAAATTGAAAATTGAAAATTGAAAATTGAAAATTGAAAATTGAAATTGAAAATTGAAAATTGAAAATTGAAAATTGAAAATTGAAAATTGAAAATTGAAAATTGAAAATTGAAAATTGAAAATTGAAAATTGAAAATTGAAAATTGAAAATTGAAAATTGAAAATTGAAAATTGAAAATTGAAAATTAAAAAATTGAAAATTGAAAAATTGAAAATTGAAAATTGAAAATTGAAAATTGAAAATTGAAAATTGAAAATTGAAAATTGAAAATTGAAAATTGAAAATTGAAAATTGAAAATTGAAAATTGAAAATTGAAATTAAATTGAAAATTGAAAATTGAAAATTGAAAATTGAAAATTGAAAATTGAAAATTGAAAATTGAAAATTGAAAATTGAAAATTGAAAATTGAAAATTGAAAATTGAAAATTGAAAATTGAAAATTGAAAATTGAAAATTGAAAATTGAAAATTGAAAATTGAAAATTGAAAATTGAAAATTGAAAATTGAAAATTGAAAATTGAAAATTGAAAATTGAAAATTGAAAATTGAAAATTGAAAATTGAAAATTGTTTGATCATGAACTAACATTTCGTGTAAAACTCCCAAAAATACTTTGTTGCTCACAAAAAATTGCTTATTTCAGTCATTAAACCTGTCATTTACGTTTTTAAATTTTTGCTGTTATAGCCGCCATCGTCCCATTACATAGTGTCTAGAGTCCGCTGGCGCCATGACGGTTGTAGCCGCAACCTAATTAAAGGTGCTGAATTAATCAAAATTAAGTGTATTTAAGCAGAAAGAGTAAAACTATACTTCTAATATTCTAAAAATTACAAAAACATATAGTGTCAATTTTCGAATTTCACTTATTTCTACTGTCCGTCAACGTGTTAACATTTCGCTGCGAGCTTTCTGCCCTGAGCCTAGGCTCTCATAACATTGAAAATGTTTCTCTCGCTAAATTTCTCGGACTCAATATTGATAGTAAATTACAATTCAATGACTATGTCACGTAGTTGTGCAAAAAATCGTCATCAGGTTGCTACGCCATCAGGATAATATCACATGAATTGGGTTTTACAGCTGCTAAATCAGCTTACATTGCCCTCATTGAGTCCCACCTAGTCTATGGCATAGCCTTCTAGGGAGTGTGCAGCAAACAACTACTACAAATGGTGCACGTTCTACAAAAAAGAGCCATTAGGGCCCTCTGTAAAGTGGAAAAGCGTGATTCTTGCAGAGATCCATCCAAAAATCATAGAATCCTCACAGTTACTCCTATTTTCATTCTAGAAACCACCTGCCTTATACACAATAATTGCCACTGCCCTCATACCATAACACACGATCCTCGCAAAAATTGAGATTATCCTTACCTATCCCTAAAAACAATCTTGTTGAGGAATCTCTCATTTATAACTGTCTGAAAATGTATAACCAGTTACCAATACATTTAAGGGAAATTGAATCTCTTGGATTATTTAAAAAAATTGTGAAAGAATTGCTTCTTATCCATCCATTCTACAATACAGAATAATTTTTTGATAGCGAACCTTTTCGTCAGCACTAGAATATGCTTTTCTCTTCATTTTGAGTATCAATTTTAATGTTTGCATCATGTACCTGCTAATCATCTTACTTAAATGTCATACTAGTTAACATTTGCGCTTGTACATTTTACTTATACAAATTTAAAAACGCCTGTATCACTACCGTTGTTAGCATTTTTAGTGTTTTTTCTATTTTTATTACTCAATTCTAGGTTTTAGGTTTCAAGTTTCAACTTTTAGCACATCTACAATGACTTTGTCGATAAGAATTGTTTCTTCGGACAATAAAGCATATTTGATTGAAACACTTCAAAATTGACCCAAATAATAACTGACGATGAATTACTGCCATAAATTTTTGTTCAATAGATAAAGCCAACCAAAATAATGTACATGAAGCACACTCATTCAGGAAAAAAATCAAGAAATAAACACACGAAACGAAGTCACACAAAAACTCACGATATTTTTATGGCACCTACACGGAAAAAAGGATTTGTTGATTTAACTAAATTTATTTGGTCACTATTATTTGCTTGACCCGACTAAATAACATTCATCCCAGAACACAGGTGCATTCGATTGATGGAATTATCATATTGCGGTGACAAAATGGATTTCCCAATGCAATGCTAACATTTCTTTGATTTGAATATATGTTCATCTATCAAAACAATCTCTTACTCATATTGAATGAACATTTGTTTCAATAAAAATATAATATTAATTTGAATCGAACAACGGAAATAGATTAACGAATGTTATATTGTTTGAATTATATGCGTCAGATGGCACCGTTCTGCCAAAACGAGTTGATGAATAGAGTTTGTAGAATAATATATTTGTTTCATGCAAACTAGTTTCAGTTGATTGAAACTTTGAATTTGATCCAAAACCAAGGAATAATTTTACTCATTTTGAGATTATATTTTGTCGTACATATACCTACAACACTTTTATTTGATTGATTCGAATACATTTCATTTGATTCACCAATTTGTTTTTTTCTGTGTAGGAATGTGTGTCGATGGAAATGAGCGACTACAAATTTTTAATTCAATAAATCAGAAACGGCTAGGAATAGCCTGAGGGTTTACATACAAAAAATATTCACATCCTAATCCTACATCACTTAATCGAAAAATTTGAAAAACACGAAAAAATTCAATTAAAAAAAACATTTTTAGCTTCTCTGTACAATTTCAGGGTATGACATATCAAATAGTATTATCATTATTTTCTCTTGAATTTCATATCCGTGACGATGGGGATTTTTTCGGTATGCATCTGCAAATGACATTATTTCAAAAAAGAAATTACTTTTAAGTGGTTGAGAGGTAGTCAATAATATTGGAGGGTTGGCTGGAGGTCACTAATCTGCTTGAAAAAATGAGCTATATATATATGGCATTCCGGTAAAAAGAAATGCAATCAACCCTGTAGGTTTTCCTCGATTCGCCCTGTATATTCGGCAATAATTTCTGGTTATATACTGATGTCTAATTTACTTTCGTTTTGAATAATCTTTCTACCTTCATGTCGCGCAGTGCAGGATATTTTAACTTCCTGTACTTGTAGTGTAATAAACTATTTCTTAGGTGGGTTTGTTTCCTTCATTGACAATATCTAAGTTACTGGCAGACAAATATTCTAAGAGATACTCACCTCGTGTGTTTGTGTCTGTACTTGCCCATGTTTGATTGTGCTTAAGCTCAGGTGTATTTTTTTATGAATATATCATCCTGTAATTGGATATCGTATCTGTTGGATGATCTACTGATAAATAAATGAATACCGTGCCAAGTATGTATGTTTTCACATTTTTCAAATAAAACCTGTAGTAAGTGTGCCTTTCATTTACCATATACTATCATTGATATCCAATTGGTTTGGGTTTGCTCAAGAGTTCACAAGAAACCGCAAACGTTTACATCACTTCCCGCTCAAATTAGCATACGTTAAGGCTGACAAAATGCCAAATTATAAATGCAAATCAACTTTCATATTATTATGTAAATCCAACTACCGACAGTCCACACTTTTTTCCGAGTCGTAAAAAACCACTAAAATCTCCGAGCCAATAATCACGCTCGTCCCATCCCGAAAAGTTAATTTACCCACCAAATATCACCGTACAATACCTGCTAATAACTTTTTTTGGTATATAATTATCGTGCCGCCTTCAAAAAAGTTCCAGACTGGTTAACATAACAATAAAGTTGATTATAAGCGCGGCAGGCCCTGTACAAAAAAAAAGAAATCGGTTGGAATAACTGAACGGGGATGGTTTGGAGACTCGTAGAACATACAGACGGACAGGTACCTAATCAGAAATTGTTTTTTGCTCTGTTTAGTGCCTGGTGAATGCAGATTGGGATAGGTAGTTGATATTGGGTCTCGGTGGACGGATGACTGGAGTCCGTTTCCACCAAAGTGATAAAAAAGGTATATATATATATATATATATATATATATATCACATATATATATATATATATATATATATATATATATATATATATAACATATATATATATATATATATATATATATATATATTTAGTCGACTTTTTAAGGTTTAACCAAGCTTTCAGAAATGTTTATTTCCATCATCAGGGAGAAATTTTGTCGAGGTTGGTTTCAATGATGTTGAACATATTCATCTACAATAGTGATACAAAAGAAAAAAAACGTTGATCAAGGAATAAAACGAAGTTCAAAGTTACTAACCACATAAGCGTTGTTTAAAATTATATAAATGTGTACTCTATGTGGTGTGTCAAGTGAAACTGAACAGTTTCACGGCAATATTTTGAATCTGCTACTCACAGAATAACCTAGGTCAAACAATTGAAGAACTTATTCTTTCATTTTCAGTGCATTTGTATAAAAGCTTGCCTTAATTTTTTTCATCATTTTTATTAAAAAAATATTTTAATTAAATTTCAAATAAAATTGAAGTCAGGTTTGTAGTAGAATAAAAATAAAGTGGGCAATCTTGCAAACTATTTTTTGATATTATGTTTGTTTTGTGAACTAAGTATATATGTTTAAAAATATTAAATCTAATTTTTAATAAAGCTAAATCAAGTCCAAAAAATACAGTTCTTAAGAAAAGACAATATTGTTAGATAACCATTCAATCCATTAAGATACGACCTTCATTAGAAAAAAAATATAAATAACTAAATATTTGTTTGTTAATTTTTGTTTAACTTTATGTGTTTATTTATTTTAAGTTCCTTGCGGTGATAAGTAGTGAAATGCGAAACTGATTTGAGAATCTCAGATGATTTTATTATTAAAGCTGTTCTTTTCTCATATTTCTGTACTTTTATTAATAAATAATGTATTTCTTTATTATTATTATTATTACTATTTTGAATAAACAATCCATGAAGACACTTTTTAAATCTCATTAGTGCGAAAAGTTGTCGTAAGTTGTGCTAAAATTGCTCCAAAGCCATTTTTATATTGGTGGACAAAATTAGAATTTTTGCTGACAACTTTACCCCCCTTCTTTTAATTTTATTTTTCGTTTATTTTTTAAATTTCACCCTTCCTAACTTGATACCTAAATAAACCATTATTGACTATTGTTATTCATAATAAAAATATTGCGAAAATGAAAAAAATCGTTGGCAAAGTTGGCACATTTTACGGTACTTATATTTGAATCAGACTTGTTTATTTGTTAAAACATTGTGCTTAACCAAAACTTCAGTAAAACGATATGTAATGTATAGCAAATTCGAGATAATTAGTAACGAAACATCTATTTCCTAATTTATACCGAGGTTTTATAAGGGTTATTCCGAAAGCCGAAGGAATGTATTCACGTAGTATTTTATTAATAATATACCTATGTTATCAAACCATTCATTGAGGTATTTTGAAACTTTCCAGTTCTTGTCACATTTGGCCAGGTGATAAAAGGATTATCATCAGCATATAAGTGGTATATTATCAGTCCAAAAACGGTACCCTGAGTATTTCCATACCTCAAATTCAGATAAGAGTAAGATAAAATAATTTTTTTTAAGAGCTACAGAAACCCAGTAAAGAGATAGTGACATTTGAAATTTCATATATTTAACATTGAGCCTGATGAGAATCAACAGGTTTCATGAATTTCACAAAAAGTACTGTTCAGATTTCAATTAAAAAAAAGATTTCTCATGTGGCTCAATGTTGAATGTATGAAATTACAAATGCCGCTATCTTTTTACTGGTCCTCTGTAGTCCTTCAAAAATCTACTTGGATCTTTTTCTTACTATACTCTACTACGATGCCGAATTTCATTAAATTTTAAACAGTAATTCTAAACCCGACAGTTTGAATTCTGATCAGTAATTCGAAAACCGAGGTGGTACATCTTAAGCATTGTTCCTTGTTATTTGAAATCCTCTATATCAAGAAGATTCAAGACATGTTGAATTTTCATACTAAAAAATATGTGTTTTCTAGCGAACCATTGGTGAAGCGTCTCTCCGCCCCTCTGACTTCGCAATCCTTTACATTTTACCTGTTGCCTTCAGCAAAGGTGATAATCAACAAAGCGGACCGCTACCTGCTTTAGCTTTCTGCCTTTTTGCATATTCCTCTAACCTGTGCGAAGGCCTCAGGTATTGTTTTTTATTTCGAATTATCATATTTGAGGATTACCGAGTCACAGAAATACAGGTAACCTTCTTAGGATTTGTCGGCGGATAAAAAAGAATTTTTTGTGGGACAAGATGTTTCTGTTTCACTGGAGAATTTGGCACGATTGTGTTTGTTGGCAGTTTTGGTGCTAGCTTTCGGTTCAGATTGTATTGATTGTTGGTGAATGTGATAGTATTTTGAATGTCATAATGAGCGAGGAGAAATGCCACTTCTCCACTGCATCTCGTAAGGCAAAAACTTTTCAACAAAAAATTTAACCGACGAAAAAAGAAACTGAAAAGCAAAAAATTCAATGATTTTTTTTAGTCTTAATAACTAAGCTCCTAAACTAGTAACTAATTTTGAGTCGGCGCCAAAGAAACAAGCAAATTAATTACGTAGAGCGTAAAATGATGGCAGCGGGGTGCGCGGCGGCGGAGCGTACCTTTGCCGGAGATTGCCGAGCGTCAATATCAGCGAGGCAGCTACCCGAACGGGCACATACGAGTGGTCGTGCGGAGAGCGCATTTTTGGAATGTTATTGTTTATCGCTGTAGATTTCACGTTGCATTTTTATGTTATTTTGTTTTGTTCATTTCGTTATTGTGATTTAATGATCTTCGTTGATTGTTTGTCTGGCGCCTACTCAATATTAGTAACTTACCTCAGTTTTGGAGCTTAATTAATAAATTTTTATGCAAAATTTGGGAGATTTGTTGCAAAATAATAATATATGTTGTTTTTCGAAAAAAAAAGAATCGAGTAGGCCGCTGCCGTAAAATTTCCAAATGGAAATATTGAAAGGAAAATTGGACCAACAAAATGAAATTTGTTATGTGGAGTGTTAAATGAAAATTGATGTTATGAGGAATGCATTCTTTTAGAGAAAGGTATGAATAAAAATAACTGTTGGATAAATAACTTGTACATAAATATGTTGTCCAACCTCTCTCTTTCAAGGAGTATCAATTGGAAACTTTTGAAAATATTGTCAAAATATCATGACGTCAACATTAAATATGATTGGAAAAAAACTCAGTTGTACAGTATCACAATTTTTTTTCTGAATTCAACAAATAATATAATATGCGTCTGTGTATCAACTCAATCAAACACTTGACAACTAACTACTCGTTGAATTCCAAGATTATTGGGAAAATCCTGAGAAAAAAGGGGCACCCGACTTTAAAGTCGAAACCCCGATATTGAAGACAAGATTTGAAAAAAAACGTGTGCGGTCGGGGGTCTCCTGTCAGGAACAAAGTTCTTTCACTCCTCTTATCATCCTGACATACTGGACAGAGGTTTTTTAAGGTTTTTTCCTCAGCATTTTCCATTTCCCACATTTTGATGGTTTACACTCACCACTTTCTTTTCGTTTTCCGTTTCACTTAGTGTCTTCAACCCTTTCAAACCACATGTACATGTGGATGTACACTCATTTCAATCTAATTATGAATATTAATTCCGCTCTATATTACATTGGAGACTGTTTGATCACGTATGTGTTCATAATATCTAAACGTATTCAGTATATTCTCTGCCATCTTTTCGATTTTCATCCAACTACTGGAAGATCACATAATCGACCCCTAATCTATAAAGTACGTGCGTTGTTGCTGCCGTTTCCAGCTCTCATTTTGTGCGTTTCATCAAGATTCTTCGAGTAAAAATTGCTGTAGTTGTCTAGAAAAGGTAAGTGCTGCAGCTGCTATGCAAGGTTTTTGTTGGTATGTCATATTTTTCTCATAAAACGTCACTAAATATCGTGTACTTGGATATGTACAAATGGTCTCAAGTGGTATTCATATTTGTACAGCAGGATGTACATCTAGTCTGAAATGTTGTTGAATGAGTGATTCAGATTCCATTTTTCTATTTCAGGAGGGAATTGTGCCAAAAACTAAAAATGGATAGAAAAAAATATTATGACTTGGAAAATCCCCGAGATATCCAAGAAGTGATGGACCTTATAGAAAATGAAGATCTCTCTGATATAGAACTAGGTGTAGGTTCGGATGAAAAAGATCTCCAAGAATATGAGGTGGTTTCCATATCACGACCATGAACTGACATTTTGACAAGACATGAGGCGCAATTATTGGAAAGAAATGTGAAGGATGAAGAGAATGATTTACGAGATAACTTGGATGGATCAGAAGGAGAATCCGGTACAGCCAATGAGAATACGATCAATTCAGTGGAGGAAGATGATATGGATGCAATAGAAGAAGCTTCTCAACAGAGGCAGAGAGGAGAAAGAAACAAAAAGAGAATAGTACAATGGAAAAAAAAACATCATTCAGAATGGAAAATATTGAATGGACCCCTTTATCTCCAGATACAAATTCCACAGAGCCCCAATATCCTATAGAATATTTTTTACGATATATTCCACGAGAAGAATTTGAAAAAATGGCAGATTACACAAACATCTATGCTTTGCAACAGGGAAAGTCATTCAGATCCACAACCGCTTCGGAAATTATGGTGCTATTTGCACTGCACATAATGATTGGATGTTTGAATGAATTCCCTAGAATTCAGATGTACTGGGAGAAATTCTTTGGTATCGGTATTTTCTTAGAAAACCTGTCAAGAGATCGCTTCTTTCAACTGAGGTCCTGTTTGCATCTGGTCAATAACTTGGAAAGGAGGCAACTAGATGCAAACATTCTGGTTGTAAAGGCCGAAGTCACATTTTTGTGATAAATGCAGAGTGCATCTGTGTCTTGTACGAACAAGATACTGTTTTTCTGCTTTTCATAGACAAACGAAATGAGTTGATGAATGTAGAATTGATTTTTATACGTAGAAAATAAGCTCAAAATGTAACATCGTTTGAGACCACTTGTACCTACATGCTTATGTACAATTTTTTTTTTGTAAAAATAAAATAAAGAATTATGTTTTTTTTTTCAGTGAACTGACTTACTGTCCCAGATGAGCTAAAAACAAAAAAAATAAGTTTTTTCTCCTCTCAAAAAAAATCAGGTCTGAAACGGTTAAACTTTTTTCAGTTTTTTCATACTCTGCGCTAACCTCGGCTCGAGCTGTCTTTCCGGCCTCGTACCCAGTGCCTGGCTCTCCAGTGTCTTACTAGGTTTAATATTACTCTTCTTTACACTTTCGAAATGTTTAGAAATGTAATCAATGAGTTTTTTGAGTTTTTCGGCTTTATTTGGGAGAAAAAGATACACTATATCGCATCTTCCGCTGTTTTCCGATGTGACTTTTGCCAACACGCTGTTTTTATTAGTTTCGGTGGTTTGGTGAAATAATATCTTTTTCACGGTTTTTGTCACTTGGTGATCCATTGTGGCATTTTGTTATCAATTTATTCACGGTTCTGTTGCGATCTGCACCTCCATCGCTGGATTATTCCATTGGGGGGTCATTTATTGATTTTTTCGAGATATTAAGCTGTGATTGTTTATGTCCTTTCTCACCTTTTATAAGCGAAATTGTTTTCACTTTCGTAGGTTTTGAAATCCTTACCACTCTGGCAAATCAATACGGTCGAAATTCCCGTACTTGGCGGTTATTAAGGGTCACAATGACCTGTAGTTTCCCATTGGCCAGATATTGTGTTAGAAACACTATTCTTACTTTTTAGGCATTTAGATCACTTTCAGAACATTGTTTTTTTATTGTTTCTAAGTTAACGAAGGAGTTTATATTTCACTTTTTCAACCCCTTTGGGGTTTATACAGCACTTCAAACTACTGAATTGAACGAAATTTGCGGAGCACATTGAACTTCTTCCAACTACAGAATGACACAATTGAATTATTCATTGCCTGACTTGAAAAACTGAGGCATTCTAACATGCTGTAAAAGGTATATTTGAATTCAAATATCAAATCACTGTATGTAGTGAGCTCAAAATCCTTTATTCCATCAATTTGGCATTTCCTATTTCCCTTTATAGGAAATGAATTGACATTCAATTCTGACAGGACCAAGTGTAGTTGTCACACATACTCGTATATAATAGAATGAGACAGAGAGAGAGAGACAGAGAGAGAAAGTCGCGTGGAGGGGGCATTACGTTTTTTCTTACTTTACATTTTCTAGCAGTCAACACCTACCGCAAACCGCGTGAAGGAACTTCGTTCCAAAAAATATCGTGACCCTTCTTCGCCTTTGTAGATATCTCTGTTGTTCAAAACGTTGTTTGCCGCTGGATCCATGTAATTTCCTTGAAAAATAATTTCATGCTTTTTCTGGGAACGTTTATGGTCGATCCTAACTCCCAAATACTTTGAACCGGAACGATTTTTATTGCCCCATCAGTTTGGTGATCCGCATTGGGGTAACCACAAACTATGTTTATGGCCGCAGTTCAATGGAACTATTAACGTTATCGGTTTCAGATGGTTGGAGAGATTTCAACATGTCGACGCTTATCCCAATTTCAGAGTTTCATGACGAGACTAATACTGAATAATCGATTCATTTTATTATTTGTTTATAAACAACTTGTAGAAGATTCGGAATCGATGATACGAATCGAAATGAATCGAAAGTCGGGATTTGCATATAATATTTTGTCCACTAGGTCATGGGGGGCGTATATGAGTGAGATTGACTTCATACTAGTAATTTTCACCCATTCATTACATGGAGTTTAATTTGATGAATTGAATTATTTTGAATTGTAATTGTTTATTAAGAAAATAATGCTATTGAACTTTCATTGATTGAGAAATGAGTGTCATTCGCTGAGTGTTATTAGAAAATAATAATGATGCAGTGATGTTGAGATCATTACCTCAGAATGGAAGAACAGTCCCTTTGAATAATTATATTACGGCAATCTGCTCTTCTTTAGTCTGTTTCCTAATGTGAGGGAGTGATTAAATGTAAATTTGGAATGGCAGAATCCATTAAGTGGAAGTGATACTTCATAAACTGAAAGACCCGTGAGACAGGGGGTGAGGCAGAGGTATAAAATTCGCTACTGATGGGAGGAGCCTAAATACTACGGAAACATCATTACTTGTTCCTGAGTTCTTTCCCAGACCGCAGCTCATCGATCTCGAACACTTACAAGGGGGAGTCTAAATTCGGTACAGTGGACCGTTACAAGCTTGAAGAATCCAGTAACGCGCATTCCTATCGGATTGCAAGTAGCAAGAAAACATATTCCGTTTTTTGAAATTGATGCTAACTCTTTTTTTTGAATCGCATTTACGAGCTTGGCTTTCAGTATTTTCCAATTATTTTCACACCAGTGGAAAGCTGTATTCTGTATTCTGACCAATGGGGAACATGAGCAGGGTTTAGAGAGTGTCGTGGGGCAAAACCGATTATATATTCGTCATCTTTATTTTCACGTCATCTTTATTTTCAGGTAATAGTAATAATGATGAACAATAGTAATAATGATGAAGTCTCCTAGAGTAAAACACTCCGGAAGTAAAATACCTCTCCATTCGGATTTCCGGGCGAGAGGTACTCGAGGGGACTCAACATTAAAAATTAATTTTTGCAACATCCGCGGACTCAACAAGAACATCAATGACGTCCACCATCACCTACAGACGGAAAAACCGGATATTCTGGCTCTAACAGAAACACAAGTAAACTCGTCCACCAACAAGGTCCATATGCTTTGTCCTGGTTACGAACTCCATTCTCGATTCAGGTTCAAAGGTGGAGTTTGCCTTTACGCCAAGGCTAACCTTTCATGCCAGCGTGAAGAGAGTTTGGAACCATCCAACAGCTGAAACCATAATCATGGGAGATTTTAATGTACATAACGCTGCCTGGCTCAAATTCTCTAACAAAACAGATGATGCAGGTCGTCAAGCCGAGGCCTTCGCCATCACTCATGGTCTAGAACAACTGGTCGAGCTACCAACCCGCATCCCTGATGTCAACAACCAGTCTGCCAATACACTAGATCTTTTCCTCACCACCAATCCTGACCCATATAGAATAGAAGTTTGTGCCCCACTTGGAAACTCTGACCACACCCTCATCTCCACAACATGCTCTTTCCATTTACCATCGAGCTGCACAATACCACCCCGTCTCATGTGGCATTACAATTCGGCCGACTGGGAAGGTCTTCGTATGTTTTTCTCAGCGTTTCCATGGAAGAGAGTTTGTTTCTCTTCAGTAGATCCAACACGATGTGCTGAGACAATTTCTGAAATCATCATGTTGGGGATGCAAACTTACATACCGAATACCGAAAGAAGAACATCATCCGATAAGACCTGGTTTAACAGAAACTGCTCTAGAGCTGTGGCTTCCAAACAGGCAGCATACCATCGATGGCTAAAAAATCCGGGCCCTGAGACCAGAGCAGCATATGTCGAGGCTAGAGGCATATGTAAAGAGACAATAGAATGCTCAAAAGATGCCCACAAAGCCAAAATAAGATCAAAACTTGCTGAATGTCCTAACGGATCCCGTTCATTTTGGTCTTTCGATAAGCTGTGGGAAGAAATTTCACTTCCAGCTCATTTCCTCCTAACCAAAGAAGATGGAACACTAGCAACGACTGCCCAGGAAAAAGCCAATATCTTTGCGCACCTATTTGCTGGAAATTCCACTCTGGATTCATCGGGAAAACAACCCCGAACATTACACCTATTGACAGTCACATGCCCAAGATCACCTTTCGCCAACGTACTATCAGAAAGATTTTGCTGGGTCTCAACTCCAACAAAGCCTGTGGATCTGACGGAATCCCGCCGATTGTTCTCAGAATGTGCCCCGAACTAACACCTGTTCTTTGCAAGTTGTTCAACCACTCTTACAATTTGGGGGTATTTCCGTCCAATTGGAAAATTGCAAGAGTACAGCCAGTCCCTAAAAAGGCAAAAAGGGCCCTACCTAGCAACTACAGACCTATCGCACTGCTATCTATTATTTCAAAGGTCATGGAAAAAGCCATCAACATCGAGCTCATGAAATATCTGGAAGACTCAGGAATTGTCAACGATAGGCAATATGGCTTCCGCCATCAGAGATCAACTGGTGACCTGCTCGCTTACGTCTCACATATATGGCAGCTATCTATTGAAAAGCATGGAGAAACTTTAGCTGTGGCATTAGATATCTCCAAGGCGTTCGATCGAGTTTGGCACCAGGGACTCCTCGCCAAGCTTCCGTCTTATGGCTTGCCCCCTCAGCTGTGTTCTCTGTTTGCTAGTTTCTCTCAAACAGGTCTCTCCATGTAGTGGTCGATGGAGTTTCATCTGACACTCTACTCATAAATGCTGGTGTTCCGCAAGGATCCATTCTCGCACCAACACTATTTCTACTTCACATCAACGACCTGTTGAAAGCAACTTCATGTCCAGTACACAGCTTTGCCGATGATAGTACCCTCCATACCGCTTTCTCTTCCAGGGCCCCTATATCAGCCCGTGAAACCAGAAATGAACGAGGAAGAAATGTTAATAATATAAATATGGACTTGGCAACAATTCTCGAATGGTAGAATTCAATGCAAACAAAACACAAGCATGTCTTTTCTCTAGAAAAGCCGATCTCACTGTGCCTAACATAACTTTGTCAGGAGTAACCATACCACTGAAGCCATCCATATCGATGCTTGGTATTACTATCAGCAATAACCTTTCCTGGGAAAATCACGTGAGGTCCATTTCCAAAAGTGCATCCCAAAAACTTGGTTTTCTGTTTCGTGCCAAGAGCTATTTCACCCCCAGTCAGCTGCTTATGATCTATAAGGCACAGATCCGACCTGTCCTGGAATACTGTTCCCATATTTGGAGTGCGGCACCTAAACATATCCTGAGGCTATTGGATTCTGTCCAAAAAAGGGCAATTCGTCTCGTCGGTGATGCCTCGCTTACAAACTCGCTCACTTGTCTGGAACACCGTAGAAAAGTTGGCGATTTGTCTCTATTTTATAGATATTTTCATGGGCGATGCTCTTCTGAAATATCAACAATCGTTCCTGCTTTGGCAGTCTCTTCGAGATTAACCCGTCAAGTTCAGTCATCACACCCCTTCGTGGTCACTTTGGAAACCTGCAGAACATCACTTTCCAAAGACTCGTTCATCCAACGAACAGCGAGCTTTGGAACTCATTGCCTAGGAGATGTTCCCGAGGCATACAACCTTCAGAAATTTAAGAAGAACACCAACTCCTACCTTCTTTCCCTAGGTTCCCACGATGTTCTCTGAACATTACAGGATATCCCTTTTCGTGGGAACCAGAACATAAAAAAAAAAAAAAAAAAATCTATGAGAAATTCTAAGATTTTGAGGGTGGGGGGGCACGCTCCCCCTTCCTCCCCCCCTCACACCAAACCCCCCCTCACACCAAACCCCCCCTCACACCAAACCCCCCCACACCATTTCTAGGAATTTACTAGATGAAGAAATTTTTTAAGATTTTTGCAATAATCACGATGGACTTTTTCTCGATTTTCAATTTATTTTGACACAGTCGAAATTTCTCTACGAAAATAACTCACTCAAACAAAATCATAAAAATATCAAAAAATATGCTCACTATTATTCTTGATTTATCATATTTTTCGAACTCTTTTTGTCCCCCTTCTCACAGAATACATATTACTGATACCGGCCGAAAATATTGGAAATATCCATTTCTTTTCAGATAATTTTTTGTTGAATACTGCTCGAGGATTTTGCCAAGGGGGGTCGCCTGCCCCCCCTAACGTTTTAAAAAAAATACATGTCGAAAATGAAATTTTAAAAATATGGAGACATACTAAAAAAACGTAAAATGAGAAATATTTTTTTCATATCAAAATCATATCTGTAGGACGTACCGTTTCTCAACACTTTCGTTTATATGAAAGTGTCGAGAAATAAAAACTTCAATATTTTCATTATCGACAAAAAAAGATATTTTTTCAACACTTTCATTTATATGAATGTGTCAAAAAAAAATCTTCATTATCAAAATCAACACTTTCATGGGTCTCAAAAAAAAATTCACAACACTGATATATATATATATATATATATATATATATATATATAGTTTTGAGTTTCTTGAACCAGGAATATATGGAGTTGAGTTTTGGTTTGTTTTTTGTAATGACAAGTTCTTTTAGAGATAAATTTATTTCGTCGACGTTTGACCGTGTCAGGTCTTCTTCAGGGAACTAACAATTAGTGGACATATTTCGAAAGGAAGGAGCAGATGATTTATTTTCCAGTAATAAATCATCTGCTGCCTTCACACTTTCCTTTTTTCGAAATATTGGTCCAGCTAATTATTGTCAGTTCCTGAAGACGACCGTGGACACGGTCGAAACGTCGACGAAATAAATGTTTATCTCCTAAAAGAAGACTTGTCATTCACAAAAAGAACCGAAACCCCAAGAAACTCAAACTCCATATATATATATATATATATATATATATATATATATATATATATATATATATATATATATATATATATATATATATATATATATATATATATATATATATATATATATATATATATATATATATATATATGAAATTTCAACTCTATTCTGGAGGGCCCATTTTTTGTACATATTAAAAAAAATTGAGGAGATTTTTGAATTAAAATCATTTTTAATTTTAAATTTTTTATTCTGTCTCGCACTTCCATGCCTCTATTCGTCCTACTATCTATAATTTCAGGTAGAACGTACTCAGTATAAAATTCTTTTATTTTTATTTCCATTTTGTCACGCCAGAAGTCGTCTTTTCGAGAGATTTTCTCCACTTTCATTCCATGAGGGGTTCAAACACATAAAAAACACAAATTCATTTTGGTGATCCGCAGTTGACCCTGGATTTGGAAGTACCAATTATGGAATTCGTTGATGGTCCAGTCTTTTTTCCAAAATGTTATTTTCCTTTCAACTATCCCTTGATCCACAGTCATAGTTCTGGTTCATATGGACATTTTATTTCCACAATGGAGTTTTCTCCTTGCAAAATTCCGTCAGGTCTGGCAGCCCTATAACTAAATTCTTCATCAATGAATACCGCAAAGAATCATGTCAGCCATATCACTGTCTGAAAATTGTTTATTTCTATTGTCGATATCCATGAAATCCTCCAACTGTTCTGTTTCATCCACGGTGGTAGGGGCAGTCACGGCATGAATATCCATATATTCCACTGGTAAGGTACCAGACTCCGGTACATCTAGTAATCTTGAAGTCCCAGCTTCACTCAACTTGGATGACACCTAAAAATGTTTAGTGTCTTCAGTATGTGTATCACCAGGAACTGGACACTAAATAAACCATTTATTTTCTTAAATTTTTTTTGCGACAAAAAACTTTTTCAACCTCATTTTTTGCTCTATGTAGAATGTCATATACTACACAGCTTGAAAGAAGGAATGAAAAAATACCAGTACTTTCTATTTCCCAGCAAATTGCCGTTGTAACTTCAGCTTCAAATATGTGTTTCAGAAATATGGGTATTGTCAGAACACCCGATTTAATAAAATATTTACTTACGATTCCAGTTCAACTCACCTTATGTATTCGGCGAAGATTGGATCGAGATGACATCCATAATCGTTTCTTCGAACCTTTACGTGTCATAAATGTCATAAACTCGAGAATCGAGGTCATGACAATGACTCTTCCCGTACACAAACTACTTAGTTCAGGTAGTTTTATCAAATTATGAGTGACTTTCCTGATATTTTTACTTATCTACGTACGATATGAAATAATAATACGGAAATTATAATTCATTGCCCATCCGTCTATCCCTGGTAAACATTCTGAACAAAGAATGTATTTCATCTCCATTCATAAATGATTAATTCCACTAAATTCTGAGATCGGCGCCACTCTACGGATACAAAATGTTGCCATGCAAGGGTTTCGTTGTCCCTTACTTTCAAAGTTTCTTTTTCGTTATTAGCAGATGAAAAAAATTGTACGTGTTGGAAGAGATCTAATCTATGTTCACCCCGTCTCACGTTTTCGAAATTTGATTTAGATCTGTTCTAAAAAAATGGAAAAATCATAAAAAACGTGGAATTTCGTGTTTTTTTTAATAACAAAATAAAATTTTGAAAAAGTGAGACGGGGAGAACACAGATTGTATCTTTGTCGATATGTACTAATTTTTTCATTCGCTCAAAATGAAAAATTATCCTAAAAAGTTAGGGACTACAAAACCTTTGCATACACTGCTTTATAGTATAGTACAACTTCCTCTTAAACAGGGTGGACAACTTAAAGGTTGTATTATGAATTTGCAATGATAGTTTTCAAGAATTCCGTATTTCAGTTATTTAAGTCGTACTCCTCGAATCGGTCCTAAATTAGGGTCAACTTGATTTGCATAACAATAGAAAGAGGAGTTTTCCGAATGAAATTTATGTGACAGCGGCGTAACTATAGGTAGTTTATTAGAATAATAAGTATAATAATAATTATACATGATTGTAATTATAGAGATAGGCAATTGATTGGCTCAAATTCTCTAACAAAACAGATGATGCAGGTCGTCAAGCCGAGGCCTTCGCCATCACTCATGGTCTAGAACAACTGGTCGAGCTACCAACCCGCATCCCTGATGTCAACAACCAGTCTGCCAATACACTAGATCTTTTCCTCACCACCAATCCTGACCCGTATAGAATAGAAGTTTGTGCCCCACTTGGAAACTCTGACCACACCCTCATCTCCACAACATGCTCTTTCCATTTACCATCGAGCTGCACAATACCACCCCGTCTCATGTGGCATTACAATTCGGCCGACTGGGAAGGTCTTCGTATGTTTTTCTCAGCGTTTCCATGGAAGAGAGTTTGTTTCTCTTCAGTAGATCCAACACGATGTGCTGAGACAATTTCTGAAATCATCATGTTGGGGATGCAAACTTACATACCGAATACCGAAAGAAGAACATCATCCGATAAGACCTGGTTTAACAGAAACTGCTCTAGAGCTGTGGCTTCCAAACAGGCAGCATACCATCGATGGCTAAAAAATCCGGGCCCTGAGACCAGAGCAGCATATGTCGAGGCTAGAGGCATATGTAAAGAGACAATAAAATGCTCAAAAGATGCCCACAAAGCCAAAATAAGATCAAAACTTGCTGAATGTCCTAACGGATCCCGTTCATTTTGGTCTTTCGAAAGCTGTGGGAAGAAATTTCACTTCCAGCTCATTTCCTCCCTAACCAAAGAAGATGGAACACTAGCAACGACTGCCCAGGAAAAGCCAATATCTTTGCGCACCTATTTGCTGGAAATTCCACTCTGGATTCATCGGGAAAACAACCCCGAACATTACACCTATTGACAGTCACATGCCCGAGATCACCTTTCGCCAACGTACTATCAGAAAGATTTTGCTGGGTCTCAACACCAACAAAGCCTGTGGATCTGACGGAATCCCGCCGATTGTTCTCAAGAAATGTGCCCCGAACTAACACCTGTTCTTTGCAAGTTGTTCAACCACTCTTACAATTTGGGGTATTTCCGTCCAATTGGAAAATTGCAAGAGTACAGCCAGTCCCTAAAAAAGGCAAAAAGGCCCTACCTAGCAACTACAGACCTATCGCACTGCTATCTATTATTTCAAAGGTCATGGAAAAAGCCATCAACATCGAGCTCATGAAATATCTGGAAGACTCAGGAATTGTCAACGATAGGCAATATGGCTTCCGCCATCAGAGATCAACTGGTGACCTGCTCGCTTACGTCTCACATATATGGCAGCTATCTATTGAAAAGCATGGAGAAACTTTAGCTGTGGCATTAGATATCTCCAAGGCGTTCGATCGAGTTTGGCACCAGGGACTCCTCGCCAAGCTTCCGTCTTATGGCTTGCCCCTCAGCTGTGTTCTCTGCTTGCTATTTTTTCTCAAACAGGTCTCTCCATGTAGTGGTCGATGGAGTTTCATCTGACACTCTACTCATAAATGCTGGTGTTCCGCAAGGATCCATTCTCGCACCAACACTATTTCTACTTCACATCAACGACCTGTTGAAAGCAACTTCATGTCCAGTACACAGCTTTGCCGATGATAGTACCCTCCATACCGCTTTCTCTTCCAGGGCCCCTATATCAGCCCGTGAAACCAGAAATGAACGAGGAAGAAATGTTAATAATATAAATATGGACTTGGCAACAATTCTCGAATGGGGATCTAACAACTTGGTAGAATTCAATGCAAACAAAACACAAGCATGTCTTTTCTCTAGAAAAGCCGATCTCACTGTGCCTAACATAACTTTGTCAGGAGTAACCATACCACTGAAGCCATCCATATCGATGCTTGGTATTACTATCAGCAATAACCTTTCCTGGGAAAATCACGTGAGGTCCATTGCCAAAAGTGCATCCCAAAAACTTGGTTTTCTGTTTCGTGCCAAGAGCTATTTCACCCCAGTCAGCTGCTTATGATCTATAAGGCACAGATCCGACCTGTCCTGGAATACTGTTCCCATATTTGGAGTGCGGCACCTAAACATATCCTGAGGCTATTGGATTCTGTCCAAAAAAGGGCAATTCGTCTCGTCGGTGATGCCTCGCTTACAAACTCGCTCACTTGTCTGGAACACCGTAGAAAAGTTGGCGATTTGTCTCTATTTTATAGATATTTTCATGGGCGATGCTCTTCTGAAATATCAACAATCGTTCCTGCTTTGGCAGTCTCTTCGAGATTAACCCGTCAAGTTCAGTCATCACACCCCTTCGTGGTCACTTTGGAAACCTGCAGAACATCACTTTCCAAAGACTCGTTCATCCAACGAACAGCGAGGCTTTGGAACTCATTGCCTAGGGAGGTGTTCCCCGAGGCATACAACCTTCAGAAATTTAAGAAGAACACCAACTCCTACCTTCTTTCCCTAGGTTCCCACGATGTTCTCTGAACATTACAGGATATCCCTTTTCGTGGGAACCAGAATATAAAAAAAAAAAAAAAAAAATATTAATTATTCTAATATTAAGTAAATAAAAACTCATATAAAAGTTATAATAGTCTGAAAAGAGATAAATTGGAATAAATATTAATATTTCCAAAAAAAATCGACTATATATTCATAATACAACTAAATTTTTAAATTTGAGCCATCATATTCCGAGTAGTCCGATGAGCTATCGTTGTTGGGGTCCAGAGGAATAATAAAGAGCTCTACAGTGTTTTCCAGCATGTTATCACCTTCCCACATCCTTTCTTCTGTTCGATGCACTTAATCAATTCTTCGCAATCCACTGTCTTTATTTCCTCTTCCAAGAGGTTTTCAACGTCTCTCATTTTAAAAGTAGTGTTATGTCTTGCTACATAATCTTTTACTTGCGCCCACACGCATTCTATGGGGTTTAATTCACAGTGATATGGCGGAAGGCGAAGTACCGTTATATTCGGTTTTGAAGCGATTTCGTCGACAACAAATTTCGAACAAAGAGGTTTTTCAACTTTACAATCTCCAGTAGCTCCTTTTCAGCATATTTTTGTGAAATGAGTTCTTATTTAAAGTAAGCCAATGAATGATATATTTTTTTTGCACGAAGACGTTGGTATTTTTTTGGATTTTTTCGAGTTTTAGCTGGCATTATCCATGACTATAACAGACCCAGGAGGAATAAGATCTACCATTTGCTGGAAGAATTATTCAAAAACATCAGCGTTCATGTCTTCATGATAGTAGCCAGTCAGTTTTGATTGAAATGCTGAAAAGCCATCATCCACAAATCCATTGTTGCTACCAATGTGAGTAATTATTAATCTTTTACCGTTTCCCGAGGGTGCTTTTATTCCAGTGGACCATCCCTCCATGGAAGCTTGCCTCGGCCATTTTATATTTTGATACTGCCATATTTCACCAACGGTATATCCTTCATTCAACCACATAATAGATATTCCTGTTTTCCCTTCGAAACTGTCTAGCTGCCCTCACATATCGACGTCGCCAGCAGATGATTTCATCTTTCTCTATTAAAAGTGATTTTCTGTTTTGAATTTTTTCATAATGAAAATTCATTTCCACACTTTCTTCCTACCCATGGGTGGAATAAAATCATCCTTTTTCATTTCAGACATTATTTTGTTCAAGGTAGGTATTTCTTTTTTAACGTAAAACGAGTGTATTATTCTTTTGATGGCAGTCTTTCCATCCTCATTCATATTTGAGCTGTGAATACGAATTTGCAACATCCAAATGTTGAGTTTCATGAGATTCAGACATAACACGAAACGTGCTTATTCCACGCGTACATACAAAATATGGACTGAATTCGATATATCATAGTGGAGTAGCTTGTTAGTTCAAAAACACCACGAATCTACATAACTTGATATTTCATTTGAAAAAATATCTGCATTGTGAATGAAACTTTCAACTAGGTACTGTACTTTTTGTTTATGACTTTATTTTAGCATATTTTGTATTAACACTGTTATAAATGTTTTTGAATTAACGTTAGCATTAGCATTTTTGATGTCGTCGAGTAAAACTGCATTTTTATTAAGAATCGTTGCTCCGATCGACTTTCCACACGAGTACTTTTATTCAGAAAATTGTCTACGTAACCTTATTTTGTTGAAAACTATTGAAAAATTATCTGTCATTTCAAAGTTTTGGGATGTGGACCATCGGGGGTAGTCCGCTCCTGACTTTGTAGCAAAACAACTGACTCCTGCATGAAAGCTCATCGAAGGAATTCATTTGTTCAGTCAATCACCAGAATTTAGATGATTTTGAATATTCACTTTGAAAGTTATCAAAGAAAAACATTTTTCATTTTGTAACTTTGAGGGCCCGTAACTTGGTAACGAAGGCTTTTAGGAACAAAAGTTATATGAAGTACTGGTGATATTTCGACCCCATCTATACATTCCTGAGAGGAAAAGAGGAAGTCCAGGGACACCCTGTATATATATATATATATATATATATATATATATATATATAGAGAGAGAGAGAGAGAGAAAGACAGAGAGAGAGAGAGATAAAGAGAAGGAGAGAGATAGTAAGAAAATAATATCAATATGTAGAAGGAAATTATTGATTATTCTTCCACAAAAAATATGCTTCAACCAAAACGAATCAAAATATTTTCCAAGAAAACTTCATTTCCTCATGAACAGAACCAAAAGCAAACAGCAGAGAATTATTTAGGCATTGATTGTAATGTCTCCGCTGTAAAAGGAATTTGAAAGAAACACATCCAGCGTATCGGGTTAGTGACCTTCAAATAACAAATATTTGAAGAGTAATTTCAATACTGTTTTTTCATTAGCACTCATTTCACTATTAACACGTTTCGGGCAGGTGCAGCGTTCTTGAATAGCTCTCGTTGCCCACACAATTAACAGAGCTTTCTCCATATCTAACAGAAAAGTGAGTAGCTAGTTTTTTCAATGAAATCCTTTATATCGGTGAAGTTAAATGGAAAAGATCCAGGAATGTACAGTGTGTGGCAAAACATTTAAGAGAATCCTAACAGTAAAAAAAAGTTATAGTTTTCCCAATATCAATTGTAGAAGCATAAAAAAGTATTGCGGCGAAATCCTGTGAGCAGCAGTGGCGGAGATAACTAATTTTATTTAGATATTTTAAGATTTTAAAAATACTTCATAAATTATGAAAAATGAAAAAAAATTAAAGACAAGCTTTTATTTATACAAATACATAAAGAAAGAAAAATAATGTCTTTCATTGTTTGATGTAGGTTATTATTATATCCTAAAACGTATTTCGATCAGCACACACCAAGACCACAGACGATACTGGTTTTTAATCTTTCAGAACTATTAAAACACGAATAAAACGCGTGATTTATGACCTTCCATCGTATAGACACACCCCCCAAGCATTGTTGTCCGTTTTGATTGGCCCAGACGAATCGGTGACAGAAGTCACTCAAGTCCACGTTGACTATCGACTCTTTTGATCTTCCGTTCGCCGACGGAGAATGTTTACGAGTGGTACACATTACTTTTCGTTCTGTTTCTTCGCATATACGCTTGTGTTAGCGAAGTGAGTTTTTATTTGCTTCCTATAGAAACAGCTTCTGCAATTGATATTGGATGGACTATAATTGATTGTATATTTTAATAATCGAGAAAATGGTTTTGTGAAATTATAAATACACAAAACGAAAAAAGTACCTGAATACAGGGTGTTTCACGGAGGATAGAACCTTAGAAGTATCTGGTGAACGGAACATACCCTATCCGTCAAAAATATTTTTATCGATACGGTGTTGCCGCTTGTACCAGAAAGTAGTAGCTACTTTGTTATTTCAAATAGATCACCCCGTATATTATACCATTCTTGGATTCCTCATAACCCCTCTATGCCTATATGTGACAGATTTCGCGATATAAACTATTTTGTAAGATTTTTGTGCAAAACCTGACCATTGGAATATGTATAACGATTTTTTTTACAATGCAAATTCACAAAATATTGCAATTTGGGTCATAGGTGCATAAGACCATCAAGTATTCTGCCGATGAACCTGATCTCAGTTTCAGCATACAGAGTGGCTAAAAAGTTCCTTCCGGAGACTCATAAATGACTGAAACTTTTTTAAATGGAACACTTTGTATAATATTACTCATTTGGAAAGCTGTGACATTTCCAATTTAATTTTGTATAGTTTCCCTATTTACCATACCCATCCAGAAATAAATTTATCCAAATTTATTGAACGAATATTTCAATAGCAAATCAATTATCTCTGGATATAATTTCAACCGTAAATCCCCTTGACAATGTACAGAAGGTATCTTATCCAATGAATTCCTTACTCGTACGAGACAAACTTATATGAACTGAAGTTAGTAATGAATGAAATAAAGAACAAACATTCCTCGGGTGAAGACAATTTGTCAACTTCACCTTTAAATTTGCAATTTAAAATCATTTTTGACTACAAAGCTTACGTAAGGTGTTATCACAATTATCAGATGAAGCTCTAAGTAACAAAGTTCTGGCTATTAATAATTCTTTTGCGACAGGTGTCTTCCCTTTAAGGTTGAAGACTGCAGTAGTAATACACCTACATAAAGGTGGTGGCACTGCTGATCCTGCTGTCAACACTTTGAAAAATTATTGGAAAATTGGTAAAACGTAGAATGGTAGGCTTTTTAGAAAGACATAATATAATAACTCAAGAACAGTTCGGTTTTCAAAATAAAAAAAATACTAATGACGCCATTTTCAATTTCCTGGATAAAGTGTACATAAGTCTAAATGAAAAGGAAACAGCTGCAGCAGTGTTTCTTGACCTCTACAAGGCTTTCGACTACTTAAGCCATGAAATTCTGTTACAGAAGCTCTTCCACTATGGTTTTCGGGGTACAGTTTTGGATTGGTTCAGATCATATCTTACTGACAGGAACCAGAAATATCATTGGGTAAAAATACTTCTGAGAAGGGAAGGATTGTAAGAGGAGTCCCTCAGGGGTCTGGTCTGGGTCCAATTTCGTTTTAACTTTACATTTACCACAATTCTGTGGCACAATGAAGACCATACAGCCTTGGTTCAGTCTACTTCCGCAGATATTGGAAAAATTAAAATTTGGTGTGATGTAAATAAGCTAACTCTGAATATCTCCATAGCAAATTTAGTCTCAAATTACTCTGGGAGATCAGCCGAGTGAAAGGTAGCCCGCTATAAAATTTCTTGGTGTGAATATTGATAACAATTTTAAGTTTGACAACCATATAATAGCTGTAAAGAAAAAATTATTTGCCATCATTGTAATACGCCACAAACTTGGACAGCTTCATAAATGGACTACTAGTCACTTTTTGAAACTCATCTGCGATGTGGAATTCCATTTTGGGGCTCTGGCAGTCAGGCTCTACTACAAAGTGCATTCGTTTTTCGAAAACGAGCTCTGAGATTCAAATTCAAAATAAAAATACGAGAATCATTCAGACCAGTTTTTTCTGATAATAAGATTTTGACGATATATGAAAGTTTCATTTTGAAAACGGTATGGTTGCTTCATAAACATAGAGAAATGTTCATAAACGTCAACAAGGAAAGACATACTCGTAATGAATAAAAACTTGCCCTTCCGTTTCCTGCTTTATCTCTGACGAAACAATCACTGATTTATAGAAGTAAACAAATTTACAACCATTTACCGAACCAAATAACAGTTATCAATGATCTGAAACAATTCAGAAAACCAGTTAAGCACCTCTTGTTGGAAAAATAATAATATTTTATTTGCCAATAATATTCTATACATTTACATTAGAAAGAAAACGACTCATAGCAAATATTTAAGAGACCGAAAAAGGTTTTATTTATATTCATTTTCGAAGGGTTGGTTGTTTAAACATTCTTCAAATAATATAGATAATAAATAGACACATCCACTTTTATAGGTATGTATGATTATATACATATATACAAAAAGATGGAAAAACATAAAATAAACTCTGTAAATACATCTATCAATGCTTCTACAGTTTAAATGAATACTTTACATATCAATTCTAGTCCTTCTATGATACAATGAAATACGTTTTAACATGTTGTTTTGTCATAATCTTCGTACTGCGTTGATTTTAACTTCTCTAAATATGCCCTAATGTATACATGTTCATTTTAATTCAATTAAATTTATTTTATTTATAGGTATAATAAATATTTAGTGTATTATTGGTACTATATGGAAAAAGTTACTGACTTTTGTAGACTTTGTCGACAAAATATTTTCATTTTTGACAGTAATGCTTATCTATCTATCTATCTATCTATACCTATCTCGTACAGTTTTTGAGTAATTATCATTTATGTTAAGTATCAAATGTTTGAATCATCATGAAATGCAAAAAGTATCAATGTCGAACATGTGTATTAATAAATGTAGAAAGATAGTACGGTGCTAAATCATTTCGAAAAATGTTCAAAATGTTGACATTCGTTTCCAAACACCTTCTCATTCGAAAATAAACGGCATCTATCATGGCTTTCCGAATTTCATTTGGATGTAATTCCTGAATCGCTCGAGTCACTTGATGTTGAACGGTTTTGCAGATACGTTAGATACTTTGCTTGACAGTACCCCACTAATGAAAGTCTATGGATGTGAGATCAGGGGATATAGGGGGCCAGTTCCATGGACCCAAACGTCCAATAAATCGATCATCAAATATGCAGTCCAATTCCAACCCGATTTCTGCTGTGCAATGAGCCGAAGCTCCATCAAGTTGATACCAACAGGTTTGATATTGTTCTAGTGTCAGTACTTCAATAAAATCCCCAACCGTTGTCCGCAAGATATTCAAATATTTTCGAGAATCAAGGTTTTTATCATAAATGAAAACGCTCAATTGATTGTCCATAATTAAACAGGAACTAAATATTTCCTTAAATCCCATTTCTCTTGTGACATGCGGATTTGCATCGACCCAGTAATGAAGATTCCTTCTGTTGAAAATACCTTCTATCGAAATTTTTTATTCATCACTCCATGTTATCTTCTTGAGAAAATCTTTGTCTACTTGTGTACGCACTATCAACATTTCACATAGTTCGATCCTTTGTGGAGCGTCTTGGGGCCTAAGAGCTTGAACTTTATGAAATTTGTAGGCATGCATACCATGTTCCTTCAGAATTTTATGAACCACACCTAAATCATGAACTGCACAACTAATGGAAGCTCGAGGATTTCTGAAGAAGTATGCCAAAACATTAATTGCGTTATCATCAAGACCTGTCACAGGTCTAGGAAAGTTTCTTGCTTTCAAAGTTTCTACTCAATCTAAAGAATTTTCTCAAATTCATTCGAGGTGACTCAGGATACTTTTCAGGAAAAGGTAAAGAATATGAGGTCAACCAGTATCTACACGAAATTTCTACACGTGCTTCAAAACATGGTAAAAACAGTATAGCAATCGAAAATTTTGCGCGGAAAAGATAATATTAGGAGGTATGGGCCCCCGACGGTCCATAAAGAGAGGTTATAGGATATCACTTTTAGAAATTATAAACTGATACAAACAATTTCTATTTACACTAAAATAGTAACTGCACACACGTTTCACCTTTTAGTAATATTAAAATCACATAATTTCCGATAAAGACATGAAAAAACTCCGATTATTTTTCATATAATTCTACAGAAGAAATGTCAACAATCAAATGTTATGATTATTCGAAACTTGAAGTTTATTGATATGCGACGTTGCCTATGTCTCCAGAAAGGGAGAAGAAAATACTGAAATTCAATGCGTCATACATATTGAGCATATAAATGATAAGTATTACAGCATGAAATAACGATCTGATATCTGTGTTTAAAATGCAAAGTATATTTCACCACGCTTCTTGATAGTGATTATAATTTTGAAAATTAAGCATGATGTGCCGCATTTAGGAAGTTACCAAACATATAAAATAATGTGACTTCAGATTATTTTGTTTGAAGTAATTTTAAACTGGACCAAGAAACGCATTTGGATTGGATGTCATCCAATTAATTTCTTACGTAAAAAGAAGGAACATAACCTAGCCTAACTTGGCTAACCTTGTTACCCAAGTTGAATGCAATCTAATCAATCTTACCAGGTGACGCTTCGCTCCGCTCGCGAACATTTCGATCGAATCAATTTCTAACGTAAAAAGAAGGAACACAACCTAACCTTACTTGGCTAACCTTGCTATCCAAGTTGAATGCAAGCTAATCAACCTTATAAAGCGACGCTTCGCTCCGCTCGCGAAAATTTCGCTCCAATTAATTGCGAAAATCCGGATTGGCCAAATTCACTTGAATAGTTGGCAACGTGGCATGTCCATAAAACGCCAAAATCAATGCAACCACCAATATTTGACTTTTGACAGTTCATGTGAAAAATTTAATGAAACATAATCGGATATTTTTCATGTCTTTATTGATCATTAAGTGATTTCAATATTACTTAAACGTTGAATGAGTGTACAGTTAATAGTTTAGTGCTAAAAGCCATTCTTTATATCAGTTTGCAGTTTCCAAAAGTGATATTCCATAACCTCTATTTATGGACCTTCTGGGGCCCATATCTCCTAAAACTATCTTTTCCGCGCTAAATTTTCGATTGCTATACTGTTTTTATCGTCTTCTTAAGCTCCTGTGAAAATTTCGTGAAGATACTGGGTGATCTCATATTCTCAACCTTTACCTACTTTTCATTGAACTCTCTGCATGTTCTGCTGACATTTTTGTTATATTGAGTACAAATGACGAGTAAATCCATCAAACCATATTAATTTCTGCCATAGCACTTTCATATCAACGGAACATTCAGGATGACAATGAAGGAATAGTATATCAGTTCTCTGTCAGAACGAAGTTGATAGCCTACAATCTGAATTCTGAATTACCATTAAATAATCATTTTATTGGAGACGATTTCATAACATAAATGATCATAACTCACAATCTGTACGAGATAGGTATGGGGAAAGTATACAAAATTAAATAGGAAATTGAAAAGGCTTTCCAAATGAGTAATAATATACAGGGTGTATTGAAAAAAATGTTAATTTTCAACCGTAGCTCGAATAGGCTTTTTCATTTAGATGACAAATGACTAACTTTGTTTACCTGTTAGACCCAACGGCATTGACGGCGAATTTTTTTTTTAAAGGAAATAAAATATTTCCGAGTTTCCCTATGAATAGTTGACTCGAATTTACATGGAGAAGAAAACTCACCATTGGAAAATATTCGTGTACATTATTTTATCTACGAATGAGAGGTTTTTGGCGGTATAAAATAGGTAATAAGTACTTAACCTACAAAGAAAGTTACGAACGCCAATGTATTCAGGTGCATTTGTCATGAAGTTAACTGTTGACATAATGTGAAAATACCGCTAATTTTGAACTAAGCCAATCTCACATTGTTATTTCAAAACCAACCAATGGCTATTCACTTTCCCAGTAGCCAATCAGACTTTGGGTCTCAAAACGAGCGCATGCGCCTTAAAAAATCATCTAAATGAAAAGGCCTATTGATCGTTATAATGTTCAAATGATGATTGATACCTAAAGCATTATAACAATCACTGAAGACAATAATCACGGTCAGTGCTTTCTAATACATCATGTCAAGGACCATGTGTGGTTTTAACTATGATTCTGTTTTGTGTGGGATAAAAAATCAGAATATTGGACTCCTGTGGCCTTGTAAAAAAAAAAACAAAAACAGCGTGTCTCTTCCACATCCGCTCCTGCTGATACCAGCCATGCCTGTGAGTAAACTGTCAATTATCCGAACAAACACTACGAATGATTATCAGTCCCGATAGCGTAAAAGAAAACTTCGGTCGCGAAAGCCATGATTTGGCAGGTGCGAACCTCTCAAAACTCGGTAATGAAGGGTAGTTAAAGTAGATGATCCGGCCATAATGAACAAGCACCTCTAAGCAGACTCACCAAAAGCCAACGTGATTATATTCCGCTTAGTACGGTCAGTGTGGAGGATGGATGGTCTCCCAGCGCCCTATAATTACGGCACGGCCAGTGATGAATATCTAGCTTGCCGTGCCAACTACGACAGGTTAGCGCTTCCATTGTTCTCTCGATGAAATGTTTACCTTGACCACGATTTCTATACGGGGTTTTTTATTCGGCATTCATGGGAGCGCGTTCACTCCGTGTGCCGCTCAATAACAATGATATGGCTCTTTCAGAAGTCTCGGGATATTCTGACAAAAGTCCTCTTATCAGAGGAAGATTTGTTTGGTTGTCATCAAGAAAGTTTTGGGAACGAAGTCATGATAGTATTCAATTTGCTGCATATGTTATAGAAAAGTGTTATGTTGGTGGCCATATCGATAAAAAAAAATGCATGGGTTATGGACATTTTCGATAAGGAAATATTTTATTGGAACGAAGTTCCTTTACGCGGCTTGGTGTAGGTGTTGAAAATGTAACTCAAGAAAAAAGCGTTACCCCCCCCCATTCGACTTTCTCTCTCTCTTTCTATCATATACGAGTATGTGTGACTACTACACTTTGGTCCTAACATAATTAAATGTCAACGCATTCAATTCCTATATAGGGAAATAGGAAATGTTAAATTGATGGAATAAGGGATTTTGAACTCACTACATACAGTGATTTAATATTTGAATTCAAATAGGGTGAAGTGGGGTAAGTGTAATCAGAAAAACGATAGTTACACTTTAAATTTTAATATCAAGATACCCAAAAGAGATATGTTGTTTCTGATTTTCTACAGTAGTACTACCTATCTAATTCTTAAATAACTGGAGTAATTTATTTTTTTCTACTAGGCATAGTGAATTTTTCATAAACAAAAATAATAAGTTATGTTCGCTGATTACATTTACCCCAGCATTCGGGGCAAATGTAATCATGGTTTGTAATTCCCATATGCATCGTATGCTAGAGTATTTGGCGCAAGTGTAACAAAGTAAAAATTATAGAGTTTCACCAAAAAAAATAATATCCTAATAGCTCAATCCATAAGGATGTTATAAGCTTTTTTGTGGAATGTATACAATTCGCATGTTTGTCTTAGAAACGTTTATTGAAATATGTGAACATAAAAAACTGTACAATGTAGTTTTTTACTTTTATTTTACATTATATGTAGCGAAGGATACTGGAAAAATTAAATATCCTCTTCGTCCTAAATTTTGTTCGGGTAAAACTAACTCGATGACTGATGCAGACACTGAGTGATGGTCAATTTGGTCGGATTTTTTCAGAAACATAATCAAAGGTTGTGATTCGTCATCAAAGGCTGTTATGTGACCAACAAAAAAAAAAATTTTTTTCCTTTAAATGAGACCAGAACCTTTTTTCTTGTTTCAAATTTTTCTTTTCTGCTAGATCTTTTGCTTTCTTTGATTAAATTTTTTCTTTTTTTTTTCTTCTGTATCTTGCTCTGCTTTTTTTCATTTTCCTTCTTTATTTTGCTCTGCTTTTTTTCTTTTTTCTATATTTTCCTGTGCTGTGATAATTTCAGCTCCAGAAGCTACTCTTTTTCTTTTCTCATGAGGTCGGGGGGATTGTCATCATAATTTTCTTGTGAGGCAGATTGGGCAGTTTTTAAATGTTCTTTATATCTTCTTAGTGCTTCTGGGTCATATTTATTGCTGTCAATGACGGATCTATCAAATGGACATGAACTTCCCTTACGAAATCCTGATCATCCTGATCGGTTTTCTTCCAAATGGTGCAGCAAGTATGGAAAAATCCTTTTTAGGTATTTTCATGCCAACGTGTTTTCGTTGGTAGTCTGCTAACCTTGATTTCAGACTCTTAAAAACTGCAAGGTCCATCGGCTGAAGCAAATGACTGGAATGTGGGGGTAATTTGAGGATAATCATTCTAGGCTGGAGCAAATGTAATCACTGATTTTATTTACCCCAGTCTCTGTGATTACACATACCCCATATATATTTTTTGATGGGGTAAACGTAATAACTACTATGTTTCTTTTTGTTGGCATCCAAATCGAAATCTGACAGCAGAATCCGATTCGTTGTTGGAAATAATCTAAGGAAGCAAAATACCACAATCTTATTTAATTATTTGTATTAGCAATATGAAATTTAAAATTACAATCGATACTCGCACAACAAGTGAAAATACAGGGTAATATATAAATAACTGATATTTTCAACTAGGGCCTTGAAAAGGATTAAAAACGTAATATAAAGGCAAAAAATGAGTTACACATTCAAATTTTAAATAAAAAACGATAATACGAAAATTAGGGAGTGCCCGATTACACTTGCCCCTTGATGACGCCTACCCCACTTCACCCAATACCTTTTTCAGCGTGTTAGAAAGCCTCAGTTTTTCAAGTGAAGCAATGAATAATTTAATTGTGTCATTCTGTAATTGGTAGAGCTTCAATGTACTCTGCGAAATCCGTGAAATTTTCTTGTTAAAAGTGCCGTATAAACCCCAAAGTGTTGGGAAAATTAATTATAAACTCCTTCGTTAACTTAAAAACATTAAAACAGTGTGCTGAAAATAATCTAAATGCCTAAAAAGAGTAAACATAGTGTTTCCAACACGATATATGGCCTTTGCAAAACTGCAGGCCATTGTGACCCTCAATAATCTCCGAATACGGGCATTTCGACCGTATTGGTTCGCCAGAGTGAAAAAGTGAGGTTGGGATTTCAAAACCCACAAAAGTGAAAACAATTTCGCTTATAAACATTGGAAAGACAGGAACAACCACAGCTGAATTGCTGAAAAACTTCAATAAATGACCCCCCAATGGAAGAATTCAGCGATGGAGGTGCAGATTGGAACAAAAGCGTAGATCAATTGGAAACTAAAAGCTGCAATGGATCACCCAGTGACAAAAACCACGAAAAAGACATTATTTTACCAAACCAAACCCCCGAAGCTGATAAAAACAGTATGTTGGCAAAACTCACATCGAAAAAACAGTGAAATCGCCAGCTGTTCGGTACTGAAAGCCGGGGAATTCCAAACCTACTGGGGATACCACAATTTGAAAAAACGCGCCACTCACTCTATCTGATGGTGGTGTGACTTTGACTTTATAAAATTATAATTATATAGTAAATTGCAAAAATTAATGCTTAAAAGGAGAAAAACGAGCGGTTGGACAATTTTTTTAAAGATGTTCACGTTTTCACGTTACACATCAGACTTTGAAAGAAAAATGGCAACATAGTACTTGATAATAATACTCACATACAAGGAATGTGAAAATCCAAACATCTCAATATTACTTAACTTAACATCTTAATATCACTAAATCTAGAGTTAATAATGATAACATAGTATATGATATAATACAGTTACAGTTATTCTAATCCCAATTGGAACGACAATAAAAATAAGAGCACTACGAGGAGTGTTCATATGCACTGCCCGGCAAATGGGAAAATTATATACTACCCGTGTTTTTACTTCCAGAGCGTTCCTGGTACAATCATAAAAAAGTTCTGGCGTGTGGCCCCAGTTGCCCAAATTATTAGTAAAGGCGCTATCAAATATATTTGAGGAATAAAAGCTAGGCTAACTGGTTTGGACACTTGTTATCTGAAGCCGCATGATTGCCCCAGTTCACAATATTCCTTAATCAGTGCCGTGTGTTGGTGAGTATAGGAATTATTCATTGAAAATAATTTTATCAATATGGCTTTCTGGAGACCTTTCGAAACAAATGATAAAATTCAATTGAGATAACATGTGTCTACTTGTACAGGGGTGATCAATTGCCATGATTGTAAGAATAAGTAACTGAAAAAATACCACTGAAAAATGATATACCGACGCCTATGTCAAGGCCGCAATTGAAAAGATAATTCCTTATCGAAACTTTTTATGTCGGTTCAATTGGGATTAGAAATACTATACATACAAGGAATATAAGAATATAGATATTCATAACTATATTATGTAAGTATATAACTGCCGTAGTGGTTGAGAAAAGTGGAAATGTAATGTATGAATGAGTGGATCAACGAATGTATAATGAATAATAATCTGACTTTATAAGACAATGGATGTCGATTATTGGGTTGTTTTTTATATAGCTTTTCAATTCTCTTTTGACTGGGAGCTGTTTTTGTGGAAGGCAGTTGAAAAATGTCAGTCATATTAAAGGTAAGTTCTCCGCATGATATGTTCTTCTGGTTTAATGATGAAATAATTCTTTGCATTTTTATATCTGGTGTTGTGGTTGTGTTCTATCGGTAACAGTTCACCTTTTCGTGAGTATTGGTATATGGTAACCTTCAGGAAATAAAGTGGCCGAATATGAGATGTTTTTGAAATTTTGAAGAGTTCCTCTGTTGGATACTTTTTGGGTTTTTGGTATATGATTTTCAATATATATTTTTGGATAGTTTCAAACCCCGATATGTTGGTTTTCAGGGCTGCCCCCACCTGTTATAATATCGTAGGTTGAATGACTTTCTATTAAAAGAGAAGTATATTATACGCAGCTGTTCGGTGTTAAGATGGATATAAGAATTTCCATTTTGTATCGTACCGTTCTCAGGTTGTTTATAAAGAAGATAATATGAACATCCCATTTCAGGTTGCTATCAATATATACACCAAGATATTTGATGTTTGTAGCAGAGGTTAAGTGATTGGTTGTTCATTTTCCTTCGGTATAGTCAATGCATTGAAGTTAGGTAAGTATTTTGTATAGGAAGTAAAGGGAATATAGTGAGTCTTGTCTACATTTATCGTGAGTAGCCGGCTATTGAACCATTCCATGATTTCTGAGAAGTTATTTTCTTCAATTGATTTTGAATTTTGACAGGTATCAGCGCTATATATTACCGCTGTATCATCTGCGAAACTCACTATGTCGCATTCAAACCCCGTTTTGAATATATCATGTAGATAGAGACTAAATAGCATTGGTCCTAATACGGTTCCTTGGGGAACGCCATATTTCATTGTTTTGAATTCACTGATGATGTCACCAACTTTGACACATTGTTGTCTGTTTTCAAGATAGCTTTTGAATAGTAAAGATGATGTTCCTCTTATACCGTATCCTTCCGGAACTTCGAGTAGTTGACTGTGGCTAACCGTATCCAACGCTTTTGCCAGATCTACGAAAATACAAAGGGTAAGTGTTTTTTATCAATATTTCTCTATAACTATCAATATTTCTATTTAACTATCTCATTGAGCACCGTTGATAGTGCATCTTGCGTAGATTTTCCCTGTCGAAATCCATTATGTGAAAGAATATTGTATTTTTTTGCCAAGGTTTGATATTAACAAAATTGGACCATAGTTCAAATTCAATTTCTCTCCATCTCCATTTTTTGAAGGCCGTTGGGCAGTACCTTCTCTATACGACCTATTGATTAGATATGTTATTGGGGCTGTTATTCCATTACTAATGATTTTTGGATGTTCCGCCCTCAGATCTTCTAATCCTGGCGACTTTTTCTTCTTTAGTGAAATAATTATATTGTATATTTCAGCTTCTTTTACATTTTGCAGAAAAAACAAATGGAGCAGGTTATTGTTCGTTTTCGAGAAAGATTTTGTGCCTTTTTTTAGCTCATTCACTAACATTTCTCCTACTGATATAAAAAAGTCATTGAATGATTCTGCGATTTCTTTGTTATCGTTTGATATGCGCCCATTTTTGTTATAGTTTTGTGTTGTGTTTTTTATTTGTTCCTTGGTTTATTGATTTCCATAGTTTCTTTTTTAATTTTTTTGGAATTTTTAATTTTCCAAAGTTTTTATAATGATTATATGTTTTTTTTATTTTCTGAGTTAGGATAATTTTTCCTATTTATATAAAGTTTCTCTTTTTTTTCTGTGGCATTTAAAAGGCCATGTGTTTTCCAAGAGTGACTAAAACAAAAAAAAAACAATGCAGGTTCTAAACTTTTGTGAAATGCCCTGTATATAAAACTCCGAAACGACCGTAGGTGCCCTGTAAAAGCAGTCAGGTATACTTAAGTTGGTATAATCTGCAATTAGAGTGTTAGTTTTCGGTATAATTTATCTGTTGGTTATAACTGCCATGGTATCGGTTGTTGTTTGTAGAGCCGATGTTTGATTATATGGTGTCTATATCCTCACCGACAAGTGTAAATCAGAACACATATACGAAAAAATTCGACGCCTAATCGGGATTTATTTTTGCACCTGCCCTATCTCTCGAACTATTATTAGTGTACATTTTAAAATGCGTAAATGATCTTGTTTTAATGGAAATAACATGATAATAATGGGTTGAAAGTTTAGGCAGGCCGATTGCTTCTCTAGAACGTGAGAGGTTTGAAAGTGTTTGAAAAAAAAATGACAAGAGGAGGTGTGAGCTGATTCAAGGATCGAAATGATCGTGATAAAAAAAGTTTTGCAAAAATATTGGGAGGTTTAATCTCACCCAATTTTAGCGTCTTTTGTGGGTATGGGATCAAGTTGTTATCAACCAATAAATTGTGGATAATTACATTGCCTACTTTTTTTACAAGCTTTTATTTAGTTCCAACTGTCCCGTCTGTGTGTGTGTGTCTGTCTGTAATTGAATCTTGCAAGTTAAATTTGATCCACTTCTAATCGCACGATTGATATGAAATTTGGCAGGTGTCATAATTTCGGTGACAATGCATTATGAAAAAATTGGTATCTAGGGGTTTTCGGGGTCGGAGATAATGATTTTTTTGTCAAAATTAAAAAATTCAACATGGCGGCTCCAAAATGGCGGACGAGTTTTGTGATTATAGTCCGATTATATTCAAAATTGGTATGTGGGGGTTTTTGGGGTCGAAGATTTTTATACAAGCATTTTTTTCAGTTTCACTAGTTCCGGTGTCTGTCTGTCTGTAATCAAATCTTGCAAGTTAAATTTGACCCACTTCTAATCGTCCGATTGATTTGAAATTTGGCAGGTGTACATAATTCCGGTGACAATTCATTATGAAATTTGTAAGGAAAAAAAAACAAAATGTTGGCTCCAATATGGCAGAAAAATTATTATGATTCTTTTGTCAAAATTCAAAAATAAATGAGATAGAAATTACTAAACTAGTTATTTAACATCATAAATACTAATAAATATATGAAGGATTTTTTTTAAACAAGCTTTTATCAGTTATTGATGAAAATAGAACTAAAAAGCTTAAAATAAAAATTATAAAAAAACATTTTTAAAGACAAGCTTTCATACAAATGCACTAAAAAGGAAAAAATAATTTCTTTCATTGTTTGATCTAGGTTATTCTTTGAGTAACAGATTCAAAGGCTTGCCGCGGACACAAAATAGGTAATCTTGCGCGGCAAGATTTTGAATCTGTTTCTCACAGAATACATTTTTTTTTCTTTCTAGTGCATTTGTATAAAAGCTTGTTTGAAAATGTTTATTTTTTTAAATTCAATCCACTTTATAAGACTCGAGAGACAGGGTTTCAAACTTTCAGGATAGATAATACTCGTAAGAATTAGAAAAAAACATTCCTATGTATATAGATGCGAAAACGCTTAGTTGACTTGTAAGGGAATACAATCTACCCCCAACCTTCTTTTACAGCAGCAGCAGTTCTTGATCTCAATCAATGAACATTTCCTCCACTGCCACTTCAGACATCTAAACGAATCCTGTTCCATTATAATTTCACTGAGACCAACGAATCTTATCAAAACACGAATCTTATCATGGTACAGTTGAAGCCTGGGCAGAGTCAAATACTGAATACATGAAAAAGTTTTTGGGTTTGCTAATTTGGATGAGACTCAAAACTTCCGAGCATTTTCCGAGCTATTATTGCCTTTCTAGCATTTTTACGACGATATACAAAATCGAAATGACTATAGAATTTTCAAAATAAGAAAATTATTTGAAGAGTATAATTGGGATCTGCGAAACATTACTTCAAAGAACATACAACTGAAAAAACGTGTGGGAGTTATTTCAAACATGAATTATCATTAGAAATACATGGTAAAAACAGAAAATTCAGGAGGAGATGCACCCATTGCTATAAGACAGAATAGAAAAATCAGAAAGAAGCTTGTACTTCTGCAAATAAATATACAGTTTGTTCCAAATATCCGTGCGAACATTTGTATATGAAATATTTATTCAACATTCACGTGAATATGTATTTTATTTTCCCTATATAGGCTGTTTGCTAATAATATGCTTATTGATTTGTTGAAAATATAAACAGGATGTTCATAAAATCAGATGTGGAATCATCTGCGAGTGAAAGATAAACTTTAGTCACTATTTAGACGATGGAAGATAGTGATTAAAGTTTATATTTCAGTCGCAGATGATTCCACATCTGATTTTATGAACATCCTGTTTATTGGAACGAAGTTCCTTATCGCGCGTTGCGAAAGGGTGCTAGACGGAATAAATTAAGACCTAAAGTTGTAACGACACTTTTTGCTGTAGTTGTAAGCCGTGCGGCGTGCGCGTGTTTCTCTGCCTGTCTCTCTCTCTCTCTCTCTCATAGAAAGCAAGCCAGTTATTTTCGTTTCATCTTTCTATTTCGCGTTGAACAGTGTGGTGTCGCGACGATTATTTTTGTTGAGTGTATACAGGTTTTTTGTACATGATAAATAATAAAAAATAATAACAATAATGAATCCTGACAGTGTTTCTGCACAAGTTCCGGATATTGCTGATGTAGTTAGGTAAGTAGAGATTTTATACAGACAATAATAAATGCTTATGTATTTTTAGCAAGTACGAATTATAACCTCTCTTTACTATTGTGCTAACCAAGTCATACGCGTTATAATCTCTCCATTATTGTGTGTTTAGCAAGTGTACGCGTCATAACTTTAATAAATTTAAAAGCAAATTATATTTTAATATTACAATATCAATGCGTATGTACTAAAATTGAGCCTACTGATTAGGTTTATATTACATTATATTTGTTAGTAATAAAAAAAATATTATTACAACTTAAAAAAAAAAAAAATATTACAATTCCTTCACTAATTAATCGAAAGGAACATCGTTCCATCCGGGTGTCCCTTGACACCTCTCAACTTTTATTTTCAACAAATCAATCTATCATACCCCATGACAGGTTTTAATGTCAGAAAACACGAATTTCAAAGTATCTCTCCAAAAGAAATGATTCTAACTTTTTCCATCTTTGCAAAGTGAGATTGCTTCTTGAAAATGTGTTTCCCATTTCTTCCGGTCTTCCTGATGATCGTGGAAGCGTGAAATAGATTTTCGTCGACAAAAATGTATTGAAGACCTAGTGAATGCGATGTCTCTCCTGCGTCAATGTTACGAATGATTTCTGGTGTGTACTCTCTTTTGGAAAACATTCTTCTTTGCCTCATTCATCTTCATGAGTTCTTAATTGAGACTGGAATAGAAAATCAAATAACTATCTGAATGGAAATGCAAATTTTCAATTTCAGATTTTTTCTTTAGAGTTAGGGCCTTTTCAGAATATTTATCAGATGTGGTTCAATGTCCAGCGTGGCTTTAGCCAGGGAAGTAGTTGTTTTCTGTTAGACATTCACAAAAAACAACTTCATTTCAATCGTGGATTTTTCAATTCACAGAAAAATCTTTCTATCAATATTCAATTGAGAATGTTTCCCTTTTCAATATGCTTATATTCAGGGAGTTATTCTTGGGTCCATTTTGAGAAAAAAACTTCATATGAACCTGAAGGTCTTAACTTTTGAACTACATGTTACTGAAGTTTTAAGAGAACAATATTTTTTTATGATAACTAAATAACGTAGTAGGCATCTTCTATGCATCAAAAGGCATTTTCTGCTGTACAACATAATTTTTTGTTCTTGCCAGTAGCAATCGTGTGGGATTTGCACTGAATCATTTTAAAGAGAAAAGTGATACGCCACTGCTTTTTCTCAAAGTAAAAATCATTTTTGGAATCCACATACCTGGTCTCACGATTTTTTTTCGTTTGACGTATGGTTTTCGCATAAAAAAATAAAATTCATTCGTTTGCATCTCGCTAGACCACCACGAGAAAAAATTCACCCCTTAAAAACCAACATTTTTTTTTATTCTTCAAAATAGAAATACGATTTTTTCATTCGAAAGATCATGTTCTAGCAAAGCAAAATGTAACAAAACGTGGTCGTCCGGCGTACCACGTGTAGTGTTGGGTGGCAGTTGAGAATGGCAAAAGCCGTGATTTAATTATAGTCTTGCCAGGTTTTCGTATGTAATATGGTTGTTTTATTTTTGGGAAATAACACAGGCTATTTTTTTAAGTGTATCGATCATTTTAAATATGTTTGGTATAAGTGTAGTAGGTCTGTAAGTTTGTTTGGTTTCCACATTGATAATGTGACTTTCCAAATTATTTAGAAAGCGCTCCTGTGCTATTTCCTTCGATGTTATAAAATATGTCCGATAAAGCTATTGGCATATATCACCATGCCCCCACCAATTTTGCAACCACATGCCACTACTGCTGTCTAAAATAAGAAAGAAAAATACACGAACTCTCCCGGTGTTCCCAAATATAATTTCCATTTTGAATATATCACGGGCTCTCTTCAACCGAATTAGTCATGGAAAGACAAGTTGGCCTTGTATAATTTCGGTTATTTATGACCCGTCTGACATAAGCCGGGATCGTAAAGCGGATTCTTGGTACTCTTTGGTGGTGCGTATAACTACCCGCCTCTTCATCCGGTTTCATTTTACCATTCACTATATTTACAAACTATACATGAATGTTTGGAAAATATATGAAGTCATAAGACGATTTGAATGAATGAAGGCTTGGTTTATGCGAATACCAGGCGGTTCTCACCTTATAAATTCTCGTTGAAAAAGTGTTTTATACTCTAGCCTTTTGGCTCAACATTTTTTATTCGCCTCGGAAAATTATGATCGAGGTGTCATTCGATTCGTCATTGCATCTAGAAACTTTTTGAAGAATTTGGAGTGGCGCTTGCAAAAATTACAAAAGTTATAAACAATTTATTAAAAAAAGGGGTTTGGTTTTTTGCGAATATCTCAAAAAGTATTCGAAATTTTTGAAATTTGAAAATAGATCCAAAAAGAAGAAGAAATTTCCTGGAAAAAAGTCTTATTTCTCGGAACTCTAGGACCAATATTTATAATTTTTCTAGAGGGTTGAAAATACGGCCGAAAACAGGAACTCTCGCTTGCGTAAGCTCCGCCCACTTCAGACCTTTAATAAAAAAATATTATTTAAACTTATTAAATATGAAAATTAGGAACTTAAAAAATTCAGGCACCTACAGAATAGATCAATGAACAATAATCCGCCGATCAAAAATTTTTATCGCGATTTTTCAATTAGTTATCCATTAAATTAATTAACAATTTTTTGTAGCACGAACATCAACATTGAAAGTGCGATAATTGTTAAACTATAAATCTGGGATTTTGTTCCTTCCATGGAGCTATTTCACAAAGGCTATAGAATAGATTCCTGTTGGGAAAATAAAAAAATTGTTAATTTTCACTTTGTTATTAACAATTTACTTAAGTTAAAAATTATCAACCTTGATTAAACATATAAAAAAATATTATTTTCATAATATTGCTATTGGTCCGTTTTCTTATGATCATAAGCTACTCAAAAATGATTTTTAATAATTTATATCCCATATTGTTTCAAAAATTGTTATAAACAAATGCGTTGTTCATAAGATAATCAGAAAATTTTTTTTTGTTAACATAATCTTTGATGGAAATTATTAATAAAAAAAAATAGTTTCTTGAAAAAATTTTTTTATTGCTTAAAAACAATTTTTTCACCACTTGTTATGAAAATCAAGGAACCATTTTTTTTAAATCATTATTCATCTTGCTCTTCGATGTCTAAAATTTTTTTTTATTCCCATTAAAATTTTAATTGTTTATATATGCAATAAACAATTTGTTATAAACAATTGAATTTTTTATTTATATTTTTTTTGCTCCAAAAAATACAACAAAAACAGCCCAATATCAGTTTTTGGAAAAAAAAATTTTTTTCGATTTTTTATTTAATTTTAAGTATTCTCGTATATTCAAACTTACCTTTCGCGTCTGCTTTTCTTTATTTATTACTAATATTACTTATGAACTATTGCAGATACAACAAATGCATCTGGACTTTTTTTCTTCTAAATTAGCTACTCAACAGATTTATAACCAAACTATAGCTCTAACTTAATTATTTATATAATTTTTTTGCAATTATTTATAAAAATTAAATGAAAACATTTTTTTTTTGCTTTTAATATCGAAATATCTCATAAACTATAACAGATACGACAAAAGTTACTTATATCTCCTTTATTCTACATTAGTTCATGAACAAATTGAGCTCCTAGCTGGGGCTGTAACCTTAAAATGTATAAAGCAATTAGCAGCTATTAATAAGAATGTATTGGGCAAAATTTTTCGGGATTTTTTGTTCACATTAAAATATAAATTTCTTCATAAATGTTAATTTCTTTTCGGAAAATTCTCTCTCTTTATGCTCTGTTTATAAAAAAATTGGTCGAAAGTTTAAACCAAGAACAAGAAGGAGAAACAAGAACTACATCACAAGCAGGAAATGAAGAAATTACCGAAGAAACTGAGAATGACGAACCACCATCTCAGAAACGTGCAAAAACAAATCCAACAATGACGAAAAAATAAAAAAATTGTATATTTATCGGTGTAAAAATGTTATAATTCAATAAAATAAATAAATTTAAAATTATATCTTGATTATTTTTAGCTCTTAGAAAAATAAGACTGATGAATCGAAAAAAAAAATTTTTATTCTGACACATTTATTCATAATTTCTAAGATTATAAAGTTACAGCCTCAGCTAGGAGCTCAATTTGTTCGTTAACTAATGCAGAATGAAAAACATAAGTGACTTTTGTCGTATCTGTTACAGTAAATGAGATATTTTGATTTCAAAAGCAAAACAAAATTGTTTTCCTTTAATTTTTATAAATAATTGCAAAAAAAATTATATAAATAATTAAGTTAGAGATTTAGTTTGGTTATAAATTTGTTGAGTAGCTAATTTAGAAAAATAAACAGTCCGGATGAATTTGTTGTATCTGCAATAGTTTATTATAAGTAATATTAATAACAAATAAAGAAAGGCAGGCGCGAAAGGTAAGTTTGAATATACGAGAATACTTAAAATTAAATAAAAAATTGAAAAATCAATTTTTTTTCAAAAACTGATACTTGGATGTTTTTTGTTTTTTTTAGAGCAAAAAAAAATATAAATAAAGAATTCAATTGTTTATAACAAATTGTTTATTGCATAAACAATTAAAATTTGAATGAAAATGAAAATGTTTTTTCAGACATCGGAGAGCAAGATGAATAATGATTGAAAAAAATGGTTCCTAAATTTTCATAACAAGTGGTAAAAAAAAAGTTAATGAACAAATGCGTTTTTAAGCAATAAAAAAATTTTTTTTGGGACGATTTTTTTAAAAAAATCATAATTTTCATGAGAGATTTTGTTAACAAAAATGTTTTTTTGATTATCTTATAAACAACGCATTTGTTTATAACAATTTTTTTTAAAATATGGGATAAAAATTATCAAAAATTATTTTCAAGTAGCTTATGATCATAAGAAAACGGACCAATAGCAATATTATGAAAAAAATATTTTTTTCAATGTTTAATCGAGGTTGATAATTTTTAACTTAACTAAATTGTTAATAACAAAGTGAAAATTTACAATATTTCAATTTTTCCAACAAGAATCTATTCTATAGCCTTTGTTAAATAGCTCAATGAAAGAAAAAACATCCCAGATTTACAGTTTAACAATTATCGCACTTTCAATGTTGATGTTCGTGCTACAAAAAATTGTTGATTAATTAATGGATAACTAATCGAAAAATCGCGATAAAAATTTTTGATCGGCGGATTATTGTTCATTGATCTATTCTGTAGGTGCCTGAATTTTTTAAGTTCCTAATTTTCGTATTTAATAAGTTTAAATGATATTTTTTTATTAAAGGTCCGAAGTGGGCGGAGCTTACGCAAGCGAGAGTTCATGTTTTCGGCCGTATTTTCAACCCTGTAGAAAAATTATAAATATTGGTCCTAGAGTTCCGAGAAATGGGACTTTTTTCCAGGAAATTTCTTCTTATTTTTCAAATTAATTTTGATTACTTTTTGAGATATTCGCAAAAAACCAAACCCCTTTTTTTTAATAAATTGTTTATAACTTTTGTAATTTTTGCAAGCGCAACTCCAAATTATTCAAAAAGTATGTAGATGCAATGACAAATCGAATGACACCTCGATCATAATTCTCCGAGGCGAATAAAAAATGTTGAGCTAAAAGGCATACCGCTTATATGGAGGGCTCTGTCATCAAATATTGTAAAATACTCTCGAAAGTAGAAATAAATACAGTGGGTCCCAGATAAAACCCCCTTTATATCCAAAATCGTGGAAAACACTGAAAATCGCACAGACCCGTCGATTTTTATTTCGAGGGGGAACTCTTCCACCAAATACGTCATCATTGTGCTATCAATCCCCTCACCCCCAGCACCCCCTACTTCAGGATCTTCAATAGGAGTATCATACTTGTGATACATCATTTTGAAGGGAGTTAAATCGCCAATACATCGGTGTAATACAATTGAGAATCGATCAAGTATCGTGGAAGTTTCAATGAGAAATAAGTGTGAATCAAGATAAAAAATTTCCCTACCTGAAACGTTCGAAATGTGCATCATTCCGTAACAAACAGACGTATAAGCGATCATCGAAATGTCTTCGCACATTTCTCAACATTTCTGGAGTCACTTCACGACACCATGATACAAACTTTGGTTTTCAAATGTCACCATAAAAAAGTCTAATGGTGATAAATCATGAGATCTCACTGGTTATTCAATTTGTCCTCGCCTTCCAATCCATCTCCTTGTGAAGTTGTCATTTACAAATTGACATACAGGTGAAACTAAAAGCGGAGGAGCTCCATCTTGTTGAAAGGTGAGCTGACCTTTGAGTAGATTATTACCGACTTCAAGTAGATGAGTGATTGCAGGGTTTACAGTTGTATCAAGAATTTCAAGATACTTTAGTCTATCGGGGTTACCATCAATACAATATGGACCTACAATATGGTCTCTCAAAATCCCAGCCCATACATTTAATTTCTGAAGTGTTTGTGAATGAGTTTTCCTTATTTACATCACTCCATCTGCATCTGCAACTTTGCCTGTTCACATGTCCATTTGAATAAAATGAAGATGCGTCAGAAAATCACACATTGTGTAGGTAATTATCATCACCAATCAATAACTGACTCATGATTTCATATAATTTTGTACGTCTGTCTGGATCATATTCATTTTGCTTCTTTCAGAATTCGATGTATGATGCTTTTGGAAACTATAGGAATTGTAAAATTTAAATTGAATTGTACATCACTGAAGTCCTATAATTGCAACTGCAACCCCTTCATTTCTCATAGACTTTGCTCGATCATGTTTTTTATTTTGCACTTATACTGACTCCATGAACTTCTATGCATCACTTGTAACTCGTACTGATCAATCTCAAGCAGCATCATAGTGACGGAAACTGATACTGCAATTTCAACTCAGTTATATCCACTGAATCTACCACCATACAATAAGAGTAACTGAAATTATATATTTGCATGGTTGTAGTCACGCAATTCCCATCTATGGTAGCCCCTCCACAGTTCTATAACTTGTTGGTGTCAATTGAGGTGTCTGAAACATTATGGCCACTAAGCAGAATCCCCTTTGAGGATTTCAAACTTGAAAGTGGAGAATAACCGTTGCGGTAACCATCCTGTACCACTTAAATATCACTTAGAAGTCACAATCACTTTCAATAGAGTATGATAAATTCGGTGACGTTTTAGTAATTTCCGTCAAACCTTCAATGTGGCGGGAACTTTATTGTGCTGATGGTTGCCACGTTCTGGCTATCTCCATAAGTGACTGCCACAGTTCGCATTTAAAAAAGTTACCACAAAATTATCTTTGAAATTCACCATCAAGTAACCGTGGATTGGTCCGCGCGATGACGACAGCTCACCTAACATTTCTCAAAATATTTTACTGTGGCTTACAAAAAGTTTGTTTCAGTTGTTACGTGAATGATATTTATTCAAAATTAAATGGGTTATGCGTTTTCAATAGACAATTTTTTTGGATTTCTAATAAAAAGGTTAATTTAAATAGATCGGATCTCTGACTTCTGCGCCTGCTTCGTATTCATACTTCAATTGTTTATACAGTTTGCATAAATGTCATCATTTTCATTTCTCATTAATAATAATAATAATAATTTCCTAATTTTTTAAATTGAAAAGTACAGTTGTTGCAGTAATCTTACAATGTACAATAATTGGAGAAAAGTCACCAAAACCATATATATATATATATATATATATATATATATATATATATATATATATATATATATATATATATATATATATATATATATATACAGTGTCCGGCATAAAGTTCGCAGCATATGGAAAACTTTTTTATTATAGATTTCTCAAAAAAAAATCATTTGTGATAAAAACCTCTGCTTCATCCTAAACCTGAATTGCAAACACCAAAATTGAATTTTATACGACCCTATACGAGGGAAATAGAAAAGTATGCTTTGTTTTCAAAATAATATGATTCCATCACTTTATTTCTCGCGGTAGAATTCAAATTCATGGGGAAATATTGTTCTAAATCGAATGTTGATCCAGAAATTCGAATCATAGCCACCTATGACCAATTTCATTTTTCAACTTTTTTTTCCCATTTTTTCCTCATCGCCCTGTACAACATGAGGAATATTATGCTAGACGAATGGTATATTATTAGATATGATGATATCACTCTCTGAATGTTTTCTCATTCCTCCCTCCCATCGGAAAATCACATTAATTGAATTATGTGACGGAATTTCACAAAATCTTTCTGCAAATAGTAAATAAAACTTAATTGTCTCCAAGGTATGATGCCAGAATGCCAATTAATTTATTTTCACAATACAAATAACATTTCTTGAAACAAATATGTCCTATGCTTCATTCTACGTGGAGTCCTCCATTCGCAATACACTGCATAGTACGGCGGTGCATTGCATCATGAACATTTATTAGTATCTGGGGAGCTATTTCCCGAATACAATCCCTGATAGTATTCTCCAAATGACGTATATTTTGAAATGGTCTCCTTGAATATACCTCCTGTTTGAGATATCCCCATGAGAAAAAATCCAAAGGAGTGAGGTCCGGTGACCGAGCGGGCCAAGCGTTATTGGAATATCTACCAATCCATCGATTTGGAAATGTTCCGTTTAACCACCTTCTCACTTCTAGCGTAGAATGAACGGATGCACCGTCTTGTTGAAAATACATTCCAGCTCTCATGTCCAGAGGAATATCATCTAAATAATCGGAGAGAAACGTCTGCAGAGAGTATCTGGCAGAATTCAGTGGTTGTCTGAAAAATACTGGTCCAACAATAATGTCATTAAGAATTCCGCACCAGACATTAACTTTGAAGTGATATTGGTCTCTACATTGTATCCTGAAATAGGGATTATTATCTGCCCACCACCTGCAATTCTGGGAGCTGACTACCCCATTTGATGTAAAGGTGGACTCGTCACTATAAAGAATTTTTTTCGAAAACTGTCTATTATCTTCCATCATAGACTGAAACCAGAAACAGAAATCCAAGCGATTATTCGGATCTCTCGGTTTCAAAGTGTGTATGAATTTTGGTTTATACGGTTTGAATACATTATTACCTAGAATTCTTCTCATTGATCGATCGGACATACCAAGATTTTCTCCTCTTTGCGATAATGACATTCTTGGATTTTCAATCGTAGACAGCTTAATATTCATAACAGGTTCTTCATTTTCAGTTATCGGTCGTTTATGTGTCACTTTGTTTTTTTTTGAAACCGATCCAGATTCCTTGAATGTTTTCAAAATTCTTGTAATTGTCGAATTATGAACGTTTTTACCTGGATGTCTTTCATTAAAAATATTGGCAGTGTCTCTACAAGTATGGTAATTGTCGCCATGTATCATAACAATCCCTCCTGTATACTTAGTCGAGCAGCCATGATTGAATTGAAAAACCACTTAAATCACTCTACAGATTTGTGAGTTATTCTTGATGCGTCAAAAATGGTTTGTTTACAATAAGAAATGATTTTGTTTTCAAACCAACTGTGATCGGCAAATGTTCTGTATCTCAATCATTTACAGTAAAATTCAAAGAACAAAACTATGGAATGGGTATTGCTATCGAAGTCGAATGTAACAACTAACAATATTTCGAAATTCATAAATGATACGTGAATACATTTTTCGAGTGGATCATAACCTTAATTTTGTACGTTGAATGCCGCAAAAAAATTCAATAAAATAATGTAGATGCTTTCCGATGTCTTGCTTGGGAAAAAAACTATAAAAAAATTGTCATATTTTACAATTCCTGATTGTCTTAAAAGATGTTATTCGTAGTGTGAAAATAAACTCATTTTCTTTCTGGCATCATACCTTGGAGACAATTCAGTTTTATTCACTATTTGCAGCAAGATTTTGTGAAATTCCGTCACATAATTCAATTAATGTGATTTCCGATGGGAGGGAGAAATGAGAAATCATTCAGAGAGTGAGGGGGAAAAAATGGGGAAAAAAGTTGAAATATGAAATTGGTCATAGGTGGCTATGACTCAAATTTATGGATCAACATTCGATTTTGAACAATATTTCCCCATGAATTTGAATTCTACCGTGAGAAATAAAGTGATGGGATCATATTATTTTGAAAACAAAGCATGCTATTCTATCTCCCTCGTATAGGGTCGTATAACATTTTATTTTGGTGTTTGCATTTCAGGTTTGGGATTATGCAGAGGTTTTTATCACGAATGTTTTTTTTTGAGAAGTTAATAATAAAAAAGTTTTCCATATGCTGCGAACTTTATGCCGGACACTGTATATATATTTTATATATATATATATATATATATACTCATAGATACAAGAGTAGGAACTCAAGACAAGACTAAAAAGTAAATATAAAATGTATTGAGTAATTTATCATCATATCATTGATGATGGTAAGTCACCTATATTATGAATATGAATGAGCTTTCACTCAGTCCGTAATTTATAGTTGCTCGATAAATTCCTGAAAAGTGTAACAGTTCATTTGAAGCAGCAGTTTCTTCAGCCTATATTTAAAAACATGGGAACTCGGAGAATTCTCAATACCTTCAGGAAGAATATTGTAGAATTAACAGCCATCAAAATCTACACTTTTTTCAAACAACGCTGTTCTATGAGCATTTGACACCAACAGACCCTTGGAACGAGTATTGTGGTCATGTTGATATGGTTGAAAGATGGATTTATGTTTATATACATATCCACAGGATTCTAGTATTTTTCACATACATTTTGAGGTTATGTGAAAAAAGTGTGGATACAAAAGTTGGAGATCTTTTTATTACCTACAACTTCGCCATGAGACTTGTAGTTTTGCCGGAAATCGAGATTAACCGTTTTTTACCCTTAAAAACTCACCCCCTTCCACTTCTCGACCTCAGATAGCCCGTAAACTATTTTTCCTTTCATTTTCATTATATTCTCTTTTTTTTCAATGGGTTTCATCCTACTATAATTTTATTTCACTTTTTACCATCTTTAAAGGCTTCAGCCCTAGTCTATTACTTGTGATTGTCGTATCGAAATGATACGTATGTTATGTAGTTTGGATGAGAATACTATGATTTGGTATCTTGGAGCTGATCTGATGCTGGAGCCAGGAGGTGAATTATGGAACTCTTCAGTGGCCACTAGTAAAATATGGTGCATGCACTGAGGACCTTCTCAGCATAATTAACTAAAAAGATATGGTGAATGCACTGGTTCTCAGCATATTCGCCAAAATTTTCTTATTATTAACTTCCATCTGATGTGGAAGACTCTATAGAAGAGTTTTTCTCTCGTAGCCTCTTTCAATCTTCTGTAGCAACATAGAATACGAAGTTGAAAATAAAATTATAGTTTGAAAGAACTAAATAAACACGCATATATGGCAGTGAGGACCAAAAAGTTGAAAATAATAAGAATAAAGTCATTAATCAACAAATTTTCTTTTATGTAAAAAAAGCGTGGGGTTTTCTTTACTTACTTTTGATAATGATATCAAGATAACTCATATCAAGTACCTCACGCTTTTTTACATAAAATAAAATATTCTTATTATTTCCAACTTTTCAGTCCTCATCGCCATATATGCGTATTTTTTTAGTATGTTCAAACTATCGTTTTATTACTAGCTTTTATTTAGTTTCACCTGTTCCGATGTGTGTCTGTGGGTTTGTTTGTTTGTGACCCACTTTTAGTTGTCCGATTAACGTGAAATTTGGCAGGTGTTCATAATTCCGGTGACAATGCATTATGGAATTCATGCAGAATACAATACAGATGATGAATTACATGAATTACTAATAATAATTGAATAAAAATGATTTAAAAAAAATGTAAGACAAGCTTTTATACAAATGTACCAGAAAAAAATACTTTCTTTAATTTTTCGACCAGGGTTATTCCGTGAATAGCAGATTCAAAAGCTTGCCGCAAATATAAAATAGTTATTCTTGCGCGGCAAGCTTTTGAATCTGCTACTCATAGAATAACTTAGGTCAAACAATTGAAAAAAAAATATTTTTTTAGTGCATTTGTATAAAAGCTTGTCTTAATTTTTTCTAATCAATTTTTTGTTGTTGTGATTAACCTAGGCAAAACATCTTTTCTTACTGACAAATTTCTTCATTCTCATAATAAAAGTTCAAAAATGCAGTAATGAACTAATTTGCCTCATCAAAATATACCAATACTAGCTATTTTTCACTACCAGGGAAGAGAAATGCAAAAAAAATGCCACCCTTCCAAATAATAGTATTTAAATATGTAGTTTTGACAAAGTTAGCAAGATATATTTTTCCATAATCTCTTGTATATTTAATTGTATGTAATTTTGTATATTTCATAACTTTACTCAATTCTTTTCACAATGCTTTGTCAATGAAATTCGTTTCTTGGACAACAAAGTATACTCGAATTGAATTGAACTGACTTCTTCGAATGGTACTTATGATAGTCAAAGGAGATATATATATATCACTTTGAATCGAATGCCACTTCAGCCTGAGTTCCACTTCACAATAAATAAATAATGAAATATTCATTTGTTGTTTCAAAGCCGATAATATGCTTCGTGACTTCATCCCAACAAAAACCAATAACCTCCTCCACCCTAAGTATAAACTCTTTCGATAACGGAATCTGTCAATAAACCATCCATTATGCCATCCAGTCCTGTCAATCTCTCTCCATTCTTGGCTCCCAAGAATCAATATGTTCGTTATATAAACAGCTTTGGGCTGTGGTAATCTAGTTTAAGCCTCGTTGAAAGCTATTGACTACATGATTATCATAATAGATGTTTTCACAGCTTCGAAATATATTGGTTTTGGTATTTTACTTAATAGAAACGCGCCCCCAGGTAGTGGCAGGTGAAATAATAGTGCAACCCTTGTCTATTCTACATAATGGGGTGGTTTATCTTAAGAATGGTTTTACAAATCGTATTGTCGTTTTCGGGTGGACACGTTGAGAAAAATCAAATCAGTTATACATAAATAAAATAATTAATAAAACACCTTCTTAAAAACAAGCTTTTATTCGAATTCACTAAAAAGTAACGAATAATTGCTTTGGATGTGTGACGTAGGTTAGTTATTCCGTGAGTTATAGAATCAAAAGCTTGCCGCTCAAACTTTTCAGTTCGAATACAAAAGCGACAAGCTTTCGAATCTATAACTCACGGAATAACCTACGTTAAACATCCAAAGCAATTATTTTTTACTTTTTAGTGCATTTGAATAAAATGATTTTTCATTAATTATTTTATTTTGTGCATTTTAGTACTAGTACGCTTTGATCTATGCATTTTTGTTAAAGCATCGTTTTTATGAGGCTTTCTTCCTGTAAGTTCTGAGCTTTCTACTCCTTCAATTCCAACTGAAAATCTCTAATATTTGACTAAATTCATGATCTCCGACCCCAAAAACCCCGACATACCAATTTTGAATCGAATCGGATCATAATTACAAAACTCGTCCGCCATCTTGAAATTGAAAATTTTGAAAAAAATTCATGATCTCCGACCCCGAAAACCCTCACATACAAATTTTGAATAGAATCGGACCATAAACACAGAGTTCATCGGCCATCTTGGAGCCGGCATTTTGATTTTATGAATTTTTAACAAAAATTCAGAATCTTTGACACTGAAAAACCCCCACTGAAAACCCCCACATACCTGAATTGTCCATTTTTGAGCTTTGTGGCTCGATACACTTTTGATCAGCCCATCAAGAACATACCAGAAATTCAGACAAATTCACTGGAAGACATTTCCCATAAGAAATGTGCGGGGTCCTTCCAAAGGTACTTTAATCTCATATGCTGATGATACAGCAATTATATATGGGAAAAACACGTGGCAGCAATTACAGACTGACTCAGAAAAAGACCTAAAAATTTACATATTCAGCTAAACCACAATCTTTTGAGCCTCAATGTAAAAAAAAATAAATTCATTTCATTTTCGATATATAAAACCAATCAACCTCTTTACAATTCTCTTATAATACATGTATGTATTAACATCAATACCTGCCAGTGCCTTCATATAGGAAAAACATCGAATATCAAATATCTCGGCATTATACTGGATCAGCCTTTAAGTGGAACGACCATATAATATATGTTACCAATAGGCTGAGAAAACTCATTCACAAATTCTACAGCATTAATCCTGGATAGGAAAAAACTCATAATATTATATAACTCATTGGCTGAATCTGTTGTCAGATACTGTATGGGGAGGCTTGGTAATTAAAACTTCAATCCATGCGAAACACATTACTCAAAATAATATTAAAAAAAAGGTCTATTCCACCGAGCAACTTTAAAAGAAAATACACATTTTGGATGTGAGAAGCCTTTATATCTATCAGTGCCTCATTTGGATGTTCTAGTTATATACCCCCAAATCCAAACACACTAGGTTTGTTGCGAATAAGTTCATTGTCTTACCAATTTATAGAAAAACCCATACACAGAGATTTATTTTTTTCTATGGGTCAAAACTGTACAATTGTTTGCCATACGATTTAAAAACTATTAATCGTTTGTCGATGTACACAGACTCAATTGGAAAGTTTATATTCCAGAATAAAAATATACGAGACATCTTTCAAAAATATTAAAAAAAATAGACTGTCATTCTATTTTCCCACCGGCCTGGTGTAAAATAACAAAAAATTAAACCGACGAAAAAATCAACTGAAAAGCAGAAAATAAAATAAAAGTTCTTAGTCTAAATGATAATTGAGCTCCTAAACTAATGTAAGTAACTGATTTTGAGTCGGCGCCAAACAAACAATTATCGAAGATCATTATCTATGAAAGAAGTCATCAAAACGCAGCCGTGCATTTCGCTGCCATCATTTTACGCTTCACCTAATTCAATTGCTAGTTTGTTTGGTGCCGACTCAAAATCAGTTACTTACATTAGTTTAGGACTCATATCTTTAGACTAAGAAGGTTTATTTTATATTTTGCTTTTCAGTTGATTTTTTCGTCGGTTTAATTTTTTGTTAAAAAGTTTTCATTTTTTACTTTTCAGTTCCGTGTTTCGTCGGTTTAATTTTTAGTTAAAAAGTTTTTATTATTCAATTTTTTGTGGCTAAAATCTACCAATTACTACCTACTTGTTTTTTTATTACTTCCAAAATACTTACTTACCCACCTCACCCACCTCACCCACCTCACCCACCCCTTAGGGGTGGATTTCATGTTTTAAATTCAAATGGGACCAAATTCGAAGTACACCCTATCCACTGAAAAAAGAATTATCGGAATCGGACGCCTCAGTAAAAAGTTATGCGTGATCATACATAAAAAAATATGATGAAAAAAAAAAAATACGGGTCGAATAGAGAACCTCCTCCTTTTTGGTTTCGTCGGTTAAAAAATTAAATAAAAAAAACAAACCACGAGGTCCATCTGTTTCTCTTTTCGCACTCTCCCCTTTCGTTTTTTTTTTCTCTTCCTCCTAACTGAATTATGGTCGTAATACTGCTATTGTTTGTTTCTAAATTATTTGCTTCAAATTTATTTCGTCTCCTGCAAATTTAGCTTTCACTTAATTCAACTCGGAAAATATGTGATGCCACAACACAAGCATACAGATTGCTTAGGTGGGTCACTTTTTTTTTCTGAAGTGGAATCATATAAACAATTATTTGTAACACTCAAATTGTATATCGTATCTGAATAAACAAACAAGTATAACGCGACAACTACTCACTAGATTTTTTCTATTCCATTTACAGATCCGTTCATGCACGAGGTTGTATTTTATTTTTTATTGAGAAACTATCGCTTTTACGGACACAACACAGGAGTTGAAAAAGTCCTGCAACAAATAGTTTTTTCCGCCTACCTCTATCCAGAGTATACATTTCCTGGCCTCATTGTAGGGAGCAAAGTTGTACTTTTTCCTCCCTAGAGAGGAAAAGTACTTTTCCTCCCTAGGGAGGAAAAGTAAAAGTGACGTCATGGTACGTCATGAATAAAATAACTTATACGGCATTGACGACCTAAACTATATTCTATTATATAAGTATACATTTTACCGTTTATTTATAGAACACCGTGTATTTTGCAAAATGGTAGAAATCAGTAAATTGTTATTTCAATTTAACGATTTTTACATTAATAATTTGACATCAATTCATAGATCCATCCGGTTTTCGAATTTAGGACAGAAATATTATAGCACGCTATGGTCGATTGACAGATTAACAGTTTCAAAGTGTGTTACGCTATAATATATCTACAAAATATAAAATAATATTTAAAAAATCAGTGATTCAAGCGAATTTGAAGATATAAATAATACACCATCGGATATTTTGGAACAAGTTAATGTAACAGTTCAATCTCTATTACCCCAAAAATGTAAAGGAAAATACGAAAAACAGTATTTACATTTCAAGCAATGGTCCGAAGAAAAGCATATTCGTACTTACTCAGAAAATGTTATTTTGGGGTATTTTTCGCTATCAGCAAATACATCAAAAGCCTCTACATTGTGGTCCAAGTATTCGATGCTACGTACCATGCTCCAAATAGAAAAAAATGTGGATATTAAATACCCAAAATTAGTTGCTTTCTTGAAAAGGCAAAACTAGGGATATAAACCTAATTAGGCGAAAACCTTCTCAAGAGAGAAAGTAAATAATTTTTTACTAGAAGCCAATGATAATAATTATTTATTGATGAAGGTTAGATATTTTCAAGAAGTAAATATATTAAGAATCACGTTCCAGGAAAAACCCAACTGGATTCTGCTTGGTGCTCCGCTATCTGATGAAGCACTTCCTGTATGCCTCATAGAAAAACAGAAGGCACTGTCACTCATTGCTTCTAGAATGAGTGATATTCCACATATTGCATTTTTCATTCTGAAAAACTGTTTGGCAATTCCAAAGTTAACATATATTATGAGATGCAGCCCGACATGGCACAGTGAAGAGCAACTCCCGGAATTCGATTCTATTTTGCGAAAAACATTGGAAGGAATAACGAATAATCATATGCAAGACAATACTTGGCGTCAAGCAACATTACCTGTCGACAAACGAGGCTTAGGAATACGATTGGCATCCTCTCTTAAACTTCCAACTTATTTGTCATCTTTCAGCAGTGTTTCTCAATTAGTTTATATGATCTTACCAGATTCATTCTCAAATGTACCCAACCATCTTTTTGTGGAGGGAGAGCAGGAGTGGATTGCAAAAACCAATTCTAAGATACCTGAATCAATGAAAAAGTTCCAAAAAGCTTGGGATCGCCCACTTATTGGTTGCTAAGGATTTGCTTGTTTCAGCTACGTCAGCAGAAGAAAAGGCTCGAATCAAAGCAGTGACTTCCCACCATTCAGGAGCTTGGCTCAATGCTTTACCTGCCGCTTCACTTGGGTCTCTTTTAGATAATGAATCTTTCAGAATATCCATTGGACTACGACTAGGATCTCCTATTTGTGTCCCTCACACATGCAAATGTGGTACTCTTGTAGATGAGCAAGGAACCCATGGTTTGAGCTGTAAATTCAGCGCAGGACGTCAATCCCGTCATCACGCAGTCAATGATTCATTGAAACGTACATTAACAACAGCCAATATTCCATCGGTCTCAGAGCCTACAGATGCCAGCAGAAACGATGGTAACCGCCCTGACGGCATTACACTTATTTCATGGAAGTTCGGAAAACCCGCTGTTTGGGATTTCACCTGCGTTGACACGGTTGCCACTTCACACGTAGTTGCTTCCTCCAAGTGTCCCGGAGCAGCCGCAGTAAATGGGGAGAAAATTAAAAGTAGAAAATACCAAAATTTACAACAACTTTATATTTTTTATCCTGTTGCCGTTGAGACTTTTGGAGTATTCGGTCCCAATGATTTTGAATTCATTGAAGACATAGGAAGACGAATAACAGAAGTGACCAATGATAGAAGAGCAACTTCATTTTTGATCCAAAGCATTGCGATCCAGAGGGGTAATGCTGCTTCTGTTTTGGGAACTATTCCTTCATCACGTCAACTGAATGAATTATTTTTAAATCCTCAAAGGACAATTCTTTCTATGGAGAGTTCATATAAACCCCTAAGTTCAGTTCTTAATGATGACTTGTCAAAAGCAATACGACCTTCCATATCTCCATGTAATTCTCCATCGAATAGCCTCAACTCCCTTTCACACAGATCCAGTGCCAGTAAAAATCGTCGTATCAGAGAGCACACTTCTGTTAGTTATAACACCTTCAAGCCCCTAGTACACGAAAATGCCAAAATTCTCGGTCTGAATGGTCTGAAAAACATTGGAAATACCTGTTCCATGAACAGCGTTATACAATGTTTATCTTACACCAAATGGTTGCTCGAGTATCTGAGAAAAGACGAGTATATGAGGGATATCAACACAAGCATATCAAATATGAAGGGTGCTTTGATAAAAGAATTTGCGTAAGTGATAAAAGATCTTTGGTCGGATGATTCATCTGATAAGGTGGTGAATACTGTTTCCTTTAAAAGCCAGATACGAAAATTTGCACCTCGTTTCAGGGGGTACGCTCAACAGGACGCTCAGGAATTTCTAAGATATTTATTGGAAGGCCTTCATGTAGATGTAAACAGAGTGACAGAAAAGCCCAAACCTACCTTGAAAGAAATCTTAGAATAGTCAAGATATCTTAGAATGGATAACTCGAAAATTGTTGATAATTTTGTTGGTCAACTAAAATCATAGTTGAATTGTATTTCATGCGGCTATTGTTCTGTCTCTTTTGACCCCTTCTGGGACCTTTCACTTCATATTCCACAGAATACTGGCCAGCTCAGTCTTTCACAATGTTTAGACTCGTTTACCAGGGAAGAAATTTTGGACGGCGAAGAGGAACCAACTTGTTGTAATTGTAAGGAAATGATAAAATGCACAAAGTCATTATCTATACATAAGTTCCCCAAAATATTAGTAATTCACTTGAAACGATTCTCGCCGATGGGTAGATTTATGGGAAAACTAAATGCCACCATTGACTTCCCTCTCGATGGTTTAGATATGAGTGATTATGCAGCAGATAACGTAGCCCCGTGTCTTTACAACTTATATGCTGTGTCCAATCATAGTGGAACAATCTATAGCGGACACTACACGGCTTACTGTAGACACCCTTATGCAGGCACATGGTACAAGTACAATGACTCTAGAGTATCACCGATATTCCCATGATCCCTTATAAGTGGAGAAGCATTCATCCTCTTCTATGAGCAAGAGGACGCCCAATCACACCTTTAGTTTCTTAGTTTTTCATTCTCAACCATTTGTTTTTTTTTTATAAATTTATTCAATTATCAATATAATTAATAAAATATCACAATTTGGAAAAATTAAGAAAATGAAAGTTAAACGGCAAATATTATTGAATGAATGTGGTTTTTTGTGGAGGAACAACGTTTCTTGACATGATTTTTGGGTAACCTTCCACAGTCTGAAAATGAAAATATAATCAGGAAAATCTATACAAGTGTAGAAAGGGCAAACTGATTAGTTCACCCCGATAAGTTATTGCGTTCACCAAATTATATTTCCTATGGAAAAATGATTCAATTTGTCAATAACTTGCCGTTTTCTGAATTTGCCTATCAAAAAAATTTTTAAAAAATTCAAAAGATACTTCTCTGTATAGTTTTTTGCTTGACGTTTCGGGGACTATATCTGCCCCCGTTCTCAAAATCTTCTAAATCTCCTTTAATTGTTTTATAATTTGGATTTTTGCTCGCAGAGTCTTTTTTGCTTTTTCAACTGACGGATGTGTGTGTGTGAACTAATCAGTTTGCCCTTTCTACACTTGTATAGATTTTCCTGATTATATTTTCATTTTCAGACTGTGGAAGGTTACCCAAAAATCATGTCAAGAAAGGCAAATATTATAATAAAGCTACAACAATACGGTATGTTCATGATTCCGCAGAAGTTGCCTTTGAGTCCCGGTAGCGCAACGAGTTGGTGCACCGCTGATTGTTCATGATAAGCTTGTAGGTGTTGGTTCCAATTCCGGAGTCGACAGCTTTTTTTTTAAATTCTTTTTTCTTTGTTTTGTTGGTTCTCCTCATTTTCTGAATTTCACGAGCATGCAGGTGTGACGAGCTCCTTAAAATGGCCACAACAGATATTGAAGATAAAGATTCAATTTTGATAGTAAATATACCAAATTCTGAAACAAATATACAGAGAACGTTTGTAATCAATGCTTCACCGGGGAATGGCCCTAATTATATTGTCAATTATAGAGAATATATATCGCTACGCCTTAAAACAGATCAGACACGTTTATTTGTCCGCTATAGAGCAGGAAAATGTATCAACCAAATGGTTGGAAAAAATACTATTGCTAAAATACCTGAAAAAATTGCAAAATTTTTAAAACTGTCTACTGCCATAAATTATACCTGACATAGTTTCAGAAGAACCTCGGCAAGTTAGTTCACTTGCAAATCCTGGAGGAGACATTCTTGCTTCAAAGCAACACGGAGGTTGGAAGTCTACGAATATCGCTGAAGGGTATGTGGAGCAATCTCTCGCAAAAAAGCGAAAAATTTCGAACCAAATTATGGGAGTCACTGAAGTTAATGATATTGATGGTAATCAGCCGAGTTCGAGTACTTCCGGGGGATACCAGCTGTATAATAATGTTGTTAATGAAACTATCACGAAAACTGCGTTGGCTCCAGCTCTCACTTCTGGTGGTATTCAAATAACCACTGCTCAAAACTGCACGTTTAACATTAGTTTAAATAATTACTCTACCACAAATTGAAAATATTTAGGATGCAAGAATGAAAATAACGTGCCTATAAGTTATACTGTACCTACTTTTTAGTTTTAGTTCTTTAATAAATTTTGTTTGTTAGTTTCATAAATAAATTATTCAAAAATGACTGGTTATTTGAGGGGGGCGGCAAAATCATATGTATAACATGGGGTGAAGTGCCTTTTCCTCCCTTGAATGATTACTGCCCTACGCTACGCGTCGGCCAGTAAACTTCATCCTCGGGAGGAAAAGTAGCACTTTCCTCCCTTGTTATACAAATAGCTATTTCCAAATAATATTTTCAAATTCATAAATTTTGTTTTGTCAAAGAGTTCTGGTGAAAAATGGACTCGTTCCATCCCTTCAGAAGATCACAACAGAATTAAAAAAAAATCTAAAGGTAGCCTTGTTATTGGTAGAACACGCCCACAAAATGCTATTTTTTCAACTCTTCAGCAATTTCAAGAAAAAAAACACTCTTTTTTTTATATTTGAATGCTTGTAATTTTCAAGAAAAGGTCTAAGAGCAACTTTTTACATGAAATCCCCCTTCAATTTTCGAGAAGGAATCACCCCCTGAAAACATTTGCACTTATTTGGCAACGCCCTGTATATTAGGTTATACTTCAAAACATTGATAGATTCAAGTAACCATTCATGTAGTTTTGAAATCACTTTAAAAAATCCATTCAGTGACTTGGCTAATAACAGAAATTTAATTTATAGACCAGTGCTGAAGCCTTTGAAAATGGTAAAAAGTGAAAAAAAATAATAATAGGATGGAACCTATTGGGTAAAGGAGAGAATATAACAAAATTGAAAGGAAAAATAATTTACGGGCGATCTGAGGTCGGGAAGTGGAAGGGGGTGAGTTTTGAAGGGTAAAACACCGGTTTATCTCGATTTTCGGCAAAACTACAAGTCCCATGGAAAAAATTCGGAGGGTAAAGTTGTAGGTAATGCAAAGATCTACAACTTTTGTATCTACACTTTTTTCACATAACCTCAAAATTTATGTGAAAAATTCAAATAACCTAGTTTTTGTTTTTTTATTTTTATCTTCTACAACAACTTTTTTTTTCACGAAATTTGGTGGAAACCTCCTCTTTTATGTTCCAAACACACTGTAATTTTTTTTATTTGAAATATTTATTTTTTCACCTTATTTTGACTTAATATCGAAAAAGCACCCTAATTTTCAATCGAAAACTCTCCAGTCAAAATATCAGCTTTTTTAAAAAAGTCGGTGGTGGTCGGTGGTGGTGTTCGTTGAAATCTCTACTTTCTGATGATATAAAAAAAAGTACATTACTGTGACAGAAAATGCAAAGAAACGAAAAAAACTCGAATCCGAATTTAATAAGACATCTACAATATTTTGAGAAAGTTGTAGAATCTTCTTTAAATTATATGCGTAGATGCCTATTTATTGCTATTTCAAGATCATTTATATACCTGAGTGACCTACGGAAAATTTTAGCCCATCAAAAGGTATTTCATAGAGAAGTGGGGAAGGGGCTAGGAGGGTCTGGGCCTCACTACCTGTTATTTCTTTGCATTTTCTGAGAACATTTACCATAGTAATGTATATTTTTTTTACACTCTCAGAAAGTAGAGATTTCAACGAACAAAAAGCCCACCGAGTTTTTTAAAAAACCTGATATTTTGACGGGAGAATTTCTGATTGAAAATTAGGGTGCTTTTTTGATATTAAGTCAAAATAAGGTGGAAAAATTAATATTTTAAATAAAAAAAATTACAGTGTGTTTGGGACATAAGAAAGTAAGTTTTCACCAAATTTCGTGAGAATTTTTTTTTCGTAAAAGGTAAAAATAAAAAACCAAAAACTTGGTTATTTGAAGTTTTCACATAGGTAAATTTTGGGATTATGTGAAAAAAGTGTAGATACCAAAGCTGTAGATTTTTTCCATAGGACTTGTAGTTCTGCCGGAAATCGAGATTTTACCCTTAAAAACTCACCCCCTTCCACTTCCCGACCTCAGATCGCCCGTAAATTATTTTTCCTTTCATTTTTGTTATATTCTCTTCCTTCTCCAATGAGCTTCATTCTACTATAATTTTTTTTTGTTCAAAAAATTATCGACCCTGGTCTATTATCCGAAATAACCCTGTTGTTTGCAGAATTTCCTAACTGGACGGCATATTTGAAGTCAATTAGGTAGGATATTTGTTTGTGTCCCGACTCCTGTGAGGCAGTTGCTGTAGATTTGCCATGAATTTGTTTATTTACACAGGCAGTCAATGTTAAAATTAACATAGGAACAAAGATTTGCCGATCGGCAATGAAGTAGAACTGTAAACAATGCCCAGCTGACTATTCGAGATTTGTGCATTTTTTGTTTAAATATCCCGAAAAATGTGTCTTCCATAAACTTTTAAAGTAAACAGCATCAGGTTGGTTTTGGCGTGATTTCTTGTTATGGAGTATATATCTCCGACTTTTGTTTCGACAATATATTTGCAAAAAAAAAATATTTTTACAAAGATCAAACCATGCCAGGACATGAAACACAAGGTAACACTTCACTGATTAGGTATATTATATTTTGAAAAAAGAAAAAATTCTCAATTGAATATTGAATATAATTTATTTTTTGTGGATATCTTACAGAGAACAACTACTTCCCCGGCTGAAGCCATGCTGAACATTGAACTACATCTGATAGATCTGAAAGTGAAAATTTTCATTTTTATTCAGATAGTTATTTGATTTACTATTCCAGTCTTAATTAGGAAGTCATATAGATGAATGAGGCAAAGAAGAATGTTTTCCAAGAGAGAGTATTCACCAGAAATTATTTGTAACATTGATGCAAGAAAGGCATCGCATTCACTAGGTCTTCAATACATTTTTGTCGACGAAAATCTATTTCACGCTTCCACGATCATCAGGAACACCGGAAGAAATGGAAACCACATTTTCTAGAAGCAATCTCACTTTGCAAAGATGGAAAAATGTTAGAAACATTTCTTTCGGAGGGACACTCTGCAATTAGTGTTTTTTTGACATTTAAACCTGTCATGGGATATGATAGATTGATTTGTTTGAAAATATGAAATGAGAATGTTTCTTTTTTCAACATGAATACCCCACAAGAGGTTATCTTGAACAATGGAAGATAGTGACAAAAGTTTATCTTTCAGTCTAGATGGTTCCACATCTGATCTTATGAACATTCTGTTCATATTCTCTAACAAATCATATATTATTTTCTTTTCGAAATTTTTAACTAAATATAAATTACAGAAAAAGTGCTATTTTCAAAAAGAAAAAGCGATATGTTGCCAAAAAAATATATATTTGTGGATACTTTGATGGAAAAAACAGATATCTGATGAAAATAATAACGGTTTTATTGTTATGAGGATTCAGAATCCGAGAAAAACTTTGGGTTTTATGGTAGTGATTCCAAGATTGGCCTTAGGCAAGCAACTATTCTGAAGTTTTTAAATTCTCCCATTATAGAAAAAGTTTGAGCATGGATTATATATCACGTCACAGTAGTTCATTTGTGTCTCACAAAGTAGGGCTCTCATAGATCCGTTTAAAAAATACATGTTAATTTTGGTAGATAATTTTTAATACTTCGAATTTTCGTTTGGAAAATACAAGTTTTTTACTCCATGGGTAAAAGATACTTAATGCAAAGTGGCTCTAGTTTCAACCATCTAAATAACAACATTAATTTTCAACACATATAACAAGGGCATTTCAGTTAAATGCCATAACTCGTTAAATCTCTAATAAAGGACTAGGCAAATATATAAGGGGGTTTCTAGGCATCGATAGAATTTGCTGAAATTTTAGAATGTTACACCTAAGGTATGTTAGATTAATTCTACGTGGCCACGATAGCAATTGCAGTTGATAACTTGTAAGGCGATTATCAAGATCATAAGGCAAAAGTGATATCCATGAAGGGATGCTTTCGTGCCACCATATTAGGAATTCAAATCCACCCCATCTAGGGAAATTTTGTACTTCTGATTTTTCTAATAATTCTAATGTCCGGGGGTTTCCAGCTGAGATATTCCATTGGAACGCTGAAATGTATATTGCACATGAAATATATTTTTTGTGTTACCATAAAAAAATTCCATTCATACCTGAGATTCTTCGAGAAATTTTGTTGACCTACGGTTTCCGGTAAATATATTCCATTGAAACGGTGGAAAATGATTGTATAAAACATTCTATTTGTGTCATCATGAAAAAATTCAAATCCGTCCCATCATGGGGATTGTTTACAATTGAGATTTTTCGAAGAACTTGCGTTTCAATGAAATATATTCATTGGATACCTCCGGTGAGTAAAGTTCTTCCAAAAATCTCAAGTATAAACTTTGCACAAATAATATGTTTTATGCAATAATTTTCTACTGTTTCAATAACATATCTTAACCGGAAACCCTCGGTTATCAAAGTTTCTCAAAAAATCGCAGATATAAACTACCCTTATCAAGGGACTGATTTGTTTTTTTTTATGGTGACACAAAAAATATGTTTTGTGCAATCTACATTTCAGCGTTTCAATGGGAAATCTTATCTGGAAAACCCCAGTCAGCAGAGTTATTAGAAAATTCATAAATACAAACTACCCCTAAATGGGGGTGGATTGAAATTTTCAATATGGTGGCACGAAGGCATTCCTCCATAGATGTCCATTTTGCATAATGAACTTGATAATTGCATTACAAGTTATTATATTGAAATCGCTTATTACATGACAAGAAATAGAAATTTTCGTTACACCCTGTTTCAATCAATGCAATTGGTATCGTAGTCGCGTAGAATCAATCTAATATACCTCAGGTGTAACAAAAATTTCCGCAAATTCTATCGCTGCCTAGAAACCCGCTTATATCTGTGCCTAGTCATTTGCCTATCAAATTCTTGCTAATTCAAGCAAACCCAAAATATTCTTCTGAGACAAATGTGTGGTGGTTTAAAATCGCAGAGAGACTTGCAGTTTTCAAATGATGAAATAAGTTTTAGATGAAATGCCCCTTGATGAAAGACAAAACTTATGGTTTCAATGTGACAGATCGCCAATTCATAATTGGGCAGGTGCGAAACAATGTATCTTGGAACTATTTCGAGATAAGGCAATTCGGCGTAAAATGGAACAACCCTGGCCATCCAGATCAACAGACCTTACCCCACAAGATTTTTTTCTCTGGAGGCATTTGAAGCAAAAAGTCTACAAGTGCAGATTATTCTGAGATGTCAACTATATGAAGATAGTTATTTAAGAATGTGCATATACAGTGCTTCTCAAAAGTCCTCTCCCCCCCTCTTATTTTTGGAACGATTATACATAAACAGGTGAAATTTGGAAACTGAATATTAAAGGTTGTAAACTTCCCTACTAGTGATGATAGATGACGAAATCGTCAAAGATGACGTCACAAGGCCATTGTGACTAATAATTTTAAATGAAACCCTACAGCAAAAGGTATCGAAAAAACCTATTCAATGATACTAATTTTGTTTGTTTTTATGGCAGTTTTAGTGGCTCATTAGTAAACATTAAAATTTAAATTCCATTCAGTATGATATTAATTACAGATTTGAGAATCAGTATCTACTTAAAGAAATTGCTCGAAGTGACCTCCATTTACTTCGTGACAGTGAAATATCCTATTTTTAAACTCTTCTCGTACTTTTGCAAATGTGTCTGCGGAAACAGCCTCACATTCTGCAACAATACGTTGTTTTAAAACGTCAATATTGTCAGGTTCAGTGGCGTAAACCTTCGATTTGAGGTACCCCCACAGAAAAAAATCCAAAGGTGTGAGGTCCGGTGATCGAGCTGGCCATTCCGTAGAACCTCGAATATCCAATCCATCTACCACGATACTCCTCATCCAAATACCGTCTTACTGCACCGTAATAGTGTGGAGGAGCACCATCCTGTTGGAATGATATTTACAAATTGCCGAATTCATCTGGATTATCTTCCAAAATTTCAAGGATTAACGGTTCTATTGCGTTTTGCAACAGCTTCAGATAAACCTCACCACTTAAATTAGTATTTAAAAAAAGAGGCCCAACGATGTGGTTTCTCAGGATACCTGCCCAAACATTCACCTCCTGGGAAAATTGGGTATGTGTTTCACGAAACAGGTGAAGATTTGCGTCACTCCAATACCTCACATTCTGTGTATTTACATTTCCATTTAGATAGAAAGTACTTTCGTCACTAAAACAAATTGTTTTGACATAGTCTGGCTGTTGGTTAATTTAAGTTTCCATATTTTCACAAAATTCTAGTCTTCGGTCTGGGTCGTCGTCCGAGACTTGATGAACCATTTTTAATTTGTATGGAAAAAATTTGTTTTTTTTCAACACCCTGAGTACTGTACTTCGACTGACTCCACAGGTAGATGCAACGTGAGTTGGTGAAGAAGTAGGATTAACTATTACTTCTGCCAGTATATCAATTTTTTTCTCAACAGAAATTTGTGGTCTGTCTGTTGTTGCTTCAAACTTACGAAGAAGCTCCCTCAAATAAGTCCTCGGAACGGGGCGATCGGGAAACCTCTCATCAAAAATGCGTTCTGCTGCATGAATATTTTGTTCAGTTTCACCAAGAGTTAGGATCGCTGCTACTTTATGACCTAAAGCACGTACCATTTCGCTTCTTGAAGCACTTAAACGTTCGGCTAACAACAGTATAAGGAATTATTGAAATGTACAAAAATATTAAAAGTACCAAAAGCTGCTAAAACAGTTGAAGGTTCGATCAACAATACATAAATTATTAAATGTACAAAAATTCGGACAATTACAAAAAAGTTGAATTGGGGAGACTAACGAAAACGTCAGCTTATTTGACAACTATCCAGAGGCGTAGCTTGAATTTTGAATTTAAGTATTAACTGATTTAATTCATCACAGCTTTGAGTTTTTTGAAAGCGAGTTGCCAAAACTGCCATAAACACAAACAAAATTAGTAGCATTGAATAGGTTTTTTTCGATACCTTTCAAAATAGGTGTCGCTTGCCGTAGGGTTCCATTTAAAATTATTGGTCACAATGGCCTTGTGACGTCATCTTTGACGATTTCGTCATCTATCATCACTAGTAGGGAAGTTTTCAACCTTCGATATTGAGTTTCCAAATTTCACTTGTTGATGTATAATCGTTCCAAAAATAAGAGGGGGGGAGGGGACTTTTGAGAAGTACTATATAGTTTCCAAGCGAAACATTATTTGCGTTGAGCATGATGGAAGATATCGAAATATTATAATTAATGTCCAACCCACATTGTACATACAGTTGTTATCATTAGATTTAGCTCTAACTTTTTGGAATTTTTTGGAAAATGTCAAAATTGACAGGTGTAGCCCATCCATAGAAAATATCAAAAACGTTATTCTGCATTATTCTCAAAGCAAGAACTATTCATGATTTATTAATTTGCGAAAAGTGAATAAAAAAAAATATGTGAACTTTAACGATGATGATGTATAAACTCGTGTACCATCCATATGATAATGCTGTGTACAAGAGCTAGAATATGTATGAATATATATATATATATATATATATATATATTTACAGGGTGTTAGTGAATAAGTGCGACAAACTTCAGGAGGTGATTCTGCATGAAAAAATAATGACAGTTTGCTATATAACTTTTGTCCGCATTTCTGAGCTTTGAGTTTGGTATAACATTAATGATAATAAGTAATTAATTTTTCTTTTATCGAAGAGAATGGAAAATTATACAAATGCGGAATTGTCATACATGTCTATGGTCGAAGTAATGGAAATGGTCGGCGAGCTCGACGATTGTATGCTGAGTTGTATCCAGGACCCCAACATACAATATTTGCTCGTATTCACCAACGTTTGCGCAAAAATGGTACATTTAAGAAACAAATGGCTGACTGCGGGTGCCCCTCGAGGAGGACGAACTGTGCAACTAGAAGAAGCAGTTCTCAAGTTAATTGCGGAGTCACCTGAAACAAGTACTAGAAAAATTGCCCACATACTAACCAACTTTACTGTATTTAAATTTTTTAAAGTACAGCAATTGTATCCGTTTCATATTCAACGTATGTAAGCTCTTCTACCTAGAGACTTTTTTCCGCGCCTAGTTTTTTGCCATTGGATTCTTCATCAAATCGCTCAAATTCCTAATTTTTCAAATAGCGTTTTGTTAACCGGTGAGGCTGATTTTGAACGACACTGTATACGAAATTTCCATAACAATCACCTGTGGGCTGAGGAAAATCCACTTGGAATCTTTGAAGCTCATTTTCAGCATCAGTTTTCAGTTAATGTGTAATGTGATCGGTGCATATTTCCTTCCACAACGACTAACAGGCGACTCTTACCTTAATTTTCTACAGGAAGAGTTACCTGTTCTTCTTGAAGAAATTCCTCTACAGCTGAGAAAACACTTCTGGTTCATGCATGATGGTGCACCAGTCCATTTCAGCATTATTGTACGTAATCACTTAGATACAGTATATCCAAATCGTTGGATAGGTAGGGGAGGTACGGAACATTGGCTTGCTCGATCTCCAGATTTAAATCCTCTAGATTTTTGCATTTGGGGTTTCCTTAGGTCATTAGTTCATTCCACTTCCGTCGAAAATGTTGAAGACCTGAGGAATCGAATTATAGTCGGCTGTGAGACAATAAGAAATACACCAGGAATATTTGCGCGAATACGACAATCAATGAGGCGAAGAGTTGAATCTTGTATCACGTCTGAGGGAGATCATTTGGAACATTTATTGTAGCTTTGCGCCTATTTATTTATTAGTGTTATTTTCTGTTATCGTTCTGGTTTAACGTTATTGTATTAGATAGTTCTTGATAATGTTAAAGAAATGAAAAATACGCGTTAAGATGTTTTATTTTTTTGCATAAAAACGGCGCCCTATACGAAAAAAAGGCAGCCAAAATTTTATGTCACAAATTGAACGAGAAATTCAAAAATAATTTTTCATTCCAAATATCTCAGTGGCGTACCATTTTATTCTTTGAAAAAATTGAGATCATTACCCATATGCGCGCCAATGTTGAACATACAATTTCTAACTACATGTCAAAAAATGCGCAATATCTACCGCTTGAAACTCACGAAATTTCATCTGCATGTCTCGACCGGTTTCAGAGCAATAAATAAATAGTCAGTTTTTAAGAAAAACTTCAACACACCGTATCTCGGAAAACGAAGCATTCGCGGACAAAAGTTACCCGCCTGAAGTTTGTCGCACTCATTCACTTACCCTCTGTATATAGAAAAGTAAGCGACCAAATATGGAACCTTGAGGTACACTTTCTGTAAATTTGAGGTGAAAAGCCTGAAGTCTACCGACGAGGTGGGAGTTTTCATGGATACAAACTCATACCACTATAGGTTCAGATGGTATGCATTAGCTCATGATTCCTAAAGTATAAATACTATAACTTCACCTTCATACAAATGGAAAATATCATCATGGATTCTTGTGAGAGCCCTAATACCATACAGAGTTGAATATAATCAAAGCAATCAACAATATACAATATTATCTCGAAAACACTTCATTTAAGACGCTTCAAGAAGTGTTTTCTAAACAGAAATATTCTAAGAAACATCAATTTCGGCCAACCTAGACAAAAAAATCAATATTGCACTCGAGCAGATAATAATCTAGTTGAATTTATTAAAACAATGAATATACAACTGAGAAATCTGGAGTGAGTATACGAATTTACTTGTGGTTCTTGTGCAAGCTTTTACTTGGATCAAAGAGGCCGGACATTCAAAGAGTTAATGTCGGAACATAGGAACTGACTGAAACACATTGTTTTGCAAACGAGTTTAAAATATCAGATGTAGAAAAAGGTTGTGAACTCCGACTTTCTTGAAAGTTTGGAAATCTATAAATACAAAGAGGCACCAATATTGCTTTGTGACAAGATTAATTCAAATAATTCTTCTTTGCTGAATTATTTGCAAATCTCAGAAAATTAATCAAGTGTGTCAAGTAGGACTGAAATTTACTGCCTGAGTAATTCATCAATAACCTCCAAATATTCAAGAATAACCCCTTTCTCTGTCCTTCTTTCAACTCTAATGTTGAACACATACTTCCTGTTCCGCCAAAACATTATATTTTACTATTATGTTCCAATATTTCGGGGAGCCTTAAAAACTGTTTACTTTCTTATAACTAAGTTAAAACAATCTTTGTAGTTTCAAAAGTTCTCATTTATGGAAATATATCATTCCACAACCCACCTCCTGACTATATCGTTTATTGTTATTGCCGTCTAAAAAGGACCTGCATATTACAGTCCATGCCAAAAACAGAAAACCTTAAAGGTAATTGATATCGGTAACAGTCTAATTATAATATTGTTTTAGAAAGACATACACTCAAATTTCAGCAATTTATGAATGAAACGTGCACAAACATACATGGTTATCATTGAAAGAGCGTGAGCGATAAGTGGTCCTGGTGTGACAAGGCAAGGTCCATAGCCTACTGTCTCCTTTAGACTGCGAAGAACCACAAAAGGTTCGTGCTGCAATCTCTTTATTTGGGCGTTTCGGAAGACTTTTGCACCATCGGTCCATTAAGATTGTTAGTCGCAATAGAAACGAACGTTCATTTTATCAATGGAATCGAATGTTTTTGATATTTATTAACGACATATGTTCCCGAATAGACGCTGACGACATTTCAGTTGTTGTACTCTGAATAAAAAACATGTCGAGTTGTGGAGTGGTGTGATAAAAACTTTTTATTGATCAATAAGAATGAAACCAATTACATAATTTTCTGGAGAACCCATTTTATATTAATATACAAAATTTCCGAATGGCTGAAACAAATTGCTACAAATATTTGGGGGTGATGATAGATAAATAACTGAAATGGACTGATCAAGTGAAAGCAATAATGAGTAAATTATAGTCAGCTTGTTGTGTTATAAGATACCTCAGGAATCATATAAGTATCCAAAATATTTTATTTTATTCTGCTAATGTACATTCTGTGATTGATTACACCGTAATTTTTTGGTATCATCCACTCTCACTTTTCGAAACTTCTACCAAACAATTTTTTTCTGTTTAACATTATGGACTTGTATTTTCAGTTCATTAGCTCCACTAGTTGGCAATCTTTTCAAAACTACTACAAAACACATTTTTCTGTTCAACGTTTTGGACTTGTATTTTTAGTTTATTAGCATTTCAGTTTATTAGCTCTACTAGTTTTAAATCTGAGTAACTTCATGTATTATTGGATACTGTACTGGATTGCAACCTGTTTGTATCCCAAACAGAAATAAATAAATGAACATCTATCAGAAAAAAACATTATAAGAACTATGCTTAACCTAAAAAATTACACCTCTTGCAGATAATTGATCTTCGATATTGCAGAATTTGAAAACTTTTCCTGCAAATAATCTACACATCCCCAACATCGTAACAAGAGGAAATAAAAATATACGCATCCCACTACATAAAACAAGTCTACCGTACAATAATTGTATAAAAATATATAATGCATGGCGTCCACATTTCACAGAAATTAGTGCTATGTATTTATAAACAAACTCTGAAATGATATTTGACTGCAAACCCATTGTATTCACTAGATGAGTACTTCAATCATCATTATTATATTTATCACACCTCCTTTTTTTTCAGTTGGATCTAATGACGATTGACCGTTATTTTGTTTTCACAGACCTCAACATTGCAATTGGAAACTGATGTCTACCTACCTATCTTGTCCTTCCAGCATCAGAGTTGTGGCTATGATCTGCTATCAGCACAACCTTATATGAAGATCAGTTGTTATCATGCTAATGGAGTCTGGTTTCGTTTCGTTCAGCAATCAGCTTGATTTTTTCAAGTATAAGGATAGCAAGTATCATTAATTTGTCCGAATATATGATTAGGGGGTCAATAAAATCAGATGAGGACTCATCTGCGACTGAAAAATGAATCGTTCAAGATAACCTCTCGGAAGTTATTCATGTTGAAAAAGGAAACATGCATTTTTATTATAAATTTTTCAATATTCAGGAAAATGTTTCTATTCAAAATTCAATTGAGAATGTTTTCTTTTTCATCATGCATATCACTAATATGAAAATACTAATAGACATTCTCAGTGCACTTTGTATCGGATGGTTGGGATGATTCAAATGTTGGAATCATTGGTGCATCTGCAGAATTGAATGGCGTAGAGTACTTCAGTTTGAAGGGAGTAGCAGCTCACTGCATGTCTTTTATTCAAAAAGTGCTCTTCTTAAGGTCACACTACAACTGTTTTCGGTCCCCAGTCATGATTTGTCAGTACCATCCGCCATCTCAAACAGGATTATAAGTTTATGCTTTCCTCACCAAACTTACCTACATTTTATTTTGCTTTTCTTTAAATGTTTCTCTTGTTACTTCATTTAGTTAAGGGGGAATAGTTTATCTTTCACATTTATTATCCTTCATAAATACACTGGATTGTTTGGAAGATACAGTTATATTATATGATTTGATTGCAACATGTAAAGATCAGTTTCAATTATTACTATTATGAACAAAGTTAGAAAAGGTTGTTATAAATCTGTAAGTTTTTCATACCATTTCTGTTGTTGATACTGTTGGGGTATTTTTCATATTGATCACTTCTTGAATAAAGATCTGTAAGTTTTTCATACCATTTCTGTTGTTGATACTGTTGGGGTATTTTCCATATTGATCACTTCTTGAATAAATAAAAAATCAGCAACATACATATCTTCACCACGCATGGACAAACTATCAAATAAAATCAATAAAACAATGGAAAACACAACACCGCTTAATCACATCGAATTCAAATACATTTATTCAAATTAAAACCAAGAGAACCAAATAAACAAACAAACCAATACAGTATGCAGTATCGGAAAGTATTTACCTTGGGTATGGTGGTTCCATGAGAGCGCAAAGAATAGCTTGCTATATGTTGAGAGAGCATTACAATTCCTCCTCGACTCGCTCGAGGAAGGGATGTCGACGTCACGACACAGAGATAGGAGAGTCAGGGCGGTCAGCTCAGGACGTCAGTATCATACCAGTAGCAGTCGGGAGAATGTGTGCGCTGCAATGAAGAATAATTATTGACGATAATTTCACATCAGATAATTTGAACAAATTAAACTGAATCATTGATTCAATTCAATCTGTCGGATGACAGGTAGATCAAAATATCTTTGGTGCCGTGGTGGCAGCGAAAACAAAATAACATTCTCAAACATAAACAGAAGCAAACGATATTTCTGTGAGACAATAAAAACAAAAAACTTGTTTCTAACAGAAAAACAATCATTTCTTGAATGGAGATAAAAAATATTTACAAGAAAAGACAAACCAAATTAAATATTTTGTGTACGGAATTATTTTATTAAATGTTCAAACAAACCACCATTCTGGGCCAAACAATAGCCGAATCTATTGTACAATTCTGTTCTGGTAGCCGCAAGGGTAACTGGTGTTACCTGCGCACACAACTATGTTTGCCCTCAGTTCATCTAAATTGGTGGCACGTTCGAACTCATGCCGATATAACTCCAATTTTAGCATGCCCAAGAAATAAAAATCGAGAGGTGCTACATCTGGTGATCGAGGTGGCCAGTTGATTGTACCTCGCGTACGAATAAACCGATCGGGAACTAATTGATTCAAAAATGTAATCACCGTGCCTGCATTGTGGGCAGGAAAACCATCTTGTTGAAACCACACGCCGTTGAAGTATATCGGAAGAGCGCGGACTGCAGGAATAATCTGATTTTGCAAAAGTTGCAAATATTTTGCTGCATTTAAATTCCCTTCAATAAAAAATGGGCCTATGACGTGATCGCCTGAAAGTCCCGTCCACACATTTAATTTGCTTGGGTACTGTGTCCTCACAGCAATACTCAAATGTTTATTTTCACGAGACCAATAACGTACTACGGATGGGTTGTGTTTTCGATGAATTGAGTGAATTCATCGGTGAATAACACCTTTTTTAGAAAGTCATCATTTACACGGAATGCCCTATTGCATTTTTCGACCATCGTTTCACAAAACTCCATACGTCTAAAATGGTCTACAGGCAAAAGTTCTTGTGTGGTCTTGACTTTGAAACAATTATAACCGTTCCTCTTCAAAATATTCCTTACAGTTCTTCTATTCAAATTTACTTCGTCGGCGATCTGTCTACTGCCTGTCGTTTCTGCCAATGCACACACTTCTGTTTCTCTTATTTCCCATTCCTCGGGTATTTGTCTAGGATGCGGTGGTGGATTTGTGGGAAAACATTTTTCGCAATGTGCTGCCACACACCCAAAACTCTGAAATTTATTAATAATTGAAAGGACAGTCGCTTCCGTAGGTACAGGTCTGCAAAAGCACCTATGAATAGATTTCTAGTATCTTGTACAGAATTACCCCCAAACTAAAACTTAACGATCTGTACTTTATCTGCGGTTGTGTAAACAGGCGGCATGTTTCAAAAGATAATAATTGTCACGGTCTTTTGTTTTCGCAACCTCGGCTCGGCAAGAATGAGTCGAGTCGCTGTGCGCTGTGTCGCACTGCCACGTGGTCAGTTAATGCGTCGGGTGAGGTAACAGGAGGGGCGCACAGCAGTGCGTCTCTCTTGTTTATGTGGTATTATCATATCATTGCGTTCCTTGTTGCTCGTGTAGATTTCTTTCTATACCCCAGATAAATTGTTCCCGATACTTTATAGAATACTTTGTAAAGACTGTCGACTTACCCATATAGGTCAATATAGGTACAATCCCATAAATACTCTAAAAACATGAAATATAAATTATTCCCGATTACAACGAAATCACACACTTTCATTGCAGAAGCAAAAATAATTGTAGAATGTTTTGTGACAACATATATACATATCGTAGACATTTTAATATTCTGTTATGTTTCAAATTCTATGTTTTTAATTATTTTAGTGTTTTCAATTATTTTTGTGATTTTTTTAGTGATTGTGGCTTTTAATCCGAGAATTCGAAGAGAAATATATATGTTATTCAATTGGCACCAGTCAGCTTATTGGACTGGTCTCTGAATGGATCCCAGGGCTAGACTAAACAGCAGATGGAAAACCAATTGAAGAATGGAGACTATCAACAATGCACATAAAAAGACCAGCAAAAACGTAACAGGCACAGAGTTCCAGAATATCACAACTATTGTGATCAATGGCGTGAGAGTGCTCCATCTTTCATCTCCTCTCCGTGTTCGCAGCCTCATGACCACACAGTGAGTGTTGTTTACTGGTCTCGGGGCAGTCTGGGTGATCGCGAGGTCGCCTTTGATGTCGTGTGTAGGCCAAGCGACCGACTAGCGAACGAGCGTGTGACTTTATAATCCAGGAGATGGCTGTGATTTTATTCATGGTATTTCACCAAAGCTGATTTTTAGTTGAAGTGTAACCTTCTGTTCGCTGAACACGAAATCGAATATATAACCTTTGAAGGTTACTTTCGAATGATTAATTTTTATGAACGAATTCAAGAGTTCAAAAAGTTTTTAAAATTTTCGAGAAAGCATCTGATTGAACTACGAAAGTGATGTTCAAGTGGTTTATTCATTGACAAAAAGGTCGAAAATTACACGAGTTAAATTTCCTAGATGCATTTTTTTCGGGAAAATAAAAAAATAGACGATAAAATCCACATTCAAAAGTGCATGAATTCATGTTATACTTGAATTTTCACTGGAAAAAGTTACAATTCTTCCCGTTCGAAAATAAAGAGAATGTGTTCAAATAATTACCGCCTTGAGTTTGATTTCGATATGCTTCGTTATACAGATTCATTAATTCATAATGATTATTTACCCAAATCATCATTACCTCACTTCAAAACCCGAGCGCATTTAACGATTTAACAATTTGAATTCCAATAAAAATTCACTGTATCAATTTATACAAATGAAGTCTTCTCAATAAATAGCATTTGCAGATGGAACTGCAGAATTTTATAATGGAAATTATTGGAAATCCCTTAAAAACACAGCGGAAGATGATCTTAAATCTATTCTTGCATGGTTACAAACGAGGCTTCTAACCATAAACGTAAACAGTTTTATTTGCTTCCATTTACTAATAAACTGACCCAACCAATATTCACAAACATGGATATCAATACAAATTTCACCATCAAAGCCAAATCAAAAATGAAATACGTGGGTTTGATTTTGTATAACAATTGGAAGTTGGAAAATCACATAACCGAAAACATTCATACTCAAAAAACTTCAATTCTTGGTTTATTCATTCAAATACCTCAATTAACAACATTATTGATGAAGAACAACTGAAAAAAGTATGCAATGAGCTTGTTGAACCTCAGGTATAATGGCATAGGGTAGGGGCTGGGAAAACAATATTGAATAAACACTCCATTATTAAAAAAAACTCCTGAAATCATTCATCAGACTCTTTATATAACGAAATTGGAGTTTTCGGTATAAGGCAACAATATTCTTTTAACGGCAATATTTTGGCAACAAAAAAAAAGTATCGAACATAAATGAACACCTCTCCCAGAACCTTGAAATCAATTGGACAAAAGAATGTATGTATCTGAAAGACGAGGTATTCATCCACTGTTTCAAATATCACCTTAAATCATACAGTCGGTCTCAGTGACGTGCTCAAATCCATGATTTGATAGATCGACGCTGAATTATCAATTAACACATTATACTTCACATGTGAAGTGAACACAAATATTATCGTTAAATCAGTGTGTATATTTTTTATTCCACTACCTCTTTTTTTATTATCCTTCTGTATCATGTTATGTTCCGCATTGCCACTCATAGCCTCTCCTGCATATTTTATGTGAGACGGATTGAAAATTATTATATATAATATTGTATGTCATACCTAAACTATATTGAATTGATATTCTTGTATAAGTTTTTCTTATTCCCTTTCGGATTCTTTATCATGTAAAAGTGATCATATCGCTTCTGTGATTATTGTTCATGTACAGTATATTTGTATTGCATTATTGCATCTATTTTTTATATTGGTATTTATGTTAATACATTTATTATAATTATCATGTAGTGAGCACAAATTGAATAAATAAGGGATATTTAATTGATTTTGCATTTCCTATTCCCTTATAGCAATTGAATGCGTTGACATTTGATTTTGACAGGAGCTACAGGTTGTATCGCTCAATTTTTTTTTAAATTTTCGAGAAAGTATTTTGCCTGGAATTTTTAAGGACTGCGATTTGCCGTCCTTTTATCTAATTAAACCACGAAAGTGAATCTTAAGTGGTTTAATCTTTGATAATGAGTCCGCAAATTGCAAGAGTTAAATTTCCTAGAGGCAAAATGCTCGAAGGAAAAGAGACGCAATGCAATAACTCCATAACTCTACGTCCATAGTTGGAAATGCCCATCATAAAGATCAATACGCTTGTCTCCTTGCTGTTGGATCTCTGGACTTGAATTAGTAGAAAAATATAGTACATTATTGAAAAGATTTTCTGTAAATTGAAAAATCAACGATAAAGATGAAGATAATTTTTGTGAATATCTGACAGAAAATAACTGAAAGGTTTTAGAAAACACTGATTTGAAAGTGTCACTCCGAAAGAAACGTTCCTAACATTTTTCCGTTTCTGAAAAGTGAGATTGCTTTAAAAAAATGTGTTCCCTAATTCTTCGAGTCTTCCCGATGATCGTAGAAGCGTGAAATAGATTTTCGTTGACAAAAATTTATTGAAGACCTAGTGAATGCATCAATGCAACAATTGATTTCTGGTGAGTACTCTTTTTGAAAAACATTTTTCTTTGCCTCATTCATCAACATGGCTCCTTAATTATGACTGGAATAGAAAATCGAATGAAAATCTGAAAGAAAATGCAAATTTTCACTTTCAGATTTTTTCTTTCGAGTTAGGGTCCTTTAAAAATATCTACCAAATGTAGTTCAATGTCCAGCGTGACTTTAGTCGGGAAAGTAATTGTTTTATTGAAAGATAAACGCCATGTGAAGTGGAATAAATAGAAAAATCGAATTAAACGGTTTTCTTCACATAAAAGATTCAATATAAATTGAACCAGAAAATGGTAGATCTCAGGTGAGAAACAACTACTTTCCTGGCAAATACCACGCAGAACGTTGAATGATATTCACCCGAAAATCCATGCATACCTCCATATAGATGGACATTGAATGCAAATGTTTCTTTCTGATAAGCTCGATTATGTTTAATTTATGTCGTGTTCACCTAACAATCCGCATACCGGTTTCAGGCTTTTTTGGCCCTCATCAGTACGGAGTAGTCAACCAGCCAAAGGTCCGAAGAGCTCTGGCTGAAGCGAGACACAACATAACCAAAACCATCATCGAGTCTATAACACCTATAAATTAAACATAATCGAGCTTATCAGAAAGAAACATTTGCATTCAATGTCCATTTATATGGAGGTATGCATGGATCTTCAGGTGAATATCATCCAACGTTCTGCGTGGTATTTGCCAGGAAAGTAGTTGTTTTTCACCTGAGATCTACCATTTTTTGGTTCAATTTATATTGAATCTTTTATGTGAAGAAAACCGTTTAATTCGATTTTTCTAGTTGTTTTATGTTAGATATTCACGAAAAATCACTTAATTTTTATTGTGGACTCCTCAATTCACAGAAAAATATTTCTATTCAATATTCAGTTGATAATTTTTTCCTTTTCGTGAGTACCCCCAAGAGGTTATCTTGAACGATGAAAGATAGCGACTAAAATTTATCTTTGAGTTTCAGAAGATTCCTCATCTGATTTTATGATCATATTTTCAAACAAATCAACATTTCATTGAATTTAATATTCAAAACGGATATCTCAGCGACATCACAAAAACACATTTTTCCTGGTAGATATGTATATGTCCGAAACCGACCTATTCGGATTCGAAAGTGAGATATTTTGGTTGTTATCCTTGATGTCATTTTGCCTAGTTTGCACTCCTGGTTATGTTGACAAGTCACCGTCCATCGGATGCCAGATATTCAATTTGGTATTCGATGAATGTAATTACACTCTTTCACATGAAAATGAATCTTGTTAGAATACCGTAAATGGAAAAATGGCCATCTCTTGGTCCATTCGTCCGGTCGAGTGGTCCACGGTCGCCGGGATCATGTGCGCCGTTCCCAGAAAAAGAGAGTCGCACCCACCGAGCCACCGCCAAACTCATGAATTATTTATGGGTTTCTGTAGTATTTATACTTCACCAGTTTTATATCTCCGACCAGGGACGGAATCTTGGATGTCGGCCTTGCCATCTTTCCACAAAGATATTATTGTTTCGATAGATGTTTCTTCGAGAGTTGATACCGGATGACTGAGAAAATTAGCAGTGTTTTAGTTTTTACGATTCCTGAGTATAACCGTAAAACCTTTTCTGACAGCAACTATGGCACTATTGCCAAAACTTGGTACCAAAGTTAGTCCGAGAGCTCAAATTCATTTAGCAATTAGAATTTCATAACCCAAGAGAAACCTTGAATTCACATGGTTCAGGTTCTTTTCAATCGACGAAATCAAAAAGGAGGAGGTTTTCTAGTCGACGCGTATTTGTTTTTATTTTTCATTCATGTATGATCACGCATAACTTTTCACAGAGCAGTTCGATTTTGATGTTTTTTTTTTGTATTGGATAAGGCATACTTTGAAGTTGGTTCCATCAGAATTAAAAAAAAAATGTCACCCTTAAGGGTAGAAAAATAGGTGATATTTATCGTTCATCCACTGAATTTTTAGCCGTTAACCGATTCTACCACTCATAACTTTGTACTGGGTTATCCGATTCAGATGATTATTTTTTTAATGGACAGAGTATACTTCAGAATTGACCATTTTTCAATTTTGTCTGGGATAATTCACCCCTGATGGTAGCAAAATAGGGGATTAATAATTTTTCATCTGTGAACCGATTCTGTTGGAACGTGGCACACATATAGGTAGTTCTGATGACACTACAACATAATGGATACCTGGAGTCAATTGACTAGATAGTCATTAGTTGATTTTAGCTACAAAAAAGTAAAAAATTTAAACTTTTGAACAAAAAATTAAACCGACCCAAAAATCAACTGAACAGCAAAAAATAAAATGAACCTTTTTAGTCTTCATGATAATTGAGCTCCTACACTAATGTGAGTAACTAATTTTGAGTCGGCGCCAAACAAACAATTAACGAAGATCATTATATTACTTTGAAAAAATAATCAAAATGCCGCCATGCATCCCGCTGCCATCATTTCACGCTTTCCTAATTCAAATGCTAGTTTGTTTGGCGCTGACTCAAAATTAGTTACTCACATTAGTTTAGGAGCTTAATTATCATTAAGACTAAGAAGGTTCATTTTATTTTTTCTTTTCAGTTTGATTTTTTCGTCGGTTTAATTTTTTGTTAAAAAGTTTTATGGCTATCTTTCTGTTATGTTCGATATATATATATATATATATATATATATATATATATATATATATATTGTTATGTTATGTTATGCCAGTTGTGAATTTTAAAAGACGAGAAACCCACAAAAAAATAATTACTAGATGGTTAATGGTTTCAAGAGTTTGTTTGTGAATAACTTCTGAAATTCTATGTATGTTGTGAGCCTAGGTAGAATATGGATAGATAAAAATGTCAAAATACTATAAAACAATCAATTTCATACACTGTCAAAATTATTATAACTCATAATTGCTCAAAAGACAATAAAAAGTCTAAATTTACAAAATTTTCAGGAATAAACAGTAATCAAAACATTTATAAATTTGAAACATACAGTATATGAAACTGTAGCTAACAAAAAGTAGCCAATGATAGAAAAGCAAATGTCTTTATAAAAATAGCCAATCAGGGAATAGATGGTCAGGTGTAAAATTGGAAATTGTGGGAGAGTAGCAATGAGATGGTATCAGGAGCAATTATTATTGAAATTCGTAAATAATGATAAGAGTGGAAAAATAATTGTATATATAAATTATGCAATATAAATATAAACAGTGAAAAGTGACAATTTAGTGCACCAATTCAAAAATTCAAATGAAAAAACAAGGAGAAAAAGATGTATCTAGGCGATAGAAAACAAAGCTTCAAAAGAGAGATCGAAAATAAATTTCCAAGCGGATGCCACGCAAAAATTTTACTAAAAGAAAATTGGAATAATCCCATCATTTGGTAAACAAAACCAATATTACCTTAATGATAACATATCCACGGATTGAAATGCTGATTTCCGCATCTAAATAGTTCCTGATTCATGGTATTGCAGTCCTGACAGCGATTGGATACCTGATTCATGGTATAATTGGAACACCAACAGTTCCAACCAGGTATAAAACTTTAATAGTGCTCTTCCGGTCCTGAACTATTTCACCAATAACAAATTTTACATTCGTAGAACTTTATGTCACCCTATTTTGAACAATAACAGAAAACATCACTCTCACGGAAAAAGTGAGGTTCTGTTTATCTATCCATGATCTGATTTATTATTATTATCCGTGAATATTTGTTTGATTCACCCTAGTATAAGTTATTTCTCGTAGGCCAGGTATTATTAAGTCTTCCTGAATAAAGGAGATAACTGCTTTTTGATATTTTGTTGTTTGTTTTCTCACGATGATCAATAACATACCAAAGACCATTCAATAAACTGAAGTTAGCCAGCAGTGGCAGTGTCTCTATTGCCTTGAACCGGCCACCTTGGGATAAGGGCGTACCAACTGTTGCTCAGCCGTGGTGAGGAAAATAATAATTGTTGGTAGCGTGACGAGAGAACAGTGACGTTCGCTGGCAATTATTATTACAGCATACAATACAGGGGCAAAAATATTACAATATTATATTTAAAAAATTCATCATTATATAACAATATATATATATATATATATATATATATATAAATCTATCCAAACAAAATAAAAATCAATTCCTCTGTTCGTTGGGAGGCGCATAACTTGAGAACGGCAGGACCGATTTGGCTAATTTGTAATTAAATGTTCGTAATAGCCCGATGAAGGTTTATATGCTATCCATTTCACTTGAAATCGCCACTAGATTGCGCTGAAGCTTATCAACTTCTATAAAGTTCAACTGAACGTCATGAAAATTGGTATACACAGATATTTGACACGGAGAATATCCATTTTGCTATAACTCGTGAAACGGGATAATGGGATAACGGAAAACGGGTCAACGGGATAACGGAAAATCGCCGAATGGGACTACGTCGGAGCAAAAAGGAGGGTTATGATTTTGACCCGCATGTATGTATGTTCATCTGTTCCCTCATAACTTCTGAACTATTTATCATAATTTGACAAATGAGGTATCGTTGGAAGCGTCTTGATCGTACGCTGGTTATAGGCTATGTGATATCACATTCAATTGGGAGTGGCGCCCTCTAGAGGACATAAAGGCATGAACTAATAAAAATATTCAATGATGCCTTGTTGAGAATCAAATGAAAGGGCTCAATTAGCACATTCCAAATATATATATATATATATATATATATATATATACATATTGTTATGTTAGGAAGGACCAGTGATATATTTTAAAGGCGAAAAAGAAACAATTTCTTGAAAAACCACAAAAATAATAAATATTAAATAGTTAGTAGTTCATGAGGAATTGTTTAAATTTTTTTTGAGATTCTATTTCTTTTATGAAGCCTCTGTATAATATTGATATGTAAAAATATGCAAATACCATAATGCAATCATTTTCATACATTGTTAAAATGATTACAACCTATAAATGTTTAAAATACAACAAAAAAGTCTAGATTTACAAAATCATTCTGAATTAAATGTGATCAACAAAATTATAAGCTTGAAACATACAGTATATGAAATTGTATCTAACTAAAAATAGCCAATGGGAGAACAAGGAACTTCTTGATGACAATAGCCAATCAGAAAACAGAGATGGTCAGATAAAAGATTTGAAATTGTGGAAAAGTAAGAACTGAGAAATGTCAAAAATAATTATCATCAAATATTGTATTTGGTTTATAAGAAATGTGAAATATATTAGTTCATAAGTTCTCTCAAATAACACCAAAATAATCAAAGTGCGACAAGGAAGTGCGTGAGTTTGAAAATTCAAATAAAATGGACAAAACAGAAATGGTATCCAAGGAATGAAAAAACAATGCTGAGGAGAGTGAAAACATTTTTGAAGAGAAGCCAGGTACAAAATTTGAATGAAAGAAATTTAGAACTTCCATTAATGAGAAGATAGTTTTTCAACAATAAAAAACCAATACAACTTCTGAATAATATCTACACAAAATAAAGAAGGATAAAAGAAGATTACCTTTTTTGGTTATCCACATGAAACTTGTCCAAGCTGATTTCATGGATTTTGGATGGTTCCTTTTGAAATGGTAAGTTCCTGAGAGGAGTGGATGAAATTGGAATTCAGATTATGCCAGGTATTGCATCAGCGACAGATCCAGCTTCAGGTATAAACTTTTAGTGCACGTCACAAACTGAATCACTTCACAAAATAACTCATATCTCTGAAGAACTCTATGATTTGGTAATGAACTATAAAAGAATTCTTCCAACTCTAAAGAAAGAAGTGAGGTTATATTTACACATCCTCCACTGTTTTCCATTATTTTATGAAAATTTGTCAATTGATCATAGTTATAAGTTATCTTTCGCAGGCCAGGTTAATATAAGTTTTCCTGAATAAAGGAAATAATTGTTTTTTGATAATTTTTGGTTTATTTCCCACAATGAGATGCTAATAGTTTACTCATAAACGCTGAACTGAGAATATTTCGATTGACATCAAAACAGGCAGTGGCTTTATTGCCAGTACCGGCTCCTGAGGCGAAGGCGTATCAACTGAGATTAGTCGTGGTAAGAAAAGTAATAAAAATTGGCAACAACGTGGCGAGAAAACAGTAACGTTAGCTGGCAATTATTATTCCATATACAGGGAGAAAATATTTGTGGGGCAATAACAATAAAGTGAAAAAAAATTAACAACAATTATTATTTAAAAGCTATTATTATTTCATAATAATATATTATACAGGGTGGAAAGAATTAGCTATTAATATTTCATAACAAATTTGGCTCCCAACGCGGAGCAAAAATAATTAGGCTATCATTATAACATATTAATATATATATATATATATATATATATATATATATATATATTATGTATATATGTATGTACATATATAATATTAGATGGTGCTCGCGGCTTTGCTTGCATGCATCCGATGATTGGGAATAATTTCTAAAATCACGCCTCAGATGTGAGCCAAACATATTTCCTCTACAAACCTACCCAAAATACATATGTATATAATTAATACGTATTTCAGTGAAGACTATGCTACACATTTCAAAATTATATAAAAAAAAACAAACGTGTAATAATAATGACATAAGCTGGGAGTACCTCCTCGCGGTATATTAACTGGGTACATATAAAACAATAGAGCCTATAAAAAAAATTAGGCGGCTCTGCAAATACTTCATCACGAAATTATAACCCCAAAATAATTTAAATAAAGAGTGAGTTCAAACTCGACTACAGAAAAATCACGCTCTAAAACGTATGAAATGAAAATAAGTTCAAAAACTAAAACCCGACTACTGAAAAATCCCGCTCTGAAAAGTATGAAACAAGAAAATATTCTCATCTGAAATTGTTATGTACAAACTATTCAATATTTATCGTCTGTTAAATAAACAACTTACACATAATATATTTTAATGTATTTAATACATATTCATAGTGATGTTCAGATGATTGCCGTGGTCATATGCCACTTTGCCCCAAAGCTTATGATCGCTTACTACTGTTAGAAAGTATTGTTTTGTTAGGGTAGGTGGCATATTTCCACCGCTATCCTCTGAAAATCATTATGAATATGTATTGAATACCTTAAAATATATTACGTGTGAGTTGTTCATTTAATAGACTATAAATATTGAATAGTTTGTACATAACAATGTCAGATAGAATATTTTCTTGTTTCATACTTTCTTGGCGTGATTTTTAGTATCGGGTTTTAGTTTTTAACTCATTTTTATTGAAATTAGGTTTGTACTGAGTATTGTTGGATTTTTGTACATCAAATCAATGCAATATCAACATTTTTTCCAAGGTTATAGCGGCAACTTGTAATTGCCGCAGAATGTTTGACAATACATGATGTTCATAGCCGAAAATAATCTATTTGTCATAACCTACATACCATGGGGTTCATGATCGTTTGATATGACTAATAGATCATTTTTTGCTTCGAAACTCATATCTTGCCGAAGACTCTACAAGTTGCCGACTCTACAAGTTGCCGAAAAATTTTGTTGATATATGACTGTTCCATGTAAGTTTTTTGTCGGAATCAGTTGGTTTCCAATACATTTCTGTTGAATACCAATAAGAACTAAACAGTTAAAAATAATCGAAATAAAGTTATTGACCAAAAAATTTCCTCTTATGTAAAAAAGCGTTGGGTTCTCTTCACTCACTTTTCATATTGATATTTAAGATAACTGATATCAAGCACCTCACGTATTTTTTTACATGTGAGGATATTTTCTATTTTTTAAATATATTTTATCGCAGAATTTTGAATTTCCAGAATGATATTTTTTTAATATTCAATTTGAAATATTCTCCTTCTCAACATGGATACTCTGCCAAGATGTTTCAGGTCACCTTTATCGATGGAAAATAGTGATTTGATTTAAAAAGAAGAATATAAAACACAGGTAGAAATCGGTGTCAGGTTTGGTATATATAATCACAACAAATCGTCCTTTCAATATTTATCACATGTTTTTTTTCATCTGTCATCTATATGTCGTGGTTTCTTTTGATTACACGCTATCCGATAATTTTTTGTGTTTTGTTTTTGTTTTCTACTCCATATTCAATGTAATCTTCGTCATCACAAATATGAAAGTCCTTTAACGTTGTGGAATTAATACATAATTTTTACAATTTTCAACTTCTTTACCCCATGTGAGTAAGAAACTTATAGTTGTCTGTTTTTTTTTCAGCTATCACATCTATGTAAGGTTGTAATCTTTTTTTAGAATACCGGCTTACCTGAAAGCTGACTATTTTCGGTTTACTTTTATTTGAAAATAACTCACCGACCTACTAACACATTAGACGCTTTCTTTTTGGGGCTTCGTGCACTTGAGCTGCACAGTGTTTGATGCACCTGAGCTGCTCCCAAATAAAACGGATTTTAGTGGTGTTTTCGGATGAATACTTTGCACATGCGCATAAGATTTAGTAATTGACATATACTGATTCTTTTCTATTTATTGTTTTTGTTTAAGAATTTGAATTGATTTGAAGGGTTTTAGAAAGCTTAATCAAAAATCTAACAATTATATTAGATATGTCAGATTCTGAAAATGAAATGTTGATAATGGTAAGTTAACAGCATTGAAAGATGAGTGGATTTAAATCAGTATTAACTTTTCAAGGCATTAATGGATAGACCAGGTAACCATTTGAGTAGTTCAGACTCTACTAGCTCTTTGGACAGTTTGTTTGCTGATTCTGATGAAGGTGGGCCTAGGAGAAAACGTACCAGAATTGAAAATTATATTGTAGAAACTGTGAAGGAATATGACAACAATGAATTCAAATCCAATTTTCACGTATCATGAAAGACAACTTATATCATTGGTATACATCCTTTTGTTTGAAAAATTGAATATATTTTTACTCTAAAAGTTTCAGGTCTCTTCGTACAATCAAAATATCATCCTGCGTACTCTGCTGGACGACCCAATGTTTCTGCCGAGAAAACAATTTTACTATCTCTGTGGTTCCTTGCCAATTATCCTTAGGTATTGGTATGCAAGCTGAAGTTGGAGAAAAAATCAACAGACAACGGCAAGTCTTCAATAAAATATTTAATTTATGAAGTATACTCTCTTTTCAAATGTAAATGTTCAATAAAATTCATGAAACATAATATGTTTATTCAATAAATATCCACTCAACAAAAATCTTAGAATATCACAGAATGGTGAAATTATCACAAAATTCCACTTCAAAAATGATCTATATATAAAGTTTAAAAAACCAACTTTCCAAAAATCAAATATTTTGAACTAAAAGAACAAAATGGATAAATAAAAAAATAAATATAAAAATAAAAAAAAAAATATTTAGAAAACATTAAAATAAAAATAAATAGTCAAAATATCACAAAAATCATTTATTTGCAACTCTTTTTCATTTCCACTATTCATATTGTTTTGATTACTCTTAGATAAAGTTTAATATTAATGTAAGGTATTTACTGCGCTACTAAAAAACATTAAACATAACCAAAAAGAGCTTGTTACACCAAATTCCCGGTGAGTGCAAGAGGGGGCAGGGGAAGGTTGTTGGTGTTGCTCCGGAGCTTGAAGCTCGACCTAAAAAGAACGGGTCGGTGCCAGTGTTTCGTGCTCCTGAGTAGCTCCGGTGCTACTCACACGGCCAAAAAGAAAGCTGTTTGTATGTGCCTTGACGCACTCCATACTCTATTTTCAAGCTCGTTGTAAGTTTCATTGATTTCAACGCATTGGATAGAGTTTCTCGAAGCTACTTTCGATTAATTCAAGGCAATATGGTTTTGCGAGGTTTACAAAAACTGCAAGGCAGTGCAGTTGAAGTCGGTCCAGTTATAGAGGAAATTCAGAATTGAAAATAAGAGACATTCATACTCCGGCCCTGGCAATTGCTGCCAGCGCACTTTCCTATGCCGCGCAAAATACCTACTCTCAGAGTTCCCACAATCGCACGCTCTTTTCTGCCGAAATCCGGTTGAGCATGCGATGTTGACTCATTGCATAATCAGCGTTTTGGCTGGCTGCCTACCCATGGACATAGTTCGGAAAGCGCAGCAACATTTTGCTCGAGAAAAACTTTGAAAAAAACCAGTGGTCAAGTACGTGGCCTCCACAAAATGTACGAACAGCATCAAATAAGGACAGAATGGAGATATGAAATAAACTGAGAAAATAAAACGTGTCAAAAACAACTATATTATGACGTTACTACAACATAATTTTAATCTTTGAGAAAAATATACATTGGAATATCTGTATAAGCAGAAATTATTTCCCATTCTGATATCAAAATCTCACTAATCAAATACTTGGTAATATTTGTAAAGAGAGAGACAATATCCAGAGAGATTAGAATATTATTATGGGGTGAAACAAATATCCTTGGAGAATTCTTAATACTATGGTGGAATTAGTATGTGGGGGTCGAAAATTGTGAATAAAAGGGCGATTTCTGTGATTATGGTCCGATTCTATTCGAAATTGGTATGTGGAGGTTTTCGGGGTCGGAGATTATGAATTTTTGCCTAAATCAAGATGGTGGACGAGTTTTGTGATTATGTACCGTTTCTATTCAAAATTGGTATGTCGAGGTTTTTGGGGTCGCAGATTATGAATTTAGTCGAAGATTATTGATATTTTGTCAAAATTCATATTTTGAAGATAGCAGCTTCAGTATGGTGGACGTGTTAATCTTTAGATGGTCTCCTCATTAAAGAACTCGATGGTTAGAAAAAGGCCTCATAATAACGATGCTTTAACAAAAATGCATAGATTAAGGCGTACTCAATGAAAAGCACTAAATAAAATAATTAATAAAAAACTATTTTAGTGAATAGCTTTTATTCAAATGCGCTGAAAAGTAAAAATAAATTGCTTTGGATGTGTGACGTAGGTTGTTCCGTGAATTATAGATTCAAAAGCTTGTCGCTTTTGTATACTGAGAACTTTGCACGACAAGCAAGCTCTTGAATTTTTTACGGAATAACTTACGTCACACATCCAAAGCAATTATTTTTACTTTTTAGTGCATTTGAATAAAAGGTCTTTAAAAAGGTATTTAATTATATATTTTATTTTGATATCATTTTCGAATATACGGGGTATTCTATGTAAACGCTACTGACCACAGGTTTTTTTAAGGAACATCATAACATATTCCTACGTTAATAATGATATCATTTCCTATATATATTTTTTTATTTAATTACATCGTGCAATAACTTTACAGTTATTGCACATTTCCTAATTTTGTAAAGTTTTAAAAAGGACCCTTTCTTAAGATATCTTATTGATGGGTTCTGTCTATATCTTCCGTGAAATTATAGGAGAAATTCCACTGAATGCTTCATATCATATGAGACTTAAACAAATTATGCTTGTTGTTCCCAGTAATTATCTCAAATAATTGTAACATCGTTCTCTTTATTCAGTTTGGAAAATACGCTGCATATAAATATGTCAATTTTTCGAACGTTTTGTCATTTCCTCACGCTAACATAATCCATTTGGATCTGGATGGCTCGAATGTTTTTTTTTGAAAATTTGATGGTTCTATATACAAACTAGCATTAAATTCAGTCCGTTATTGAGTTCATTCAAAATCGCACCAAAAGCTATATATGTTTTTATTGGGCATGCAGAAGAGCCTTCGGGTCTGACACCTGAAGCCATTCAATAAAATTTTCCAATTCTTGATTCCAACATCCCAGCCAAGTTTGAATCTCATACCCTCGGGACTCTGGAAATCATAGCTTTTCTAAAGAATACGTTGACACCTATTATGTCATTTGTGTAAAATGTTATCAGAACTTATTTCCTCATTGTTTTAAAATTCAATTGAATTCTTAATTTTTTTCTGGAAGCCATTTTATTTTCATTTGTACAAATGCAAATGATAAAAAAGCCCATTCGTTTGAATTTTGTAAATGAGGTCAAAACTTCTTTCCTCAATGATTTAAAATTTAATTGAAATCCTTGAATTTTTCTGGAAGCCATTTTATTTTTATTTGTACAAATACCAATGATAAAAAAAACATTCGTTTGAGTTTTGTAAATGAGGTCAATCTTCTATTCCCAAAACTTCACTGCTCGAGAATTCTATCTCATTCATTTCTACAAACCTTAATGAAATATGGAATTTTGCTAATGAATAAATTTATGGGAACTCAACCTTTCCTAAACTTAAGGTAGTATCGCCACGAGACAGTTGAATTAGGAAATTATTAAAATTTGGCATACGTATTGTTCAACATGTGAACAACACCTCTACAAAATTTAAGCAAGTTTCACCATCCCGAACCCGAGATATATATATATATAATATATATATATATATATATATATATATATATATATAATTAGGAGTTGAATCAATTAACACGTAACATATGGACCATGCATAGGCAAACATCACATTATTAATTCTACCGTTAGTACTAAAATTAAGAAGTTCATGAAAAACGAGGAGGAGCTACAGCAGGATATCACAGATATTTTGAAAAAAAAATCAAAGTGATTGACCATCTATTTTGACAGATATAATCAAAACTACTCTCGTTATTCAAAATAGTCCATGGGGAAGCCCACAGCCTAAAGGGGGGGTCGTAGAGAAATGCGGATTGTGCCAGGGGACTTTTTAAAGGAGGACGGGGGACCATTTGAGGGTCTGAACGCGAAAACAAAACCTTCTCCTAGTTGACCCCATCAATTTTAACGTTACCCCTCCTTCACCCCAAAAAAAAAAGTTCAAAAAGAGTACTACAAAAAAGTTCATTGAAGTTTTATCGAAAAACGATAATTTTTTCCCATGACGTATGATTTTTATTGAGGGGGGAGGGGGGGGGTCTGAAATATTTTTTTTGCTGCGCTTTTCGGGGACATCAATTTTTCGAGTCGCCGACTTTCTATAACGAAGAAATTTGCTAGAGTCGATTGGGGGGGCAAGTGCCCCCTTTAAAAATTTTTTTTTTTCGCCTTTCAAATCAAAAGTCTTTTGAAATTCTTCGATTCCGGGTAGTACCGCCACGAGACAGTTGAATTAGGAAATTATTAAAATTTGGCATACGTATTGTTCAACATGTGAACAACACCTCTACAAAATTTAAGCAAGTTTCACCATCCCGAACCCGAGATATATATATATATATATATATATATATATCGAGAATGAGAGAAATCTGTTACGAATCCAAAAAGACACACCATCCGTCTACAGCCTGTTTCATGGTTTCCCAATCATCAGGACGGCTTGTGGTCTCTTTCAAATTCGCATCAGATTTCTCGTTGGTTCATAGCCTTAGGCCAATACAAACATGTGAATTGCATCAGATTATTGATAGTGACATCTATAATCTGTGCGGTGAAACTGACCTAACATCGTGGAATTTTAAAATCACGAGATTTCGTGCACTTTAACAGGTCACTAACAAATTGTTAGAAAGGCCTACCCACGATATCAATAGTCGTACTTCTCATGCGTTTAACGCAAACATCGATATCGAGAATGAGAGAAATCTTTACGAATCCAAAAAGACACACCATCCGTCTACAGCCTGTTTCATGGTTTCCCAATCATCAGGACGGCTTGTGGTCTCTTTCAAATTCGCATCAGATTTCTCGTTGGTTCATAGCCTTAGGCCAATACAAACATGTGAATTGCATCAGATTATTGATAGTGACATCTATAATCTGTGCGGTGAAGCTTTGACCTAACATCGTGGAATTTTAAAATCACGAGATTATGTTAGGTCAAAGCTTCACCGCACAGATTATAGATGTCACTATCAATAATCTGATGCAATTCACATGTTTGTATTGCCTAAGGTATGAACAACGAAAATCTGATGCGAATTTGAAAAACCACAACCGTCTGATGATTGGGAAACCATGAAACAGGCTGTAGAGGATGGTTCTTTGATCTAACAGATTTCTCTCATTCTCGATATCGATGTTGCGTTAAACATGAAAGTACGACTATTGATATCGTGGGTAGCCTTCTAACAATTTGTTAGTGACCTGTTAAAGTACACGAAATCTCGTGATTTAAAATTCCACGATGTTAGGTCAGCTTCACCGCAGATTATAGATGTCACTATCAATAATCTGATGCAATCACATGTTTGTATTGGCAATATGAACAACGAGAAATCTGATGCGAATTTGAAAGAGACCAACCGTCCCGATGATTGGAAACCAGAAACAGCTGTAGACGGATGGTGTCTTTGATTCGTCAGATTTCTCATTCTCGATATCGATGTTTGCGTTAAACGCATGAGAAGTACGACTATTGATATCGTGGGTAGGCCTTTCTAACAATTTGTTAGTGACCTGTTAAAGTGCACGAAATCTCGTGATTTTAAAATTCCACGATGTTAGGTCAAAGCTTCACCGCACAGATTATAGATGTCACTATCAATAATCTGATGCAATTCACATGTTTGTATTGGCCTAAGGCTATGAACCAACGAGAAATGATGGATTTGAACCCAACCCTGATGATTGGAAACCATGAAACAGGCTGTAGACGGATGGTTGTCTTTTGGATTGTAAGATTTCTCTCATTCTCGTATCGATGTTTGCGTTAAAGCATGAGAAGTACGACTATTGATATCGTGGGTAGGCCTTTCTAACAATTTGTTAGTGACCTGTTAAAGTGCACGAAATCTCGTGATTTTAAAATTCCACGATGTTAGGTCAAAGCTTCACCGCACAGATTATAGATGTCACTATCAATAATCTGATGCAATTCACATATATATATATATATATATATATATAATTGGAGTTGAATCAATTAACACGTAACATATGGACCATGCATAGGCAAACATCACATTATTAATTCTACCGTTAGTATTGAAATTAAGAAGTTTATGAAAAACGAGGAGGAGCTAGAGCAGGATATCACAGATACTGTGAAAAAAAAAAAAAAATAAAGTGATTGACCATCTAGTTTGACAGATATAATCAAAACAACTCTCGTTATTCAAAATATTCCACGGGGAAGCGCACATTATTAATTCTACCGTTAGTACTAAAATTAAGAAGTTTAGAGAAACGAGGAGGAGCTAGAGCAGGATATTACAGATATTGTGAAAAAAAAAAATAAAGTGATTGACCATCTAGTTTGACAGATATAATCAAAACTACTCTCGTTATTCAAAATAGTCCACGGGGAAGCGCACAGTCTAAAGGGGGGATCGTGGAGAAATGCGGATTGTGCCAGGGGACTTCTTAAAGGAGGACTGGAGACCATTTGAGGGTCTGATTGCGAAAAAAAAACTCCTTCTCCTTGTTGATCCCATCGATTTTAACGATACCCCCCTTCACCCCAAAAAAAAAGTTCAAAAAGAGTACGACAAAAAAGTCTATTGAAGTTTTATCGAAAAATGATAATTCTTTCCCATGACGTATGATTTCTAGTGAGGGGGGGGAGGGGGGTCCCGGGTCTGAAATTTTTTTTTGCTGCGCTCTTTGGGGACATCAATTTTTTGAGTCGCCGACTTTCTATAACGAAGAAATTTTCTAGAGTCGATTGGGGGGGCAAGTGCCCCCCTTCAAAACATTTTTTTTTCACGTTTCAAATCAAAGAGTCTTGAAATTTTTCGATTCGGGGTAGTACCGCCACGAGACAGTTGAATTAGGAAATTATTAGAATTTGGCATACGTATTGTTTAACATGTGAACAACACCTCTACAAAATTTTAACAAGTTTCACCATCCCGAACCCGAGATATATATAATTGGAGTTGAATCAATTAACACGTAACATATGGACCATGCATAGGCAAACATCACATGAATAATTCTACCGTTAGTACTAAAATCAAGAAGTTAATGAAAAACGAGGAGGAGCTAGAGCAGGATATCACAGATATTGACCATCTAGTTTGACAGATATAATCAAAACTACTCTCGTTATCCAAAATAGTCCACGGGGAAGCGCACATTATTGATTCTACCGTTAGTACTAAAATTAAGAAGTTCATGAAAAACGAGGAGGAGCTACAGCAGGATATCACAGATATTTTGAAAAAAAAATCAAAGTGATTGACCATCTATTTTGACAGATATAATCAAAACTACTCTCGTTATTCAAAATAGTCCATGGGGAAGCCCACAGCCTAAAGGGGGGGTCGTAGAGAAATGCGGATTGTGCCGGGGGACTTTTTAAAGAAGGACGGGGGGCCATTTAAGGATCTGAACGCGAAAAAAAAAACCCTCTCCTAGATGACCCCATCGATTTTAACAATACCCCCCCCCCCCAAAAAAAAAGTTCAAAAAGAGTACTAACAAAAAGTCCATTGAAGTTTTATCGAAAAACGATAATTTTTTCCCATGACGTATGATATCTAGTGAGGGGGGGAGCGGGGCGAGTCTGAAATTTTTTTTTTGCTGCGCTTTTCGGGGACATAAATTTTTTGAGTCGCCGACTTTCTATAACGAAAAAATTTTCTAGAATCGATTGAGGGGGCAAGTGCCACCCTTCAAAAACATTTTTTTTTTGCGTTTCAAATCGAAAAGTCCCTTGAAATTCTTCGATTCTATCGAAAATAATTTCCTAATTCAACTGTCTCGTGGCGGAACTAGCATAATGTAGTCAAATAATTAATTATATTGGCGATCTATTGCGTAGTGACATCTACCTGTGAGAGTCAATACTAAGCATTATACTGCAATAGTACGAAGCAAAATTTTCTGTCTCATGTGAATCCATCAACAACAGTTCGCCAGTGTTGCCTCATACGCTGCCAGATAGATGGAAACACTATGAATAGTTGTGCTGCATATGCCTAATTTTACTGTGATGTGACAGAAAATGAGCAGATTTTGGATATTTGACCGATAATTGAAATTTTCTATTGATAAAATATATATCAAATCATAAGTATAACCACACAGTGGGATTGGTGAATTAAATAGCTGTCCGATCATTTGTGATAAAAATATATTCCTAGAAGAAACGTGATAGAGTAAATCAATATACAGTGCTTCTCAAATGTCCTCTCCCCCCCTCTTATTTTTGGAACGATTATACATAAACAAGTGAAATTTGGAAACTGAATATTAAAGGTTGTAAACTTCCCTACTAGTGATGATAGATGACGAAATCGTCAAAGATGACGTCACAAGGCCATTGAGACCAATAATTTTAAATGGAACCCTACGGCAAGCGACACCTCTTTTAAAAGGTATCGAAAAAACCTATTCAATCATACTGATTTTGTTTGTGTTTATGGCAGTTTTGATGGCTCATTAGTAAACAGTAAAATTCAAATTCCATTCAGTATGATATTAATTACAGATTTAAGAATCAGTATCTACTTGAAGAAATTGCTCGAAGTGACCTCCATTCACTTCCTGACAGTGAAATATCCTATTTTTAAACTATTTTCGTACTTTTGCAAATGTTTCTGCGGAAACAGCCTCACATTCTGCAACAATACGTTGTTTTAAAACGTCAATATTGCCAGGTTCAGTGGCGTTAACCTTCGATTTAAGGTACCCCCCACAGAAAAAAATCCGAAGGTGTGAGGTAAGGTGATCGAGCTGGCCATTCCGTTGAACCTCGTCGTCCAATCCATCTACCACGATGCTCCTCATCCAAATACCGTCTTACTGCACCGTAATAGTGTGGAGGAGCACCATCCTGTTGGAATGTTATTTCCATATTGCCGAATTCATCTGGATTATCTTCCAAAATTTCAAGGATTAACGGTTCTATTGAGTTTTGCAACAGCTCCAGATAAACCTCACCAGTTAAATTAGTATTTTAAAAAAGGGGCCCAATGATGTGGTTTCCCAGGATACCTGCCCAAACATTCACCTTCTGGGGAAATTGGGTATGTGTTTCACGAAACAGGTGAGGATTTGCGTCACTGCAATACCTCACATTCTGTGTATTTACATTTCCATTTAGATAGAAAGTACTTTCGTCACTAAAACAAATTGTTTTGACATAGTCTGGCTGTTGGTTAATTTTAGTTTCCATATTTTTAGAAAATTCTAGTCTTCGGTCTGGATCGTCGTCTGAGAGTTGATGAATCATTTCTAATTTGTATGGATGACATTTTTTTTTTCAACATCCTGTGTACTGTACTTCGACTGACTTTACAGGTAGATGCAACGGGAGTTGTTGAAGAAGTAGGAATAACTATTACTTCTGCCAGTATATCAATTTTTTTCTCATCAGAAATTTTTGGTCCGCCGGATCGTTTCGCATCATTGATACTACCAGTTGTTTCAAACTTACGAAGGAGCTCCCTTAAATAAGTCCTCGAAACGGGGCGATCGGGAAACCTCTTATTAAAAATGCGTTCTGCTGCATGAATATTTTGTCCAGTTTCACCAAGAATTAGGATCGCTGCTACTTTATCATCTAAAGCACGTACCATTTCGCTTTTCGAAGCACTTAAACGTTCGGCTCACAACAGTTTAACAAATTATTAAAATGTACAAAAATATTAAAAGTACCAAAAGTTGCTAAACCAGTTAAACGTTCGATCAACAATACATGAATTATTAAATGTACAAAAACTTGGACAATTACAAAAACGCCGAATAAGGGAGACTAACAAAAACGTCAGTTCATTTGACAATTATCCAGAGGCGGAGCTTGAATTTGGAATTTTAGTATTAACTGATTTAATTCATCACAGCTTTGCGTTTTCTGGAAGCGAGTTGCCAAAACTGCCATAAACACAAACAAAATTAGTATCATTCAATAGGTTTTTTCGATACCTTTTAAAAGAGGTGTCGCTTGCCGTAGGGTTCCATTCAAAATTATAGGTCACAATGGCCTTGTGACGTCATCTTTGACGATTTCGTCATCTATCATCACTAGTAGGAAAGTTTACAACCTTTGATATTCAGTTTCCAAATTTCACTTGTTTATGTATAGTCATTCCAAAAATAAGAGGGGGGAAGGGGACTTTTGAGAAGCACTGTATACGGGGTCAGTGGTAGAACTCGTGTTTTCTGGATTATCGCTGGCTGGCTGATATTTATCAAGAACTAAGGAAGAGGTAGCGCATGTTGCCTCATTTTGCACAATCAGCCTTTCGGCTGGCTGCCTGCCCATAAACGTATTTCGGAAAGCTTGTTACGCACAATGCAGGGTTTTCCATGTAAGCAAGCAGTACGTTCCAAAAGAGTGTATCATCACATTATTAATCACAACACCTTTGAAAGGCATTTTTATTATGTATCCATCAGTGTATATATTTTTGATTTCTGCTTACTGTTATCGAAGATACGGGTATTTGAATCTTGACAATGATGATGATATTTAAGGTAGTTGTCGTGAAATCCACTTCCAATCAGATTTCGTTTATATTTATAACACTTTTAGTTAATATTATTACCTGTATCATATTAAATTTTTGGAATGATTTACCACACCGAAAGCGAGATATAAGGCAAGTTGCAACTTTTCACACGTAATCCCTATAGTGAGCTACCGCGGACACCACATTTTAAGGGGCAACTAAAAACCCTCCATTCAGATCTTTTTGAAAAACTAGTATATTATTGAAAGGTACGTACAAATTCTATAAAAAATTTAAGACGCGTAGCCATACAGTTATTTATTTATTGTTATAAGAAGTTTCTAAATTATTGGGTATAAGAAGTGCAATATGGTGAAGGCTGAGAATCGTGGCAACGCCTCAAGCGATCGCTGGTGATTCAAATAAACGCGAGCGCGAGGTTCTTCCTGTTTTGAATTGAACTGTGTTTTGGAACGCACATATTTATGAATAATAATTGTGAATAATTGCGTTAATTTATACTGATGCATTTTAAACATATTACAATGGGAATAGATATAAAATAAAATGTAGTTTTAACGAGTAACGGCAAAAAACAGTGCATACACTTTATTGTATTGATACATTTGTACAACACATGTACGTATAACATAATTCAAATATTTTCAAACATAAACTAAAATTATTCAGATTTCTAACAAGCTAATAAAATATAACGTATAAATCTACAAAAAATATAAACAACAATGAATGTAATATTATTTATTCCTAACTAATATACTAAGTAATCACTTGATTGACTAAAACATTTATTTTTAATTCATCAATGATTTTAGTTAATGCTTTCCTATTTTTAGTAACTCTAGGTTTACCATTCTCCAATTTTTCAGTCATGTGATTAATCACAGCTTCTCCTCCTTCATCGTGATACATTTTTTTCCAAAAATGGTATGTTATATTTTGTTGCGCAATTTTTCTCAATAAACCCCGTGATATAACATTTTTTAAGGCACTTAAATTGGGTAAATTACGAGATATTCTTTCGTTCTCAAGTCGCTCTGATATACATTCTTCATATGATTTCATGTATGTTGATAAGTCTGACTTTTTACCAATGAAATGAACTAATTTTTATTAAATTTGTACATCATATATCGCTTCGTGGAAATTATCTGATGTTTCGTTTGGTATTAAACATTTTGCTAATTTTGATAGCTGGAACATTCCTGGCCCTTTTCGATCTGGAAACGTTTTTTTAAAAATAATTGAGCTATCCACAAATCCTGCTATTATGATAAAATATTCTATTAAATTATTATTAACGAATTCTTTCACTAATCTAGGTACATCGAATCTCGCATTATGCGCAACGAGTAAATTTGGAGTTTTAGACAAATTTAAAAATGCTTACATGCTACTTGATTTTGTGAATCAACTTGTACATAATTCCAATTTAATTGACCAGAAATTGTACTCAATCCCGTAATTTTTGTCGCCACAGGATTGATCTAGTTCGTAGGGCTAACATATATTAAATTCTCTATTTTCACATTTGGCGGCGATTTGTAAAATGTCATCAGTCATGCATAATGCAGATGTTTCTTAATCAAAATAAACTAGGGAATAATTTATTGATATTGATTCGATGTTTTTTAATAATAGTGATGATGCTCTTGATTCGTTAGTTCCAACGTTTTTGGTTGATATGTTACAACTTCTGACATTTCCTTCGATTTTCTTAACATTTCCCTTTTTGGGTCAATTCAACTCTGCGCAACCAACTATATATATATATATGTATATAAATATATATATATATATATATATATGTATATACATATATATATATATATATATATATATTATATATATATATATATATATATATATTATATTCATTCTTTTTTTTCCTTTATAGACTTTGCTGGAAATATTGTGAACAACAAATTTTTTCTTAACTCGATTAATAATGTTGAAAACATGTACAATTAAATTGGGAAATTCATGCCAGTTTCAAGAAGTCCTTTTTGACATTAAATAGTTTCCCTTACAAGTGTTCACAAAGTTTTTGAATGTTCTCTGTCACTAAGCGAATTTCTCCTTCTGCAGCTGCTTTACAACTCTCTGTTGCTACCTCTTCGATTGATGATCCAATAAATGTTTCATAGCGTTTGTATAAATCTTTCGATATTGAAGAAATATTCATACAGGCTAGAAGTTTATTCAAAGCAGTGCAACCCATGCCGGAATGTAAAGCACCTGTAGCAAAGAATGTAAAGGTCATATTTTACTTCACTCCATATATTTAATAATATTATTTTATATCGAATATTAGAAAATAAAACTTACCGAGAACAGCCAATAAGTTTTTTTATTTGATATTGTCGTTTTGCCAGTACGAACCTGATTTCGCACTTATCACAACGGATACTTAATTGATGCAAGTCCTGAATGTTTTTCTTCCAGCACATTCTCCAAACTCAAAACTTGGTGGCAGTTCCGACACTTAAAACTTTTCCCAAGTTCTTTGAGATCAACAATGCGATTTCCTTCTCACACATCATTTTCATTAGACTGTTTTTTGTTCGTATTTCGAGCCTTACACAGTTCAGACAATTTATGTTTCCTTTTTCCAACTTTTGCTTTAGCAAACCTATCAGTTTTTGCGCGAAATCGATCCATAGCTTTGACTGCTTGTTCATAAGAGTATCTTGAACAACTAAAGGCGAGCGATCGTTGGATTGCGACGTTGCCAACAGTCCAGTAATGGCTTATTTTCTGTTTCACGCATGCTAGTTGCGTTTCTCAGTGTACAGTTCCCTTAAAAAAGATCCCTCCAATTCAGCGCTTGAATATGTATTGCATCGCGCTACAATCGAGACTTATTTTTGACAGTGTTTTTCGCACGATAACAACCTTAATGGCGACTATTACCACAACCAAATATTGCATGACTTCCCGGATATTCCTTTCTTTCCAAATAATTATTTCACGGAAACCTTTGCAGCTGGAACAATACACGTTACACTCCAAAGAAAATATGATTATGGCTCAGTGGTACTAGCGTCAGTCTTGTCTCCACTGTTTCCACCCGGTTCGGGTTCGACTCCCGCAGCCGGCGATCATTTTTTCAAGGCTCCAAGAGTGGTTTCGGATCCCACTATGAAAGGTTAGGCCCCCGTGATCTTAACTCGTACAAGTTTTCATTAATTTCTGAGGGTTGGTCAAACAACTATGAGAGCGGTTGAAAATAATTTTACAAAATTAACAATTTTACCTCTACGATTATACTATTTAAAACTATAAATTATAGAAAACCAGACTAAAAAATTGAAAATGAGAAAAACATGTATTTTATTAAAAAAAAAACGTGGGGTGCATGGTATCGCCTCGGCCAACAATAACCTGTGGTCTGAGACATTTCTTACTTTACTGCCCTAGGTGTGTAATGTACTATATAATTATTGATACCATGCACCCCACGCTTTTTTGAAATAAAACAATTTTTTTTCTTATTTTCTATTTTTTTAGTCTGGTTTTCTATAAAAGCGTGTTTTTTAGTTTTTTCAAACTATTATTTATTTTCTACTTTTTAGTGTGGTTTATTTATAAAAGCGTGTTTTTTAGTTTTTTTTGAACTATTATTTCAATTTTTTTTTTGCAAAATTGGAATAATCTTATCAAATCAGGTAATCGTAATCTCCGACCCCAAAAACCTCCACAAACCAATTTTAAATAGAATCAGACCATAATCACAAAACTCGGCCGCCATTTCAAAGCCGCCATCTGAGATTTTCCAATTTTCACAAAAGAATCATAATATTCGACCTCAAAAACCCCCACATACCAACTTTGAATTGAATCAGACCATAACACAAAACTCGTCCACCATTTTGGAGCCGCCATCTCGAATTTCCCAATTTTGCCGAAAGAATCAATATCTCCGACTATAAAACCCTCAATACCAATTTTGAAGAAATCGGACCATAATCACAAAACTCGCCCATATTGGAACCGCCATTTTGTTTTTTTTTTTTCACACAAAAATTTCTTAATGCATTGTCACCGGAATTATGTACACCTGCCAAATTTCAAATCATTCGTACGTCTGGAAGTGGGTCAAAATCGTGCCCAAAGGAGTCGGTTACAAACAAACAAACAAACAAACAAACAAGTGAAGCTTATATAGAGCGTGTAAAAAGAACAAATCAAAAGCAAATAGTTTTATAATTATTAAATTATTAGCTAGTTAATACATATTCAAAATAATACTCTCCGAATATACGTATTTGCTTTACCAGCATAACTTTGGAAACATTTGTTACTTTTATTATCAATTTGAAATAAGGTCTTAATTTTGGGAGTTTGCATTACATTTGTTGTTGAGTAAAGGCTTGGTATCCAAAAAATGGCTCGAGAAGGTGCGCTGTTAGAAATAATCGAAACAGTTATCATCTATGGAAAAAATGGCCGCAATTTTCACAAAGCAATGAGAATTTTCAATGTGAGGTTTCCGGAAACTCCTATATACCGAAAAGTTTACTGTAACCGGTAGTATTAAACGGCTAGTGGGAGTGGCAGAAAAGCAATTCTAGCAATAATTTCCATTCGACAACTAAATCAGTTCCATATGAGTGCAACGTTTCTACTTCTTCTGTGAAGAAATATAAAATAAAATATTTAATAAAAAACCTCTCTCAGGCAAAACGAGTTTTGGAACTGATTGCTCCCATAGTGGCTTCCCACTAAACATAAAAACATGTTATAAACATAAATGTTATATCACATTGTGACTTTGTAATGTTATTCTGAGATATGCTTGGTATATCAGATACGTTGCGTCCATGGTACTTTGTGCCTCTTATAAATATTACAATGTAATGTTCAATGATAATTATTACATAAATGTATCAATTGTTTTCAGTGGCAAACATTCTTTGATCACATCATCAGAGGTATCAATGTTCCTACTTCTATTTACCGAATGTTCCACTATGGAATTTACTTTATTCAAAGTAATTTGACACATGCTCCTGATGTCAGCAACCATTTCCATAATGTCTGATATCTGATTAGCCGGAACCACAACTGGTAGATTTTCTACTATTGTTACATCTGTTGTATCATATGGATCCTCTATGGAGGGGATATCTTCTATATCACTGTTCATATATTAATATTCGCCAGAACTATTTTGCTGAACTGAATGAAAATAAATAATAAAATTTGTTGGAATTGAAATCATTTTCTAACTCACCTCCACCTGCCCTGAGTTCATCTTCACTGAATAACTTCGAAAGGACAGAAGGTGGATTGACAATGCTTTCATATTCTGCAGTATTTTTTTTTGTTTTATTCTGCTTTTTCCAGGTCATTGCTTCTGGTCCCCTTCGGATTCAGAGGAAGCTGCCAATTGTTTTTCATGTTCGAGAGCCTTGGCATAGGAATCTGGAATGTAAAATTACAATAATTGGTGGAGGAATATGGAAAATCATAGAAAATCATAATCTTACCATAAAAATTGTGAATTTTACTATCATATTGACTCCACTCACTATTGGGAACATGGCATTTGATAATAAGGGTCCTTGTAATTCTTGAATTGGTTGGCCACCAACATCGATGTTCACCTACTAACCAATCTGTAGGAATAACTGATACATCTCCTTACTTCTTGTTTTCTATGAATTGAACAACATTATACTGCAATGAATAAGTGATTATTATTTCATTGAATTCATAGTAGTTTGAATTATAGTTTTGACTGGTCTGAACTTGAGCAGGGGAAGCTATTGATACAGTACCTTTTTTTAATCAACCTTTCGAGCTAACGCAGATAATACTTTTTCATCTTACTCATCTTTACCTTTTTTGCTGAAAAAACACATTCATATATAATCATTGTATTCACAGCAGTGTGTGTGAAAATGAAAAGTTAAACATATTCAAAACTTATTGTAGTATTGATAGAATATATGGAAACTCACCTTATCATCCTCTCCATATTTTTTGTCAACATTTTCATTCCATTCTTACTCATACTTCCACGCGAATTATATCAGTGGCCAATTGCACGACAAAAAACTCAATAATAAAGGCGTTATTCTACAATAACATGGAAGATGCACAATATATCGCACAGCAACAGCAATCATAGGAAATATAGGAATTATGAACAAATACACGCTCATCAGTAATCGCAGCTTGTAAACAAACATGAACGGTACATAATTTTGCGTGTCAAAGACAGTGTACACGTTACACATGACACGTATGTTCTGTGTTAAAAATGAACTAACATGACCCTCGAATTTAAAAAAATAGTGTAAATGTGACGGTGAGATTTATTTTGTGTTTACTGGACAATATTTTTGAATGTGGGTATCATTTTTACAACTTATGTAGATTTTGAGTTTCTGTCAACATTTATGATATATTGTATTATGGTTATGTTGAAATATCACATGAATGACATGGTGATTACCCGAAAAATACATTCAAGGAACATTTTAAGATAATGTCAATTCTTAGTCTCCTATACACATGTGAATAATGTTTTGATGTGGTTAAACAAAAACATCGAACAAATAACATAACCACTCTGTATGAGACATATATGGGAAACATAAAATCAACATTTTATATATTATCTAATGAATATTATTGGTTATGTTATTTCGATGTGACATAAACATGTAGGTGGAAACACTGTGCTGGAAACTTCATGACGACATTAATGCAATATCAGTTTGCCAATATCACAAAAGTTATCTATGAAAAATATTTTTGTTATGTATCATGTTTAGTGGGTTGGCTCTTCCTTTTTGCCACTCAATGGATATATGTCACAATGCTATGAAAGCCTTGAATATGCGATGCAAGAACCCCTTCTACTTGTACAACAAAATGAAGTTCCTGATATATATGCAAGATATCGATCTACGTCAATTAAATATCATTTCTATACTGCGACGTATAACTTGAAGTTTGAATCAACTTTTTCTTACAACTATATAATTCTATTTCAATGAGCCTTTTTCCTGAGAATAGTGTGGTAAATTTGTCACGAGAGGCAGCACTTGTGGTAGGGACAAACAGCAAACCTTCTCCATTTAAGATAGTGTTATTTAAGTGATACAGTTGATTTATTTAGAATAATTAAGTAAATAAAGATTTTTTTACCACAATGCTAACAAAACATTGTAGTTTTGAGAACTGTAATTCGGATAATCGATATCCAGAGGAAAACGTTTTTTATACCATTCGTAAAACCTCACATTGATGAGGTTAGATGTAATAAATGGATCCATGCCTCAAGGAGAGTGGAACAGGAGAAAAAATAAGTAACTATTCATATGTTTGCTCTAAACATTTTATTGGTGGTAAAGGTCCAACTGAAGAAAATCTTGATGCAGTTTCTGCAACGATTAGTGAGGTAGATTAAGTAAGGGGTCGTGCTCATGCTCCCTAAAAATAACTGTTTGACTCTTCTTACGTGTTTTTGCCTCCTGAAGACGAATTTAAAGGAAAATTCGGCGGTCTCATACCGTTTCCGAGGTAATTTTTAGACACCGTTTTCGCGCACAAAGATCATTCACAATGCCTCCTTCTTTTTTCCAGATTAACCTACAAACACCAAGTCACTCATTTCTGGTACAACTTCGCAAAAAATATAGCCGGATTTATCGAAAAAAAACTAACTTTTCACCTTAGACAGATGAAATTTAGTAAAAGTGAAAAATTAGGTTAGGTGTAAATGTTGAAGAAGGAGTATTTTTTCGATAAAACCGGCCACCGTTTGTGCAAAGTTGTACCGAAAATGAGTGATTTGGTGTTTAAAGTTTAGGCTGGTAAAAAAGGGGAGGCATTGTGAGTGATTTTTGTGCGCGAAAACGGTGACCTCTTGATTCATATTCACAGTAATTAATTCATTTTTTTTACGGAAATAACAAGATTTTGACAAGCAAAATGGTGGGTTTTAATGTTGCTACATTATTATCCTTCACATTTGCAAATTTTAATTTGGCTCCTGGAACGTCGTCTTCAGTGAAAAACTTTGTTGATGTTTATTTTCACATGTATTTTAATGAAATTTTCGTACTTGAGGAAAAAGGCTCATTGATTTGAAGCGAATGTCGATTGCATAATTATTGTTTTTCCGCAAAATTGATGTGATTATAACATGTTTATCATACGTATAATTTTTTATTAATTTATTTTTCATAACAAAATGCATACGTATATTCTCTGCCGGCTCTTCAGGCTCTATTTATGAAATATATCGACACAAGTGACACCCAACCTTCGAAACGGTGACAAAATTACATTTTTGAAAGTTGAGCGACTTTGAGTTTATGAAGAGTGAACTCCACCTTTTGCCAAAAATATCTTTTGATTATATTTGTTTCAATTAATTTCATTGGGATAATTATCCCTGACAATAAATTATATAATTTTTATAATCAAATCAACAGGAAAGAAATGTTGAAATAACAAAAACAATATACGAAATATAAATTCTATTTTTGTTGTATAAATACAGAATTCAGTGAGAAAAGAAAGAAGGTACATAAAAAATGGTATTACAACATGAGATAACCAACTACAAGGAATAGACCAATTTTCCCACACCACATCCGATTTTTTTTTATTTAGGATCAATTTCTCTAACACACTATACAATGTTGAGTCTACCCACCCCAAAAGCAATATGAGTAATATTGTCAGGAAAATTTGAGGGGGATTTTTCCATAGAAATCACCAAAATTGTTTAGAGAGTGAATTGGAATACAGGTTGTGTATTTGCTCGAAACATTAAGATCATGGTACATCGTCTTTATTGGATACTGATGTCAACTTCTCATATTGTAGGCAGTGGTTCAGCCAAAATTCCTTATCACGAGTATCAGGTGACAATTTTTTTGGGTTTTACATTACCACTGGGGTGAGTAGACTCAACAGTGTATAGTGTGTTGGTAAAATTGTTCCTGAATATGTTTTTTTCAAATGTGATGTGGAAAAATAAACCCTCCGTTCCTTGTTCTATTTCCTTGTAGTTGGTTATCTCATATTGTGATACAATTTTTTATGTACCTTTCTTCTTATCTCAGTGAATTCTGTATTTATACAACAAAAATAAATTTCACATTTTTTGTAGATTTGAAGAAGGCGAGATCTATCACCGAAACGTTGGCAGTTGAATTATAATGATAGAGTAGTGCTTTTCATTTGTCCGACTGCTCGTGGAAACTGTAGCAAATTAAAGAACTGCTGGACGTGAGAACATTATATATATATATATATATATATTCTCGTTATTTGTATTGCGTTCCTAAAAACGCACTAGGAGTACGACTATTGGTGTCGTGGGTTGGTCTATGCTGGCATCTGTCGGTGACCTATTGATGTTGTACGAAATCTCGTATCTTCAAAATTCCACGATGACAGGTCTAAGCTCCACCACACAGATTATAGGTGTCGCTATCTATAATCTGATGCTTTTCACATTTTCGTACGTACCGATTGGTAATAACCTACGAGATATCTGATACGAATTTGAAAGAGACCACAGGCCGTCCTGATGATTGGGAAACCATGAAACAGGCTGTAGACGGATGGTGATCTCCTTTGGATTCGTAACAGATTTCTCATATTCTCGTTATTTGTATTGCGTTCCTAAAAACGCACTAGGAGTACGACTATTGGTGTCGTGGGTTGGTCTATGCTGGCATCTGTCGGTGACCTATTGATGTTGTACGAAATCTCGTATCTTCAAAATTCCACGATGACAGGTCTAAGCTCCACCACACAGATTATAGGTGTCGCTATCTATATTCTGATGCTTTTCACATTTTCGTACGTACCGATTGGTAATAACCTACGAGATATCTGATACGAATTTGAAAGAGACCACAGGCCGTCCTGATGATTGGGAAACCATGAAACAGGCTGTAGACGGATGGTGATCTCCTTTGGATTCGTAACAGATTTCTCATATTCTCGTTATTTGTATTGCGTTCCTAAAAACGCACTAGGAGTACGACTATTGGTGTCGTGGGTTTGGTCTATGCTGGCATCTGTCGGTGACCTATTGATGTTGTACGAAATCTCGTATCTTCAAAATTCCACGATGACAGGTCTAAGCTCCACCACACAGATTATAGGTGTCGCTATCTATAATCTGATGCTTTTCACATTATATATATATAATATATATATACAATCTTGGTTTATTTAATGTTGAAACTTTTCTACTTTTCTGAACAGGTGGGCAGATACGTATTCAGCTGGGATGAAGCCAGACATCAGGTTTTCGGTGTTGTTGAAAAGCCGGAAGTCTTACCTCCAACAAGCAATGTGCTGCGACTACATCTTCTGAAATGGCATACTGTGAGTGAAACCACTTGATTTTCGGCACAGACAATTTAAAAAACATTCCAGGTGAACGTTTAGAAAAATGCTCATCATGCCCGACTGGTGGTAATGGATCCACCACCAAAAATCCTTAATTGACCTTGGGGACGATATTGTCATCCACATTCAGTGTCTTTCAAACGAAGAGAACCAATTATCATGTTTTTGTGAAAATATTCCATTGATTGTTTATGTTTATCTGAACATTGGCTTATGAAGATGCTCTTAACTCAGTTAACCTTGTAAATTGTTCACTAGCCTCCCAATTCTCTCGAAAATCTAACAAGCATGGAGGTGTGGCACTATTTAGTAGACCTTAATTTAAAATTAGGGTTATTGATCGCGACGATGTTGTGTTGAGAAGTGACGCCTATAATTTGTGACCTAATGAAGTGAAATACAATGAAACAAAATTTCCTGCAACATTGATAGGTCACCAACAGATGTCAGTATAGGCCAATCCACGACACCAATAGTCGTACTCTCAGTGCATTCAGAGCAACGCAAAACAAATAACGAATGAAATTTGTTCGATTGTTTTTTCGATTCCAAAAAAGCCACCATCCGCCTGCAGCTGTTTCATGGTTTCCCAATCATCAGGACGGCTTGTGTTTTTTTTTGAATTCGAACCAAATCTCTCAGAGTGCTGATACCTACCGGCAAAAAGGTGAAATGCACGAAATTATAGAAGTGACACCTATAATTTGCGAAGTGAAGCTTAGACCCAATGAAGTGGAATTCAATGACACGGAATGATGTCTTTTTTTGGAATCGGAACAAATCTCTCTTTCTTTCGTTATTTGTTTTGCGTTGCTCTCAACGCACTAGAAGTACGACTTTTGGTGTTGTGGATTGGCCTATACTGACATCTGTTTGTGGCCTATCAATGTTGCACGAAATTTCGTGTCATTGAATTCCACTTCATTGGGTCTAAGCTTCCCCCCACAAATCATAGGATTCACTTCTATAATTTTGTGCATTTCACATTTTTATCCTTGCCGGTAGGTATTAGCACTCTGAGAGATTTGGTTCGACTTCAAAAAAGACCACAAGCCGTTCCGATGATTGGGAAACCATGAAACAGCTGTAGGTGGATGATGGCTTCTTTGAAATCGAAACAAATCGCTTTTTCTTCCGTTATTTGTTTTGCGTTGCTCTGAACGCACTAGAAGTACGACTTTTGGTGTCGTGGATTGGCCTATACTGACATCGGTTGGTGACCTATCAATGTTGCACAAAATTTCGTGTCATTGAATTCCACTTCATCAGGTCTAAGCTTCACCCCACCAATTATAAGTGTCACTTCTATAATTTTGTGCATTTCCCATTTTTATCCTTGCCGGTAGGTATTAGCACTCTGAGAGATTTGGTTCGACTTCAAAAAAGACCACAAGCCGTCCTGATGATTGGAAAACCATGAAGCAGCTGTAGGTGAATGGAATCGAAACAAATCTCTCTTTCTTTCGATATTTGTTTTGCGTTGCTCTAAACGCACTAGAAGTACGACTTTTGGTGTCGACATCTGTTGGTGACCTATCAATGTTGCCCGAAATTTCGTGTCATTGAATTCCACTTCATTGGGTCTAAGCTTCACCCCACAAATTATAGGTGCCACTTCTATAGGGTCTCTGATAGCTCAGTTGGTAAAGCATAAGTCTAGTGATCTCAAGGTCGTAAGGTCGATCCTGCTCGAAGATGGTTTTTTTCTGGAATTTGAAAATTTGTCTGCAATGCCACAAATTTCTCACTAAGCGACATCTATGATTTGCGGAGTGAACCGGAGATATAACATAAAACCACATTTTTTCACAACCGAGTGCAACCGGTTGTAAAAAATTGTGGTTTCATTGTTATATCTCCGGTTTCCGTCATCGTGGCGAGATAAAATATAAACCAGTTTTTGAGTCTAATCATAAGCTCAGGAACGAAAAAGGTTCAATTGAAATTACCTCTGTGATTTTTGCGTGATGCTCAGACAGACAAACAGACATTCATAATTCTATAATAGAATAGATAGATGTACAATCACAATCGCTCATATCTTGAAATTAGTTTTTTGTTTTCTGTTTATTATTGGAATTCCTTCAGTTATTGTACTATTTTAGGTTGTTCATATATGCTCATGACGTTGTGGACTATGAAACAATAGAAGAATGTTTTTTGTTTTCGAAAATATAAAAAGTGGTCATTCTTGGTTTTGCTGTATCGAGATTTTGTCAATAAAAACAGTCGTGATGACTCTCTACAGACCCGGGGTGGACGATTTTGGCGTTATCATAACAAATTTAGAAGTTTTATTCGACAGATGCAATAATAGATGCCGCAAACTACTAATATTGGGCGACTTTGACACATATTTCAGATTCCGGCAACTTGTTTCACTAATATCTACTTACAGCTTTGAACTCACCATTTCAGACTACATTAGGGTCACTACTTTCTCGTCTACGTGCATAGATAATATTCTGACTAATATAAACGACACTGGTTACACCGCCGGCCATGTCTTTCTGATCACTACGGTCAATTTATTGATTTGAATGAAGAAATACCTGAACCGCCACTGGCTTATCGAAGAAATATTTGAAGTAAAATCAGTCAATTGGAAAGACGTTCGCAAGTGTCCTCTACGGAGTTTTTCTACAAAAGCTTTCCTTTGAAGAAGGCACCAAACACAAAAAACCACCAGTGGCTTGATTTGACGATTCTCTTGAGGGACAATCTGTCATGTATAAAAACCATTTGCGATGGAACAAAGAATCCTTGAAATTATGCTGCCTATAATCTAATGAGAAAACGTCATAGACAGCAATTAAACACGGCTGAAAAAGATGCATACGGCAATTACGTAAACAACTCGGATAACATCTCGAAATCTAGTTGGAAACTCATAAACCACGAACCGAAAAGCACCAAACTCCAGAAAAACTGCGGGACATCTTCGCACGAATTCAGCGACTTTTTTTAAAATACAGCTGAAAATATTCTTTGTCAGTTTCGAATGTTGAACCATTGACTTTTTCAAACGGCGAACTCAAACCTTGTGAATCCTTCTTCTTCACACGCCATCAGAAGTCTGAAATGATTGGACTACTACGAGTTGAATAGCTATATTATCAAAGCAGTCGCGGAGGAACTAATTGAACCATCAACAACCTCATTCAACCTGTGCTCCACGACTGTTTCAAGATTTCTAAAATTATTCCAATTTTCAAAAAGGGGGACTTGAAAATTGTAGATGATTAGCGACATATCTAATGTTCCCATAATAGGCAAAATTCTAGAAATACTCTTGAAAAATAGACTTGTCGCATATCTGCAAAGCATTTTCCAGATGACGCACAGTTCGTTTTCCGATCCGGAACATCAACAGTTGATGCACTCTTGGAGGTGGTGAGGAGCATAGTGGAGGGCCTTGAGAACTCGGAACATGTCGCTTTTACCTTGTGTGATCTCTCAAAGGCCTTCGACTGTGTTTCCCAACAAATTCTACTAGAAAAGTTGGAATTCTACGGTGTGAGGGGAATTGCCCTTGAAGTGTTCCGAACATACTTATTGGAAAGAAAACAAGCAGTCTTTGGCAACAACAACGAGCTCTTCTCAATAGTTACTGTTGAGCACGGTGTCCTTCAAGGCTCAATACTGGGCCCGCTGCTCTTCCTTTTCCTTGTTAATGACCTCAACTTCTTTATGCATCCATTGGGATACATTCAATATGCCGATGACACCTCATTGAGCTCAAAAAACAAGAACATAGAGGATCTTAATTTGGTTTCCGAACTAGCGGAAGACAAGGCTTTCTCTTGGTTTCCAAATAAACTCAAACTCAACAGAAACAAAAGTCAGAAGATAAAATTTTCGACATACTTTTCAAACCAAGGAAACTCTAGTGTCAGGTTATTAGATGGAAACCTCTCATGGTCAACACACATCGAAGAGCTCAGAAATACACTTCCCACAAATATATATATTTTCAGACAACTCCGAAACATTCTGAGCAAGGGCGCTCTGATGAAGGCCTACTTAGCACTATTTCATTCCAAATTAGAATATGGCATTGTTATGTGGGGCAACTCATCTCACGCCGTAAAAATTTGTATACTTTAAAAAAAGATGATGAGATTATTAAGTAACGCAAGGCCTAGGGATAACTGCAAGCCTCTTTTTGGAAAATGTAGATGATGCCCCTACCGTCAGTCTATATTCACAGAACAATTCTGGAAAGTCATAAGAATAAAGATCGCCACCTCAGGCATTCAGAAATACACAACCACAATACAAAAAACTCGCCTTATTAAACCACGCTTCAGACTCAACAGGTGTCAGATGAACTCAATCTGGATCTCTACATTCACTTACCAGACAACGTCAATCAATTCAGATCGTTGCAAGAGCAGATTGAAGCATTACTTCCTATATCATTGTGTATATCCCTGAATAATTTATAGAAACACCGTTCCACACAGATGATCATTTTGTTCTCGTACTTTAGTTGTATTTCTTAGATTTTTTATGATTTTCATTCTATGTGTTTTATTTCAAGCTATGTATTTTATTTATAATAATAATAAAAATAATAATCGTTTTTATTGATAGTGACTAAGACATAATTCATACATGAAATGTGATTCTAGTACTATCAAAGGGCAGAGTCAGCGTTTACCCATGGGTAAGTACTTTCTTACACTCAACCTTCATTCTGATATGCTAATGGAGAATAGAAATGAAAAGAGAAAGCTGAATTACAATATCTAGCAATATACCTATATAATAATGTGTAAGACACAAAAAAGAACAATGTAAATAATGAGATGTTAGTATGTCAGAACACGTAGAATTGTTATGCCACGTAAACACAGAGAAATTTTTCTACGATACAAAACAACGTAATATTCTTGATAAACAGTAAAGATCAATAGGGACCACCTGCTAGACTGAAACAGCTGATAATCATACGTTCGTAAAACCATACGTGGTTATCGGGAGACAAATAAAATGCTTTTAAAAATAATTACCAAGAAATATCCCTTGTAGACCGGACGCATAAATCATTCAACTAGAAGCGTAAACAACGATTATTGATTGCTACTGGGTACATTCCCAGCGAGATAAGAAACTCAGTTTTATTTACTACCGAAAAAAAAAACATATCCATATTTCAAACAACCGTCCAAATTCGATAAACATGGGGTCATTAATTCCGCGATAGAGCGACAGCTACCGTAAATATATTATCCAATTATAACATAATTAAAAGGGCCCTTTTTTAAACTAACCCCGCCTAATAAGCTCCCGGTTGAAAATCATATAAAAGCGTGAGTTCATGTCAACAATAGGTAGTTCGATTTGGTATTCCACAGTGAACGCGAGAATATGCCATTCGCAAAAGTTAGGTTAAAAAGTCAGGCTAATTACAATATCGTGCAATAATAATGAGAGTTTCCAAACCGGTGTAGTTAACTTCAGCAAACATAGAAACTCAGCCGATTCAGATCAAGTATTGAAGTTCATAGTAAAAACACGAGCGATCAGGATAGTTTCCACAAATTGTCAAAGCTTCCAAAAACAGAGATAATACAACGGGATTCAGCAATTTCAATGGTTCACGATCACTTAGAAAAACCTTAACTGTATACGAATATACCGGACGAATTAATTAGAATAACCGATTGACGCGGAGAAAAACGAATAATAAAGTCTAATCTAATTGCGTTTAAAACTACTCCAGTGAATAAGTGTTAAACAGGGTGAGTCTCATGTTTGTTTTTCTGTATTTATGTTTATGGCAAAACCCAACCCATTAAAATGTGTATGTGTCTATAAAGTATGTCCATAGTTTTCAAGATCACCAAGTTTTCAAAAAGAGAATTATTGTTAGTCGTTTGCAGCACTTGATTTGCAAGATTTCTTTTAGTAAAATTATTTCTATTGTGACGATCATTGCAGAATTATCTGCCACTACGCTAAATTAGTTTTCTTTGTATGAATATGGTTTCCTATCATTCGTCCATAGACGATTGAGAGAATTGTGTCCGTTTTTATTAAATATATATATACATTTTTAACATTTTATGAGTGCAGTCCTTTATTTATTTTCTTTTATGAATAACCTTTCGAATCTTTCTGAACGGTAGCTACTTCCTGAATAAACAGCCCATGTTCCGGTATTTAAGAGAAATGAAATCAGATCTGAGCCGCTCCAGACCTAGTTTCAGTATCGACCTTCTTCAGACAGTCGATTGCTCTTAATACCGTTTTTCCAACCTAACGAATAACGTCTGGTATTACAGGTGTGGTGGGTTAAATCACAACACCCCGTAGTCCAGTCGTCAACATTGGTAGTCAGGTGTGTGGTTTTCCCAACACCCTGTAGCCCAGTGTTCAACATTGGTGTCAGGTGTGGGGTAATAATTAAGAAAGTACATTAACGCATATATGATATTTTCCACAGAAAGAAAAAGTGTCAAACAAAAATTGAAGTTGAATTTTTTTTTAATAAATATTTTATTTTTATTTTACAAATAAGTGTCAGGCAGTCAAAAGACTAATTTGAACAGAAGTAAATGAGTAGAAAGATTGTGAAAATAGTTAGTATAATATCGTTGTTATTTTGCAAACACGATATTGGGAAAATAAATAGATATAGCGTTTATACCGATCAAAAACTCAGGAAGTATTCGAAAAGGCAATTGAAGTTTTATTTTCAATCAATGGAGATTTTTATCAAAATAATTAAATCATGGAAACTCAGACAACAGTGCCGAGGGTTAGATATGAACCGCAAATTACTATCACTTTGGATAATATACCTTTTTATAATGGTACAACAGAAATCAAAGATTTTATTCGTGAAATTGAGAATTTGGCAGCTGTAGCAAAATGGACAGACAGTCAAATAAGTTCTATAGTTAGATTAAAATTGAAAGGAATAGCTAGATTATTTATTGAAGCAGAAGATGAATTACAAAATACCGACAACTGGCAATTAATCAAAAAGGAATTATTGAAGCAGTTTAGCAAATTGAAATTACCTGGAGAAGCACAAAAAGAATTTTTGAATTGTTATCAAGAAAAAGAATGAATCAGTTAGGCATTTTTTCATAAGATTAAAAATATGTGCATCAAAGATAAGGTACCTCACAGGAAATAATAGAATTGACAAGGTATTAGAGCAAAAATACGAGCAGGATATTTTGGTTCAATTTGCCATTGGATTGTTAGATCCTGTTAGAAAAAAAAGTTTTATCTGAAAGTCCTGTCCGTTTAGAAGAAGCCATCAAATTAGCAGAAAAAGAAGAATTAATTGAGCAAATTACGAATACACCGAATAGAAATTTCAGAACTTTCAATGCGAATATAATATTGTGCACACATTGTAACAGAAAAGGTCACACAGCAGGAGATTGTTATATGAAAATTGCGTATGCCTCACAGTCAAGAAGTAGGACATATGTCATATAGATGTCCAAATAGAAATAGTTTTCAAAATAAGAGATTAAATGATTCAGGAAAATGGTTTTCCAACTACGCTAAGGAAAAAGATTTAAAAAATATGGAAAAATGAATAAATATAGAACAGAATTTTCTAACAATTCGAAAGAAAATAGATTTCAATCTCATAGAAGCAGGAATGAACGAGGAAATTTTAGGAGAATAAATTATAGAAAGCAAACAGGAAATAGCTATGGAAATGACAGAAAATGGGAAAAGTATGGAAAAAAGGCAAAATATAACAGGAATTTAAATGGAATGGCAGCTTTCAACAAGCCTCAGATGAAAGCTGCGGGAAAAAACTATTTAAATAGTGCGAGGCAAGAGGAAAATATACTAATCGACGATGAACAGAAAAATGTTATTAATTTAGAAATAGCAGGAATTTTGAGACATATATCCGTAGATATGAGATCTCAAGTATCAGTGGCTCATATTAATATTGTTAGAGGTATGAAATTAAATTATGATTTGCCGTATCACCTCAGAAAAGACAAGGAAATTTCACTCAGTATATTGGCTCGGTTATATTGCCAATCAAAGTAAAGGAAGGAAAATTATTGAACATGAATTCTTAATAGTTGAAAATGATCATCGTAGTACTGAAATAACACTGGGATTAGATTTTTTACGAAAATATGACGTGCAAATTGATTGGAGAGAAAATCAAATGTATTTATCAGGGGAAATTATCGAGTTGAAAAAGAAAATCCAACACATATGCCAAACGAATCGGGATGACGAACAGAGGAAGTTGCAAAAGAGATTTGAAGAAGTAGAAAAACGATTAAGAGATGTCAATATCATGATGTACGATTGGATGAATTCTGTAGAAAAACTAGAATTGAAAGGGAGGGCCCCCCAAATCAATCCGCGAAGTATTCTTAAACAGAGTTTCATGCCAGGAAACGAGACGTACAACTTCGAATCAAATAGAGATATCAGGGACCGGTGATTTAATTGTGACACCAGGTTTAGAAAAAACAGTTTCAAAGATGTCAGCGACTGGTGATTTAAAGGAGACGCTAGTCTGCAAAGAAATAGTTGAAATTGAAGAATATGGAAAATCGTCTGGAACAAGAGAAAAGCGAAACATGCGTTTAAACGAGCAACAAGAGAGAAGAGAGGAATTTAGAAAAGTGCCACCTATGGAAAATGGAAAACCGACGCACTCTGTACATTAGGACCGATAGTCACAAGTGACAGTCGACAAGTGGAAATGCCTACGTATAGGTACGAGCATTTCCTACCTGAAGAACGGAGAGATGTAACGGAACATTGCCCATACAGCACTACAGCGAGGATGAAGAAAATTATAGTCAGAAAATGGAAAAAGTTGGTATGAAAGCTTTTGAAAGTGAAAATATTCCAGGAAGTAGCCAGACATATTCAGGGAGAACGGAAATTGCAACGGTTAATGCATCAAGGAATCGAAGGAAGGTGATAAATGTAGAAAATAGTAAATCATTGGAAGATAGTTTGAGAGATAGTTACGAATCACCCAAGGGAGATGCTCTATCCACCAGGAAGTTGGAATCTGCCAAGCACCTAGGAATAACAGTCGCCAAAGATAAGACTTTTTCTACAGTCGTAAATCACAAGGATGAAAATTTCTTGCCTAAGGACAAAATCCTACCGCCCAGATTTTTGAATGTATGTAAAGTTCAAGCAAAAAGTATAGTGAACTCCGAAGATACGAAATTACTGAGTATTGCAGAAAATGGATTTTTAACGCCGAGAAAACGAAGCATAGTTTAGCCAGACAGAAAGGAAAATCTAATTTAAAAAAGACATCGCACGTTAATTTTGAACTCCAACCAGTGAAAGAAACAGAGAGTCAAATAATAAACGATGATCGATTCAACAAGTATATGAATGGAAGCGTTCGACAAGCGACACAAGAAAATGAGGTAAAATTAGATCAAGTTTTAGTTCAAACTCAAGAAAATATGCCAGATGAATTACCAATAGTTAATGCCGAAAATATAGGAAAATGTCAGCCAAGTGAAATGTCCAAAGAAAATGAAGAAAACATTTCTGAAAATAAATTCCCCCTTGCACAACCCATGACACGCGGCACTGTTCAAATGACACCCATGAAAAATTTGGTTCAATCAGTTAAATATCAGTAAACAAGAAAATTTTAGTATGCACCAGAATGTAGGAACGTATATATAGTATGGTAATTATTATAGTTTTAGCAGACTGCAAAAAACGCGAAAAATTGAAAAAATCCCTGAAGGTTAATTTGCCAAAACATATTTATAGCTACGAGGAATTTGAAAAATTGGAATGAATAAAAATACGAAATCTACCGATACCTTAATGAAAAACGGAATTAAATTAATTGTATCATAGTACGGGAACAAACTGAAAAAATATATAAGAGAATCAACTGACAACGTGAAACGCGAACAGGGACAATTTTATCAAGGGTTTTGATGTAAAATAACGACAGTAAATTCCCGGAAATTCAAGCAAAGCTATTTTGAGACGGATATAGTTCATTACAGGTCATAGAAAAAACGAAGAATGGACGAAAGAACTGAAATGAAACACTGTACGGATTACAGACTATACAAACCACAAACGCGATATGTTATGAAAATTAATGCAAATAGAAACAGTTATAGAATATCGAATCGCCGAGTTACCTAATACAGATAAATAATATAATCACGATTTTCGGAAAATGTGTTTACGGATTTGTAGAATATTCACACTAGAACATCGCGACGTTTACAATTGTACAGTACCTAAGTAAAAATATTAATAAAATTTACTAACCGCGCATATAGGGAAGGTTTTGACAGGAATATCGTGGACTATTATTGTTGAAACCCAAGAAAATATCTCTGAACAAACAGCAGTGGACAATCCAGCATGGCGAAGCGAAATGATGAGACCAGCAGATTATAGAGCATTGCGAATTCACAGTGTGGTTTGAGTTCAAGCACTCCGCACAGAATTCAGTAAACACCATTCACCAAGCAAATCACCTGTGTTAATGGTACCGCACAAAATAGGCGTCCCAGGAACGAAGATTTTTAAACGAATGAATTACCACCGTTTGACCACCGGAAACCGAACACCATTTACAACATTACGCCAACGAATGCACTTGCCACTGAACCAGAAAACACAGGCTGTGCTATCTGTCTAGCTCCCGATACCGACTACATATCACGGATCACTGACTCGAAAATTGTATGGAAGGCCCTAAAATCCCCAAAAGCCAGATGGTTAGAGAAGATAAAGAAGGAACAAATAGTCCCGTACCGCTGATACGTACCCTTAGCCAACCAGCGGCGTAGCAGAAAAAATTCCCAGAGGATCCAACGGCTAGAGTTAAATTGATGCCCACCGGAATAGAAGTGAGAAAATCATCTCGTTGAAGAAAGCGAGGACATACTCTTACAGTATGGAACTTACCCCATGGAAGAAAGAGACTTTATTGTGTGTTTGCATGATTATTTGCATGTTATTTTTAAGAAAATTAGACTTAAGTAGCTGAGAAGTGAGGTTAATAAATGTGGGGATAGACTATAATTATCCTCTAGAAGATGTAAAATAGTAGTCTATTGTAATTGTCACAGTAAGACTTATAAAATTTGCCGATAGAATAGGATTACCCTTCAGCAAGTTAAAACATTTTGCTTATTGTTGGTGAACGTGATGTTATTTTGAAAAAAAAAAAATTTGAGTTTGTCAAATCTTTTTTGTAAAGGGTTGGGACGAAATGTTATGCCACGTAAACACAGAGAAATTTTTCTACGATACAAAACAACGTAATATTCTTGATAAACAGTAAAGATCAATAGGGACCACCTGCTAGACTGAAACAGCTGATAATCATACGTTCGTAAAACCATACGTGGTTATCGGGAGACAAATAAAATGCTTTTAAAAATAATTACCAAGAAATATCCCTTGTAGACCGGACGCATAAATCATTCAACTAGAAGCGTAAACAACGATTATTGATTGCTACTGGGTACATTCCCAGCGAGATAAGAAACTCAGTTTTATTTACTACCGAAAAAAAAAACATATCCATATTTCAAACAACCGTCCAAATTCGATAAACATGGGGTCATTAATTCCGCGATAGAGCGACAGCTACCGTAAATATATTATCCAATTATAACATAATTAAGCGAGAACGGGTGACCCTTATCAGTTTTACGATGTCACGGCACATAAACACACTAAGCCCCGCCTAATAAGCTCCCGGTTGAAGATCATATAAAAGCGTGAGTTCATGTCAACAATAGGTAGTTCGATTTGGTATTCCACAGTGAACGCGAGAATATGCCATTCGCAAAAGTTAGGTTAAAAAGTCAGGCTAATTACAATATCGTGCAATAATAATGAGAGTTTCCAAACCGGTGTAGTTAACTTCAGCAAACATAGAAACTCAGCCGATTCAGATCAAGTATTGAAGTTCATAGTAACAACACGAGCGATCAGGATAGTTTCCACAAATTGTCAAAGCTTCCAAAAACAGAGATAATACAACGGGATTCAGCAATTTCAATGGTTCACGATCACTTAGAAAAACCTTAACTGTATACGAATATACCGGACGAATTAATTAGAATAACCGATTGACGCGGGAGAAAACGAATAATAAAGTCTAATCTAATTGCGTTTAAAACTACTCCAGTGAATAAGTGTTAAACAGGGTGAGTCTCATGTTTGTTTTTCTGTATTTATGTTTATGGCAAAACCCAACCCATTAAAATGTGTATGTGTCTATAAAGTATGTCCATAGTTTTCAAGATCACCAAGTTTTCAAAAAGAATTATTGTTAGTCGTTTGCAGCACTTGATTTGCAAGATTTCTTTTAGTAAAATTATTTCTATTGTGACGATCTTTGCAGAATTATCTGCCACTACGCTAAATTAGTTTTCTTTGTATGAATATGGTTTCCTATCATTCGTCCATAGACGATTGAGAGAATTGTGTCCGTTTTTATTAAATATATATATACATTTTTAACATTTTATGAGTGCAGTCCTTTATTTATTTTCTTTTATGAATAACCTTTCGAATCTTTCTGAACGGTAGTACTTCCTGAATAAACAGCCCATGTTCCGGTATTTAAGAGAAATGAAATCAGATCTGAGCCGCTCCAGACCTAGTTTCAGTATCGACCTTCTTCAGACAGTCGATTGCTCTTAATACCGTTTTTCCAACCTAACGAATAACGTCTGGTATTACAGGTGTGGTGGGTTAAATCACAACACCCCGTAGTCCAGTCGTCAACATTGGTAGTCAGGTGTGTGGTTTTCCCAACACCCTGTAGCCCAGTGTTCAACAGAATGGGGATAGACTGTACATGGATAATTATTTTATTTAAAAGTGTAGATATACAGCGGGAATACTTATAAATGTATATCATCCATCAACAGAAGTTTTTTCATTTTTTTCTTGAAGAGTCGAATGGAAGTATTTTTAAGATCATCTGGTACCTTATTGTATAGCCGTGATATCATGTAGGAAAATGAAGACTGATAGAGAGAGGTTTTATGCAAAGGTGGTGTCAATTTGGACTTGAATCTGATATTAATTTTGTGGACGTCTGTTCGGAACGATACTTTTTCAAATAAGTATGGTGGCTTCTTCTCGAGGATGATTTTATGGTACAGCACAGATGAATGCAGGAAGATGCGTTTTTGAATGCTCAGCCATCCCAGCTCTCTCAAAGGGATTGCTATATTATTTCGTTTCCTTAAACCACAGATAAGACGGACACATGAATTTTGTACCAATTGTAGTGTGTTTATATCCAATTTGAGTAGGGCTGGGCCGAAGACAACATCTGCGTGATTTAAGTGAGACAAGACTAGGGCGTCGCATAAGATCATTTTACTTTTTTTGTCTAGAAAGGATCTGTTAGAGTAGATGAGTTTCAGATTGCAAAATGTCCTTCTGATGACACTATTCACATGTTTCGTGTACCTCAGAGTATAGTCCATTCATAAGACTAGATTTTTAACGGCATCTATGAATGGAATTAGTTCGTAATTGACTCGGAGGTTGATATGTAGTAAAAACCTAATTCGGACGTCTCTGTTTCTGCTAAACCGTATGGCATTTGATTTTGAAGGATTGATAGAAAGACAAGGATAGATTCAGTGCATAAAATTGAATCGATGGCTTTGGCGCTGGTTTGGCAGAGTCTAGTTGGTTCAAGTATTCAATTCTTGAGATCATAACTTGATATAGTATGGCTCAAAAGTGAAGTAGCATTACCTCCTACATCCAACATGTCTATATTGAAGTCCCCGGCATATAATAGGTGATCGTATTTGGGAGCAACCATACTCAAAGAGCTTTCAAAATCATTCATGAATTCGTTTATATTCTGCTTGGGTGGACGGTAAAGAACAACAAGTGCGTATTTGACATTTTTTACGAAGAACGAAACTCATAATTGTTCGGTGTTACTAGGATCTATTCGCACAGAAGTTACTTTTAAATTTGATTTTAAGTATATTGCCACACCGCCACCGCCACCTCTCCCTATCAGGCGATCTCTTCTGTACAATAAATACCCATTAAGTGCAATCAGGTCGTCTGGTATTCCTGCAGAGAGCGATGATTCAGTGACCAGTATTATATCAAACTTCAGATAGACACAATCTTCAAATTGCTGGAAATGTGCTACTAGCGATCGCGAGTTGATATGGCAAATCTTGATTATCATACTAGTAAGCATTTAATGTAAGTATAATAACATTAGTTCACAATAAAAAAAAATGAGAACAGGAAAAAAGCATGAAAAAGTGAATACATGAGTAAGAGGTACCTGCAAGTACAAGTTGAGTTGGACGTAAGGATTGAGAACGGAGTCTTGTTCTTGGATTTTCAAGGAAGCTGCTGGCAGGCGAGTTTTCCAACATCCTCTTTCGCTCTTCTGTATTTTCACTATGCTTGTCTTATTTGAGAAGTTGTTCATAGGAGTGAGATGTACCATCGATCAATAATTTATTTTTGACCATTTTGGCATTAGGGTCAGTGACTTTAAACAGTTTAAGTTGTTCGTACATACATTTACGCTTCATATAATATTCTTTGGCATAGTCTTGATACTGTACTGTGCTTTTACTTTCACATATTTCGTTCCCAACTGACTGTATTTTTGTCTTATTGAGATTTTGTGTCATATCTCACCATATTGTGTTGTATTTTACCATATTGTATTACATTTTACTAATTTTGCTTTCCAAACTTTACTATTTCTGTTTTTTTTCTATTTTTGTTTCCAAATTGACTTGCATCAAAAATTGTAATGATTGTAAACGTTGTCAAATAAAGCTATCTATACAGGGTGTAACTGAATAAGTGTAAAACATTTAAGGAGGTGATTCCTCATCGAAAAAAAGATAGGATCTTTCATATGGAGCATCCCTTGTTAAGATACAGCCCCTTAAAGGGGGTACATAAAATTTGTATAACAATTTTTTTCACAAGCACTGAAAAAGTTACAATATTGAAATTAACCTGACGTTTTGTACTACCAAAAAGACACTTAGCCAGTAATTTATTTGGTTTACCCCATGGTTGTAAGGGGTGAAAAACGCAACCCCTAAAATTTATTTCCAATGTAACTTTTTGTCTTATTATTTGTTTACCATTTAAAAATTTCCGATAGCCTGTTTCATTCTAAACAAAAAATGTCTCTTGGGTTTTTTGCCCAAAATAAACCAGTAAGCAGCAAAACATTATTTTACGAACAACTACAGAGATACATCGTCATAAATGCGAAAATACGAAACTAATCTATCTAGTAGGTCGCTATTAGCGATAGTGACAATTAAATTGGTATGACGCTGTCAGTTTGGGAATTTTCGAAATTGAATTAATACTAATTGTGTGTTGTTGTTCTGTTCTTAATTTGTTACTTTAATAATTCACTTGTTAATAAAATGGCATACACAAATGAGGAAATGGCTGATATGCATTACGTTTACGGTCTGTCGCAGGGGAATGGGTTAGAAGCTTCTAGAAGATATGCTGAAATGTATCCTCAACGGCAGCATCCTTCACATAGAATATTTGCTCGACTTCATCAACGATTACGAGAATATGGTTCATTCGACAAAGAACGCAGGATTGTGGTCGCCATCGAGAAATACGAACACCACAGCTTGAGGAAGCAGTACTTGATTTGATTGAAGAACAACCTACTACCAGTACTAGAAAGATTGCTTTCCAGCTAAATGTTGATCATATGACGGTATTTCGAATTTTAAAGGAACAACTCTTATACCCTTACCATCTGCAACGAGTACAGGCACTGTTACCGCGAGACTTTCCGAACCGTCTTGAATTTTGCAATTGGATGCTGGAAATGATTAGAAGAAATTGTGACTTTCTGAAGACGATAGAATTCACAGACGAATGTAGTTTTCTCGGGACAAGATTATTAATTTTCATAATTACCACATATGGGCTGATGAAAACCCTCACGCTATTGTCGAAACTAGCCATCAAGAACAGTTTTCTCTTAACGTGTGGCTCGGAGTTATTGGGGATGTTTAATTGGGCCCATTTTCTACCTCCTCGATTAAATGGTGAGGCATACGTTCAATTTTTAAGAGAAGTGCATCCAGTACTGCTGGAGGAAGTTCCTTTGGGCGTCAGAAGGGATATGTTTTTATGCATGATGGGGCTCCCGCCCATTTTAGTCAAGTAGCACGTCAGCATTTAACTGAAACATATGCAAATCAGTGGATAGGTCGAGGAGGACCACATAAATGGCCCGCTCGATCCCCGGATCTCAATCCTCTCGATTTCTCTATTTGGGGCCATTCACAGCATTTGGTATATCGTACTCCTGTTCGCGATGTAGAGGACTTAAGAAACCGCATCATCGATGCGTGCAGGGTAATCAGAGAGACTCCAGGAATATTTGAGCGAATACGTGGCTCAATGCGCCGACGTCTAGACGCATGCGTAATGTTTGAAGGTAGACATATTGAACATTCACTATGATTTCTACATGTTGTGTGTTTTGTTATTAATAACTTAGTTTTGTTTATTACCCTTTAATCGTTTAATGCAGGTACTAACTACAAAATAACAATAAATCCAGTTCGCATTTATGACGATGTATCTCTGTAGTTGTTCGTAAAATAATGTTTTGCTGCTTACTGGTTTATTTTGGGCAAAAAACCCAAGAGACATTTTTTGTTTAGAATGAAACAGGCTATCGGAAATAAATTTTTAAATGGTAAACAAATAATAAGACAAAAAGTTACATTGGAAATAAATTTTAGGGTTGCGTTTTCACCCTTACAACCATGGGGTAAACCAATTAAATTACTGGCTAAGTGTCTTTTTGGTAGTACAAAACGTCAGGTTAATTTCAATATTGTAACTTTTTCAGTGCTTGTGAAAAAAATTGTTATACAAATTTTATGTACCCCCTTTAAGGGGCTGTATCTTAACAAGGGATGCTCCAATGAAGTTTCTTTATATGAAAGATCCTATCTTTTTTTCGATGAGGAATCACCTCCTTAAATGTTTTACACTTATTCAGTTACACCCTGTATATCTATCTATCTATCTTGAGTCATATGGGTGGAGGCTTCACCAAGACCAGAACATTCCCATGCTTCGACCCTTGAGTTTGTCCCCAAAGCCTGTTCGGATACATTAGCTTGTAATTATTCATCCCAGTGCCTGACTACAATGTGCACTGACACAATGTGCACGTGCAAGTTTATTTGAATGGTTGATTTCTTAGCTTCCTTGCAACCTTGTCCCAAGCTTAAAACACTTGAATGATCGTTTTCTCATCTTCTTAGCAATATTGCAATTAACAATGTTTGAACTCTGAAATGGTCGTTTTCTCATCTTCCTTGCTTAGTCTCGAGCAACAAAATTTCGGTGGCCATCTTGGAACCCATGCACTCCAAACTCAAGGTATGTAAATTTTGGGCATGACATCCGAGAAAATCCCTGAGCAGTCGTTTACATAATTATTTTGAGCCAACGGCCAAGGGAGATATTGACCGATATCTTGGATACCGGATTTCTGGTCCAAATTTCGCTTTGGCAACAACGCAACGCGGTCGGAATTAATGAAAAAAAATTGTTTGTTTAAAATTGTTTTCAACCGCCAACTTAGTTGCAAAGCAACCCTCGGAAGTCAGAGACTTGTGTGAGTTAAGAAGACGGGGACTTTAGTTTTTCAAGTGTCATCCGAAGGATTGATATCTGGGTACCAAGATTGTTGGGTTGGTAACCTATCTCCTCCCGCTCAACGAAACTACAGAAATGAATTTTTATTTCAGTAGTCGTGCCGAGAATCGAACTCGGACCATCTGGACATCAGCCAGCGCTTCTACGCTCACGAACACCAACCCAGTTTCATGGCCACCAACCCAGTTGTTACATAAAATGCTTCTTGCATTGTTTTTTTTTGAAAACGTGCCTGGTCTACCTCCTAGGACGTCACCACAATACGTTGAAGAAAACCAGATCCCAAAAATACTATCACTTCGGAAGTTTATATATGTATATATTGATATGTAATGTTGATATAACAAATTATTTTGTTATTATTAGGCCCCACATTTTGGGTGCCAATTGTTATGTAATGATAATTTGCAAATAAATTGTTTTTATATAATAAGATTGCTAATAGTTTTTGCTATTCTCTGTGAGCCAAATTGATATGATATAGATAGACATTTTCGCCCTGTATATGTATTGTATGCTGTAATAATAATTGCTAGCGAACGTCACTGTTCTCTCGTCACGCTGCTGCCAATTGTTATCACTTTCCTCACCACGGCTAAGCAACAGTTGGTACGCCTCTTATCTCAGATAGCCGGTTCAGGCAATAGAGCCACTAACCACTGCTGTCTAATTTCAATTAATTCAATGGTCATCGTTATGATTGTTTATCATTGTAAGAAAACAAACAACAAAGTATCAAAAAGCAATTATTTCCTTTATTCAGGAAGACTTAATTTCACCTGGCCTACGAGAAATAACTTATACTAATGTGAATCTACAAGTATTCACGGATAATCATTAAAATCAAATCATGGATAGATAGACAGAACCTCACTTTTTCCTTGAGAGTGAAGTTTTCTTTTATAGTTCAAAATACAGTGAAATAAAGTTCTTCAGATGTGAAATACGTTATTTGTGAAATTGTTCAGGACCGGATGTGCACTATTAAAGTTTTCATACCTGGCTGGAAATGTCGGTGTTCAAGATATGCCCTGAAACTGGATCCCTTCTCACTCCAAGCGCTATCAGGAACCCCAATACCATAAATCAGGAACCATACATATGCAGAAATCAGCTTTGGACACTTGGATATGTTGTATAATTAAGGTAATATTGGTTTTTCTCTCCTAATGTTGGAATTATTTCATTTTTCTTTCTCCCAAAATGTTGCGTGGCATTCCCTTGTAAATTTCTTTTCGATCTCCTCTGTGGCTTTGTTTGTTGTCACCTAGATACGAATTTTCCTTCCTCTTTTTTCATTTGAATTTTTGAATTCGCGCACCAAATTGTCACATTTTCACTGTTTATGGTTATGTGTCATAACTTATACATAAAACAATTTTTCCATTCTTATTAACTATATACAAATTTCAATAATAATTGCCTCTGACACTTTCCCGCTCTTATTCTCTTACAATTTCAAATTCTACATGTGACCATCTGTTCCCTGATTGGCTATTGTCATCAAGAAATTTGCTGTTCCACCATTGGTTACTTTTAGTTATCTACAATTTCATATACTGTATGTTTCAAATTTATAAATGTGTTGATCACTTTTTATACATGAAAATTTTGTAAATCTAGACTTTTTGTTGTCTTTTTACCAATTATGGGTTATAATCATCATGACACTGTATGAAATTGATTGTCTTTTATTTTGACATTTTTATCTATCTAATATAAAAATTTTAATTTTTTTTTTGTTTTATTCTTTAAACTAATAACTAAAAAATAAAATTTTAAATTTTATATATTATATATATATAAATATATATATATATATATATAAATATATATATATATATATATATATATATTGTTATGTTATGAAGAACCAGTAATATATTTTAAAAGGAAAAAAGAAATAATTTCATAAAAAACCCACAAAAATAATAATTAATTAATAGTTAGTAGTTCATGAGATATTGTTTTTACATAATTTTGAGATTCTATTTCCTTTATGAAGCCTCTGTATAATATTGATAGGTAAAAATATACAAATACAATAATGCAATCAATTTCATACATTGTCAAAATGATTACAACCTATAATTGTTCAAAATACAACAAAAAAGTCTAGATTCACAAAATCATTCTGAATAAAATGTGATCAACAAAATTATAAGCTTGAAACATACAGTATATGAAATTGTATCTAACTAAAAATAGCCAATGGGTGAACAACAAACTTCTTGATGACAATAGCCTATCAGGGAACAGTAAGGTCAGATGTAAGATTTGAAATTGTGAGAAAATAAGAACTGTGAAGGGTCAGAGACAATTATCATAAAATATTGTATATAGATTATAAGAAGAGAAAAATATTATAGTTCATAAGTTTTGACAAATAACAAAAAATTAAACAGACGAAATACGGAACTGAAAAGTAACAAATAAAATAAACCTTCTCAATAACTAAGTTCCTAAACTGATATAAGTAACTGATTTTGAGTCGGCGCCAAACGAACAATTAACGAAGATCAATAAATTACTTCAAAAAAATTATCAGAATGTCCTTGTGGAACACCAATATCATTGAAAGATAAGTGCCATGTGAAGTGGAATGAATAGAAAAATCGAATTAAACGGTTTTCTTCACATAAAGGATTCAATATAAAATTGAACCAGAAAATGGTAGATCTCAGGTGAAAAACAACTACTTTCCTGGCAAATACCACGCAGAACGTTGAATGATATTCACCTGAAAATCCATGCATACTTCCATATAATATCAATGGACATTGAATGCAAATGTTTCTTTCTGATACAAATACCACGCAGAACGTTGAAGTTCGATTATGTTTTAATTTATGTCGTGTTTACCTAACAATCCGCATACCGGTTTCAGACTTCTTGGCCCTCATCAGTACGGAGTAGTCAACCAGCCAAAGGTCCAAAGAACTCTGGCTGAAGTGAGACACAACGTAATCAAACCATCATCGAGCTTGTAACACCTATAGGTACGCCGGAAAAGATAAACTTTAACTGGCGGTACCTAGTGACAGAAAGAAACACTCCGAAAATCTCCCACCTCGATAGGTCTGTAAATAAAAGATTCCTTCTCAGTAGGAGTGGCAAGCCCGTCTAGCATATAGTGAAAGATAAGTGCCATGTGAAGTGGAATGAATAGAAAAATCGAATTAAACGGTTTTCTTCACATAAAGGATTCAATATAAAATTGAACCAGAAAATGGTAGATCTCAGGTGAAAAACAACTACTTTCCTGGCAAATACCACGCAGAACGTTGAATGATATTCACCTGAAAATCCATGCATACTTCCATATAATATCAATGGACATTGAATGCAAATGTTTCTTTCTGATAAGCTCGATTATGTTTAATTTATGTCGTGTTCACCTAACAATCCGCATACCGGTTTCAGGCTTCTTGGCCCTCATCAGTACGGAGTAGTCAACCAGCCAAAGGTCCAAAGAACTCTGGCTGAAGTGAGACACAACGTAAACAAACCATCATCGAGCTTGTAACACCTATAGGTACGCCGGAAAAGATAAACTTTAACTGGCGGTACCTAGTGACAGATAGAAACACTCCGAAAATCTCCCACCTCGATAGGTCTCTAAATAAAAGATTCCTTCTCAGTAGGAGTGGCAAGCCCGTCTAGCATATAGTGGAAGATAAGTGCCATGTGAAGTGGAATGAATAGAAAAATCGAATTAAACGGTTTTCTTCACATAAAGGATTCAATATAAAATTGAACAGAAAATGGTAGATCTCAGGTGAAAAACAACTACTTTCCTGGCAAATACCACGCAGAACGTTGAATGATATTCACCTGAAAATCCATGCATGCCTGAAACCGGTATGCGGATTGTTAGGTGAACACGACATGAATTAAACATAATCGAGCTTATCAGAAAGAAACATTTGCATTCGAAGTCCATTGATATTATATGGAAGTATGCATGGATTTTCAGGTGAATATCATTCAACGTTCTGCGTGGTATTTGCCAGGAAAGTAGTTGTTTTCCACCTGAGATCTACCATTTTCTGGTTCAATTTTATATTGAATCCTTTATGTGAAGAAAACCGTTTAATTCGATTTTTCTACCAATATCATTGTTTTGCATGCTGCTTAAGACTTCATCTATCTTGACACTTTGGTGTCTGTTGGTGAGGTAACTCCTGAATAAGTTCAGTAGAACAATCCTAACACCAATATCTCCCAATGACTGTAGTAGCATTTCGTGGACTACTGTGTCGAACGGCTTCGATAAGTCTATGAAAACGCATAGGCTCGATTCGTTTTCGTCAAGAGCTGATGAGGCTCCAGGTGTTTTTTGAAGCGAGTTTGATATTTCATTTTGTATTCATGTCTATAATAACTGTCAGTATGATTCAATGGAAGGAAATAAATGAATAAAATAATGAATTAATGCTGAACAATTAAATAATAGAAATCTGCAAGTTTACGATCACTTTAATAATAGTGTCACTCAAAGGGTAGTCCTAATTTATGTATCAAACATAAAGGAAAGTCAAATTACAAACACGTTCAGAAACCTTAATAATCAATCATTGTGCACAAAATTCTTTACTAACATTGAAAAAAAGATTTCGGTTTACTGGCACATCACTCCCTAATAATATTTTCTAATTCATCGATATTTTAAATTTTTTTTCGAGCATACACCTTTTCCTTGAGGTACCTATATAGAGAAAAAAAAATCCGAAGAGATCGAGAGACATTGCTGGTTATGGATATATTGAGTATCTACCAATCCATTTACTCTCCAATTTGTCATCGAGATATCCTTCAACTAATATCGTAATCCGTCAAGCTGGAACCATAGCCGTTATCTTTTTTGCTGTGAGAATTGATCAATAATTGGCTGTATCTCATTTCCATATTTCATTCGAAACTATTTGCCTGTGACATTTTATTTAAATTCTATTGTGGTGAATTGACTTGCCCTGAATATTGCTAGTGTTTAGATATGTAAAACGGAATATTCAAACCCCAATAAGATATGATAACTCTCCTCATTGAAATGGTAATGGGTATTATATATTCCAGAATTAATTTTCGAAACCTAAATACGAAACATATCTAGAAAATATCGAAGGCATGTGAATGAACTTTCACTTGATCATTGGAATCCTTTATTACTCGGCTTTTTCATGTCTCATTTTCGCGTTTTGTGTTTATTGAATTGTAATGCGAAAACTTAAATTACTTGCAAAGTCTACCCATGATGGTTTTGATGATGAATAGAACTCTTATTAAAATTGCTCATAAGGCGTATTATATTTATTTAGTTACGAACATGGCAATCAACGGAAAAAAGACTGATATATGTTAGAAAATTGTACAGTACGTTATATAATCATCAATAATAGCTCACCAACTTACAGTAAACCAATATTTAATTACTGAATTAATGAGTAAGTGAATCAAGTGAATCTATAAATTCAATATTTTTGTTTGCTAATGATAATAACTATAATAATGATAAAGCGGCTTTATTCATCATTTCAAATTCTACATATAACAAAGGAAAAATACAATAGTATTAATTAATAGAGAGAAGGTGAACGATGAAAAAGCGTAGTTTCAGCTATAGGTGTTTTTCAATTCGACCACAAAAGTTGCTCATAATGCGTATTATATTTATTTATTCACGAACATGCCAATTAACGGAAAAAAAACTGATATATGTTAGAAAATTGTACAGTACGTTATCAATAATAGCTCACCAACTTACAGTAAATCAATGTGTCTCATTTAATTACTGAATTAATGAGTAGGTGAATCAAGTGAATCTATGAATTCAATATTTTTGTTTGCTAATAATAATAATTACAATAATAATAAAGCGGTTTTATTCATCATTTTGAATTCTACATATAACAAAGGAAAAATACAACAGTACTAATTAATAGAGATAAGGTGAACGATGAAAAGGCGTAGTGTCAGCTATAGCTGTTTTTCAACTCGACCACAAAAAAGATAAAAAAACAAAAACAAAAACAATTAAAACAAAAAGAAAAGTAATGAATAAGGTAGAATCGTCACAAATAATCTACTTAAGCCTATAACAAAATAAAAAAAATTAATAATAAAGTTCGTTACTGTTTTATACCTTATTGGTTAATGCTACTCAACCTCTCAAAACATATATCAGGAGCGGGACCTATCAACGTAAGAACAAAAACTGCCCATTCTTTAGCTGAAGTTTCAGACTCTTTTTGAAATTACTTAGTTTGTACAGTCTGAATTCATTGGGTAACTGGTTGTACAATTTGGCAGCATTGTATGAAAAACATTTCGTGTAAATTGTAGCGGAGTGAGGAGGAATGACAAGAATGTGTCTATTCCTTGTTCTGAGGTCGTTCAGTGCTGAAAACGTCTTCAATTTTCCAAAAAAGTATTTAGTTTTCGTTATAAGAACTTTGTGGGTTATTGATGGTAGGTGTACATTTCGAAGATCGTTCTACCTCAGCCAACTGGAGTTATTGAATTCCGTACTTATGTGGTCAAATTTCCGAATACCAAAGGAGAATCGAATGCACGAGTTTTGTATTCTTTGCAGACGATACTGGTCAGACTTCAGGAGGGCAGGTCCGTAGACGCTATCACAATAAGACAGCTTGGATGTTATCAATGATTCGCATAAAGAAAGCTTCAAGTGCTTGGAAAGCATGTGTCTGTTAGGAAAGAGTTGTCTAAGGATGTTGAAGGATGCCTGGCAAAGATAGCTCACATGTTTGGTGAATCTCAGCTCAGAGTCGAGCCACAATCCTAGATTTTTACATTCTTTGACTATAGGCAATATATCACACCCGATTTTTATTCTCATAAAGATTATCTGACAAATAGAAAACAGAAAGTACAAATCCGAAATGAGATAAGCTTAGAAGAAATCATTACTTGCGGTGTGCCCCAGGGGACAGTGTTGGGACCGATGTTGTTCACGATATACTTAAATAACTTATTCTTACAAGAAAATTCAGAAAAAATTTTAGGCTTTGCCGATGACACAGTCATTGTTTATAAAGCAAATAATTGGTATGATTTGCAGACAAAAACCAGAAATGATCTGAATAAATTGAAAGATTGGTTTGATAGCAGACTTCTCTCAATTAATTTCAGTAAAACTCACTACCTGCCATTCAGCAGTACAGAAATGCTTCTTCCAAATTTTGACTTAACCATTCAACAAAATTTTCATATTAAACCTGTCAAAAAAATTAAATATCCAGGTGTTTTTTTGGACCCCACCTGAGATGGGATCAACATATAATATACCTCACGAAAAAGTTACGCTGTATTCTGTATAGATTTAAACAGGTGAAAACATATCTCGATTTGAAGCAAAAAAAAATTGTTTATCAAAGCTTAGTAGAGTCTCACTTGAATTATGGGATTATAGGATGGGGTTTCGAGAACCTACTTGAATATGCTTGAAATCTCGCTAAAAAGGTTCCTAAGAATGATACTGAATAAAGATTATAGATACCCTAGCGACTCTATATATGCTGAAACAGAAGTGTTAGATATAAGACAGCTTTATTCCATTCAAGTACTCATCGTGCAACACCTGAATAAAACCCAGCTGAATGTACTGACACACTCGTATGCTACCAGACAAAAACATAAATATGTCACCCCATTTATGAAAAAAGCAATAGGCCAAAAAGCTATCATTATATTGCTCCAAACCTATACAACTTCCTACCTGACTCTAAGGAAACAGGAAAATATAAATAAATTCCAAAATGAACTTTCAAATATCGAATGGCCTTGTATACAGATCAATGACTCTTTTCAAAATAAATTTAACAGTTTTCTTAATACTTTTATGGAAAACTTTCTATACTGTTTTCCTTTAGAAAAATATTCTGCAAAAAAGAATAAGAGGGGGAAACCTTGGTTGTCTCCAGAAATAATTGATGAAGGTCGCTTATTGAGAAATAAATTTAGAGAGTATAAGATCTCCCAAAATGAAAATATTCATCACGAATATAAGAATCGGAAACGAGAACATGCTAAGAGAATTGCTGAATCTAAAAGAGCCTATAACAACAGTTTGTTTATGACATCAAATAATAAATCAAAAACGTCGTGGCAAATAATAAAAAATGAAATAAATACAAACAAGGTCTCCAAGCTACCAGAGTTTTTCATTGACGATACGAACAAACAACTTTGCAATCCAAATGAGATTGCTGAAAGTTTTAATAATTTTTCAATTAACTCGATAAAAAAGCTAACGGAAAATATGCCCTTACCTGAATTTCCAATGCTAGAATAAATGTTCAATCACTTTTCTAGCACCATACACAGAGGAGGAGGTATATCACATTATAATAGCAGTAACAAAAAAAAATTCCTCCGGTTCTGATAATATACCATGCTCTTTATTAAAACATGTGGCAACTTATATCGCTAGTCCTCTTACTCAGCTTATTAATGATTCATTTTCAGAAGGAAGTTTCCTGATATTTTAAAATAGCAATCATTCAACCAATTCATAAAAAGGGGACGTTCACGATATCTCTAATTATAGGGGTGGCATTGTTATCAGTATTCTCCAAAGTTTTGAAAAGCATTCTACCAGAGACTGGTGACATTTCTTGATAATAATATATTTTTCAGTCCCTTTCAATTCGGTTTTAGAAGGGGAATGTCTACCAATCAAGCAATCATAGCACTGTATAATGAAGTTCTTCAAAACTTAGATAAAAGTAGGTTTGCAGCCTGTCTTTTTTTCGATTTACAGAGAGCATTCGAAGTAATTAACATCGAACTCCTACTTCAAAAGTTGGAAAGCTATGGGATACGAGGAAATGCTTTACAGTGGCTTGAGGGATTTCTATCAAATCGTACGCAACGTGTTAGATTACGACTTAACGATATTTCGTATTACTCTGAAGTAGAAGCGGTAAGCAGCGGCGTCCCTCAGGGGAGTTTGCTGGGGCCTCTGTTATTTATAATTTTTGTAAATGATATAACATACAAAAATATGTCTGGAACTCACATATCGTTATACGCAGATGACACTTCTGTTGCCTGCTCTGGGGAATCACTAGCAAATCTGAACAACACATGTACTGAGGCCGCAAATTATATCAATAATTATTGTCAAAAGAACAACCTTATATTGAATCAAAGCAAGACTGAATTAATCATGTTCTCCTTGAAGGATTTAAATAAAAGTTTTATAATAAAATTACATGATGAATCTTTCGAACAAAAGCAAGTAGTAAAATACTTGGGAGTCTTAATAGACTCTAAACTTTCATGGACGTATCAAATCGATAACGTTCTAAAAAGATTAGCGAGACATTGTTTTGTAATCTGGCAACTTCGATCAAGAATTGATCACAATCTCTTGAAATTGTACTATTATTCATACGTTTATTCAACCATGAATAATGGGATTCTAGCCTGGGGCAACAGTTCTAGGTCTAATGAAGTTTTTATTCAACAAAAAAAGATTGTACGTAACATGATGTTCAAACCCAGGACGTTTTCCTGTCGCCAATTGTTTAAACAACTTGAGCTTTTAACGTTCCCTTCTCTCTTCATTTATAATTGCATATTATATATAAAAATAACCCAGCTATTCTCAACCAGTCTCGTGAAAATATGGTACACAACTTAAGGCAAAACTTCAATATCAATATACCATCCCATCGTTTGTCAACTGTGGCTAACAGTCCGTTGGTTTTGCCGATCAAGTTATACAACCACTTACCCACTAGGCTTAAAATATTATCAAATGTGAACAAATTCAAATATGAAGTTCGAAAACTTTTAGTTAACGGGTCTTTTTATTCGGTTCCGGAATATATGTGTTGTAACCTGGTATAACCACCTACTTATGTACACTTTTATACAATGTCCTTTATATACTTCTTTATACACTGTTTTTTGTCTCTACACTCTGTTTTTTATATACATCAGCATATATTATATTATTATATACTATACTATTATATATTTGTATTCTGTAATGATTGTTTTTCAACAGATTATTTAAAATTGACCTGACAATATCCTATACTTATGTATGTATAAGTCTGATTGGAAATAAAGAAATTGAATTGAATTGAATTGAATTGACTCTCTGAAAACTGAAACTTCCTGCCTGCTATTCAAAAAACAGTTAAAAAAATTCGTAAAGGAGATTGAAAGAAAGGAAATTTATAAAATGATTGAATGAATGAATTTTTTCAATATAAAGAAGGAAATATGATACAAAAACAAACAATTATCATGTGATGAAAATGCATATGTACCAAAAATCGAAATAACAAAACTGAAACATCAATATTTTATTATTATTTTACATTTATTTACATCTATCAACATTTAATTACTTTTGCATTATTATTATCATTACTAACATTATTACAATTATTTATAACATTTTATAACTCGTTCTTGTAATTGATAATATTTATATTGTATATAGTGTTTTATACTACTTGATATAATACTTGTTATATGTTCTACCAAAAAATTCACCCACACACAGGGCTTGCCCTCAGTGGGATAACAATTTATTCATCTATACTTCTCTGTACTCTATTATTGTATTGTCATGTTTATGTTCAATGTTATAATTGTATCATCTGACTTTATCTGTAAATCGAAATGATGAATAAATATTATTATTATTATTATTATATCTTCACAAGCACTTTCCACTTTGTTTTTTTGAACCGAAACACATGATCTGTGATTTTTTTCAATTCGAGCGTAAATTATGGGCAGTGGAAAACTCGTACAATTTATTCAAATCTTCATTTAAATTATTCTGTGTTTCGTTGTGTTGCAGAGCATTGAAAGATAGATACAGTTGAGTATCATCGGCCTAGTGATGAATTTTAGCAAACTCCATAATTTCAAAAAAAAACGGAAATGTATAAAGAAAACAGGAGTGGCCCCAATATAGATCCTTGGGGAACACCGTAAGCAACCGATAATGAATCAGACTCAATACCTTCTGAGACGACGCGCTGGGTACGATTGCATAGATAATTTCGTATGAATTCTACAGCTCCATTTGAGAAGCCAAAGTACCTAAGTTTGAGACAAAGTATAGAATGATCCAGTGTATCGAAGGCCTTACTGTAATATAATAAATCCAAACAGGAGACTTCACGATTATCCGCGGCCTTGAAAAGATCATCCGTGATGGCCAAAAGAGCGGAAGTAGTGCTATGACCAGTACAAAAACCAGATTGTACAGGTTTGATTATTTGATGCCTGTAACTGTAATCTGCCTTTTGATCTTTCATTATCATTTCAAAGGCTTTGGAAAGGAAAGGCAGGATGCTTATAGGTCTAAGGTCGGAGAGCTCGGTGGGGAATTGCATTTGGCAAAAGGAATAATTTTGGCGTGTTTCCAATTCGAAGGAAATATTTTCACTCTTATTGCGGTATTGAAAATGAAAGTTATGTGTTCGATTAAATGGGACTGTACCAATTTTATCATACTTATGGAGATTTCATCTGTTCCAACTGCATTACTTTTTATCTTATTCACATATTCATTCACCGTTGCTGAAGATATATCTTTGAAAGTGAATACAGGATCATTAACTTGATTTTTATATTTATCAAGGAGGGAAAGTAGAATATCAGATTTTTCTGGGTTCGTTATACGATTGAAGTGACAATGTATTCTATTAACGTTTTTCAGTTGGTCTGGAATACAAGGCATTGCCTTCTGACGGAGAAAATCAAGTGACTTAAGTGTGTTGAAGGTTTCTTTAGAATTTTTTCTGCGCAGGACATGTTCGAGATATGCTTTTTTCTCGCGACGTATTGCCCCAGTAGGGAAATTTCTCAAATCGGTATAACTTTTCCAAGATGCGGAGTTTCTCAATTTTTTGTACCTGCTGTAAGCTCTATCCCTGAGTTTTATCATCTCTTTTATATTATAAGTGCGCCAAGGAGCTGGTGGTTCAGTGACTCTTATAGTTCGGAGGGGTGCGTGTAAATTGAAGAATGCCATCAAACCGTTATTGAGGTAATCAATCATTTCATCCACAGTTTCGGATTCAAAGATAATATTCCAGTTATGAGCTATCAGTTGTTCATTGAAAAGGGTTGCGTCAAAATTGGAAAAATCACGGTAAGATATAATCTTAGGTTGTTTTCTAGATTTGTAACAGTCAATTTTACAACTGACCGCTCAATGATCTGCTATTCCGTTAATGTCTAAGACTTATTTATTTGAAATATTTTTCGGATTTGACACTATTAAAACATCAATCAAAGTTTGACTGTGAGAAGTCATTCTTGTGGGTTCATTCACCAACTGAGTGAAGTTAAATGTCTCGATGAAGTTGGTGAGGAGATCGCAGCGACTATCATTATCTTGCAAATTAATATTTAAATCGCCCCCAAATATAATGAAATCATATTCAGGTATCAAGTTAGCTATTGTTTCCTCCAATGCATCGAGACACGCTAGAATGCTGGCTGAGGGTGGACGATATAAAATTCCGAAAAGGTAAGTATGACTTTCAATGGTTACAGAAGTCCAGAGTTGTTCCAGAAAAGAACTGACCTGCGAGAAAACGATTCTATAATTTATTGAGTTGTGAACATTAAAAGCAATACCTCTTCCCCTAGAGTTTTTGTTTGCCCTAATGAGATTATATGATTCAATTGCAACGGAATCAGAGTATATATCTTCATGGAGCCAGATTTCGGACAACTCAAGAATATCATAATGCTCGTTGAAAAGGGAAACAGTCGCAGATGATTCCACATCTGATTTAATGAACATCCTGTTTATATTTTCAACAAATCAATCTATCATACCCCATGACAGGTTTTAATGTCAGAAAACACTAATTTCAAAGTGTCTCTCCAAAAGAAATGATTCTAACTTTTTCCATCTTTGCAAAGTGAGATTGCTTCTTGAAAATGTGTTTCCCATTTCTTCCGGTCTTCCCGATGATCGTGGAAGCGTGAAATAGATTTTCGTCGACAAAAATGTATTGAAGACCTAGTGAATGCGATGACCCTCCTGCGTCAATGTTACGAATGATTTCTGGTGAGTACTCTCTTTTCGAAAACATTCTTCTTTGCCTCATTCATCTTTATGAGTTCTTAATTAAGACTGGAATAGAAAATCAAATAACTATCTGAATGAAAATGCAAATTTTCAATTTCAGATTTTTTCTTTTGAGTTAGGGCCTTTTCAGAATATCTATCAGATGTAGTTCAATGTCCAGCGTGGCTTTAGCCGGGAAAGCAGTTGTTTTCTGTTAGACATTCACAAAAAATAACTTCATTTTAATCGTGGATTTTTCATTTCACAGAAAAATCTTTCTATCAATATTCAATTGAGAATGTTTCCCTTTTCAACATGAATACCCCACAAGAGGTTATCTTGACGATGGAAGATTGTGACTAAAGTTTATCTTCCAGTCGCAGATGATTCCACATCTGATTTTATGAACATCCTGTTTATATTTTCAACAAATCAATCTATCATACCCCATGACAGGTTTTAATGTCAGAAAACACTAATTTCAAAGTGTCTCTCCAAAAGAAATGATTCTAACTTTTTCCATCTTTGCAAAGTGAGATTGCTTCTTGAAAATGTGTTTCCCATTTCTTCCGGTCTTCCTAATGATCGTGGAAGCGTGAAATAGGTTTTCGTCGACAAAAATGTATTGAAGACCTAGTGAATGCGATGTACCTCCTGCGTCAATGTTACGAATGATTTCTGGTGAGTACTCTCTTTTGGAAAACATTCTTCTTTGCCTCATTCATCTTTATGAGTTCTTAATTAAGACTGGAATAGAAAATCAAATAACTATCTGAATAAAAATGTAAATTTTCAATTTCAGATTTTTTCTTTTGAGTTAGGGCCTTGTCAGAATATCTATCAGATGTAGTTCAATGTCCAGCGTGGCTTTAGCCGGGGAAGTAGTTGTTTTCTGTTAGACATTCACAAAAAATAACTTCATTTTAATCGTGGATTTTTCAATTCACAGAAAAATCTTTCTATCAATATTCAATTGAGAATGTTTCCCTTTTCATCATAATTCTCATTATTCACGAAATCATTGAATATATCGAAGCCACTGAGCAACGATCTAATATTCAAAAAAAGATAACTCAAATGTTTATCCATATTGTTTTTTTAAATAAAGAAAATGTGAATAGAAGTAATAAGATTAATAATCAATCTAAGAGCTAATTTGAGAAGATAAAGAAAATAGATAGTTCGAAAAATATATATAGTTGTGAATATGAGCTGAGATGAAGATCCACTATTGGAACGGGTTTTCCTATCGATGGTATCGGCAGTGCTCAGGAATTGCTTATCAGGCTTCTTAGGTTGCGGTTTGATGGATGTGTTCAGAAGATCGCCACTAGTGTCTTCTAGGGGTTCTTCAGAGAAAAGTGGATCCTCCCGTCTTGATGGCGTCGATGGAGCACTTGCGTTCCTTTCTCTCTTCTTTGAGTGATCGATTTCCTCAGTTTCTAAGATGACTTGTCTCTCGGCTTCCCCTTTTTCCAGTTCTTCTACTGTATATGAATCACCGTTGATGACCAGTCTATTATTTTTTATTCTAGCAGAAAGATTTTTTGACCTAGCTTTCTTCATGTGTTTGACCAGTATTCTATTGTCTAAGCGATCTTCGTAGCACAAATTTCGGAAAATTGATATTTTTGTATCTTTCAATTCATGTACGTTCTGAAAAAGCGAGTTCTCCGTTAAAAGTGACATAAATTCAACTTCTATAGCTGTCTTCTCGTTAATTTTGATCTGATAAATATTGAACAGATCTCTCAGACATAAGTCCGTACCCAGCAGCGAATTTAATTTGGAAATGGTAGGAGAAATCAAGTTTTCGTTAACATCAATTTCGAGGCTCACTATTATAATGTTTGTTCTTCCACCTTTCCGTACATTATTCAGGAATTCCTTCTCTAATTGAAATATTCTTGTGATTGAGATCTATGAGTACCATGATAAATCATAAGCTATTCTGATATTCACGCTGTCCTGGGATTAACATCCAGACGACGAGTTTCACTAGATAGATAAAAATCATCCTCGAGCAGAAATCGAACCTGCGACCTTTTGATCTCTAGTCCATACTCTAACCATCTGAGCTATCGATGAATTTGATGTTCGTTGTTGTAGAAATACATTAATATGTATCTCATGTAGTATCAGTGGCAATCACGATCAATTTAACCTTTTCCTAACGTCGCCGTGGATTGACGGCTTCAGTCAAGGGACAGGCGCTGATCTCAGACCACAGAACACAGTTGCCAAATATAAATACGAAGGAGAAATATAGCGTCTGTGAATATTTATAAATATATATAGATATATATATATATATATATATATATATATATATGTTGTTATGTTATGTTATGCCAGTTATAAGTTTTAAAAGGAAAAAACCCACAAAAAAGAATAATTACTAAATAGTTATTAGTTTCAAGAGATTGTTTTGACATAATTTTGGAAGTT